>SJXQ01000733.1:6563-31741 GCA_006408695.1 Aepyceros melampus | reverse complement strand
ACCAGCAGCCTCCATGACCAACACCACACCCCAGACACGACCGGCGAAGGCCACGACGGCGAGGGCCCCACCCCAGCTATGCCTGCTGGCCTCGATGATCAATTCTCCAACTCAGACACGGCCTGTGGCCACAGCGACCAAAGTCCCGCCCCAGGCGTGTGCAGTGCCCTTGCCGACAAGGTCCCACCCCAGACGTGCCCAGCACCCATGGGGACCAAGACCCCACTGCAGACATGTCAGGCGGCTACAGTGACCAAGACCCCATCTCATCAGATGCTCCAAGGAGCCACGGTGGCGAAAACCGCTCCTCCCCAGACGCGCCTGGCAGCCATGATCACCAAGACTCCAGCTCAGTTACGCTCAGTGGCCACCATCCTCAAAACCCTATGCCTGCCCCCTTCAGCAGCTGGAAACCTCAAGCCTCCGTTTTCAGCAGAGGCGACAGCTGGAATTTCTGACAACTCATCCCACACGTGTCTAAGTGGACCAAAGGGCAGGGTCACAGTGAACGCGAGACAGGCGACAGGGACTGTCAAGGTCTCGTCCCGCTCATACCTGACAGAGAAAAAAGTGGAATGCTTTCCCCCATCGCATCTGGGGGCTGGGGCTCCCAAGCCTCCAGCCGGGCCTCCTTTGGAAGGTGAGAAAATCAAGGCCTTCTCCCAGAAACAAGGGAAAACGGAAACCACGTCTGACACTTGTATGGCCATGGAAATGCCCAGGGATCTGACCTGGGCAAAAGTGGCCAATGACAGGAACAAGCGGGCACATCTGAGGACGAATGACTTGAAGGTTCAATCCCAGGTGTATGGGCCTGTAAGAACCGCTGGGGCGCCCCTGAGCACATGTCTGCCTCAAGCGCAACTGGCCTCTTGTTCAACCACAGGCTTGCCTCAGGCCCATCTGCTGGCCGAGCTGACTAAGGCCCTGCCCCAGGAGCACATGTCTGCCAAGCTGACCAAGGCCCAGGGCCAAGGACATCCACCGACCCAACCCCCAGCAGCCGTGGCCCAACCACACCTGAGTGTGTGTGTGTCTAAGACGCCGTCCCAGGCACACCTGCCCGCCAAGCTGATGAAGGCGCAGTCCCAGGCACAGCTGACCACAACAGCGATCAAGGTACAGTCCCAAGGGCATCTCCCCACCGGATTGACAAAGGCGCAGTCCCAGGCCCAGCTGGTCACAGATACAGCTAAGAGCTCTACGCGGCCCACCAGGCTGCTGAACTCAGCAGCAAGACGCAGTCGCAGCCACTCCTGGTGGGCTTCAAGGCTTCCACCCAGCCCTGCCAGCACATTGGCACTCTGCCCCGAGCCAAGCCAGAAGACAGACTACTGACCCAGCTCCCATCCCACAGCTACGTGCAGGGCAAAGCCACCCTGGGCCTGCGCCAGGGGGCCTCTGAGACCCAGAACATGCTGGTGCCTCTGCTGGCCTCTACTGGCCACACCACGTGCAACGCTGAATCCTGGGGGGACAGCAGGGCTGCCCGGGCCCAGCCGTCAACCACCAGCGCACCCCCGCCCAGCCAGGAGGAACTAGCGGCCTCCCAACTCGCCTCCCTGTGTGCTGAGCTGGCCGCCGTGCTGGGCTCCCAGGAGGACCTCCGCGCCTTGCTGGCCAAAGCCCTCTCCCAGGGGGAAGTGAGGGCGGCCCTGAACCAGGCCCTGTCCAAAGAAGTGTTGGGAGCCATGATGGCCAAGGCCTTGCCCCAGGGCATCCTGGGCACGGTGCTGGTGAAGGCGCTCTCCTGGGGCGAGCTGGGAACCAGCCTGTCCCGCGCGCTGTCCCGGGGCGAGCTCACTAAGGCCATTCAGAGCAGACTGGCGGACGTGCTTAGCAAGGCCCTGACGGAGGAGGAGCGCGCCACCTTGAGCCAAGCCCTGTGTCAGGGCGAGCTGGGTGCAGTCCTCAGCCAATCTCTCTCTCAGGCAGCCCTGAGGTCTGGAGTCGGCCTCCCCAAGGCTACCTCAAAAACGGTGGGAAGTGGGATGACTGTGATGCCGGCCCCTGTGGAGGTGGACTGCAGGGGGAACCTGTCGGCCGTGTGGGGGCCCACCCGGGGCCCCATGAGACTACAGCCCAGCAAGGTTAGGGTTCCCTGGGGTGGGGCCTGGGAGGATGTCACAGGCTGGCTCTCCGGGCTCTTGGAAGAGAGGGGGGATGGGGCTATGCTCGGGGGGTCACCCTGCTCATCCGTGGTCTCTGTAGGTGCCTCCTTATTGCTGGGGTGATCACCATTCACCAGTATCCCCCTATTTCTGCCCCGAGTCCCACTCTGTCATGGGAGACGGGACCCAGCCAAAGCCCCTTAAATCTGTACCTGGCCCCCAAGTTCTGTGAGGAAAGAGTGTGCCTGCACCCCAGGGCGAGTGAATTGGCATCAGCTCTCGGCCCCATGGTGAGTGATATGGACCCCAGCTTGCCCAACATGCCCCGCCAGCAGCCATCCTCCAGTCTGTGGCAGCCACTCCTTGCTAATGGCGTGGGCCCGAGCACCAGCCGGCCGTCACTGGCTACTGGCAGCTCAACCACAAGCACCCACAGTCCACACGAGGTCAGCAGGGTGGCCCCACACACAAGGGCATCCCCAGGGGAGTGCAGGTTAGCACCAGGCAAGCTTTCCAGCACCACAGGTCATGGGAGGGGCACCCACTCCCACAGCTGTGCCGCCAACTATGGGGGGTCTGTTTGCTGGTGTCAGCCCTCGGGGATCAGCAGGGTACCCCCCAGTAGGGGCCAGCCCCAAGGGGCCAAAGTTCCGCAACAGCTACCTGTGGTCCCCAAGGAGACCATGCAGAGAACTCGGTCCCCAAATCATAAACGAGCCTGCAAGGGCCCTAGGCTGATGACCAAAGAGGCGAGCCCAGCTCCGCCACAGGCTGCCACAGTGAGCAAGGCACAAATGCATGCCACCAAGGCCTGCGTCCTAACCCCAGGTCCCTGGCCCGGCTCCGTGGCTCCTGGTCGTTGCAGGGCACCCAAGCAACGGGATCAGGTGGATCCCAGTCTGTTCCAAGCCTCCCCAGGCAATAAGCTGACACCCACCCTTTCCCGAGCAGCTATCCCTGGGAAGGAGAAGAATCAAACACGGGATAGCCTTTCCAGGGCACGTGGCCTACAGGGGCGGATAACTGGCCAAACACTTAGTGGACTGGTGGCCAGTATGCCACAAGGTCCAGACAATGACCTGTCCAGAAGCTTCTCCCAGGGCTCCACAGACTACGGCCTAAATATGAGCAATCCCAGAGCTCGCTGCGCAGCTGCAGCTCACTCAGCCTTTCCACCACATCTATGGCCAGTATGGCCGCTGCCGACTTGGTCGAGGAGGAGCCCTGGGAAGCCAGCTTGGACAGGGACTTTGATCTAGATGCTCTCCTCTCTGCAGAGGCCATAGAGAGGTCCCAGGGACCCAGGAGTGTGGAAGAGACTGAGGGAGCAGGTCACAGGCGCCTGGCCCCAAGCCTCCATGACCAGTCTTCTGCAGACCCAGAACTGATCCCCATTCTACATCAAAGCTCACTGGCCAGTCGCATGACGCTGAGTATCCACTGGGACTCAGAGGATGAGGAAGACATGTCCTCAGATCAGAGCTCCATGAATCTGAAGGAGAGTTTGTCCCAGGCACCCTATGGGACTGTGTTGACCAGAAGTTTGTCATTGAGTAATGTGGTCCCTTCTGTCTATCAGCAGCCATCTGTGGCTGGTAGGTTGACCTCATGCCTATCTCAGCCTACAGTAGCCAGTAAGGTGGCCTCAAATTCAGGCCAGTTCTCTATGGCCAGTAGGATGACCAGCAGCCTATCTGAGCCATCAGTGGTCAATAAGCTGACTCCCAGCTTAGGCCAGATGTCCAGAACCAAGAAGCTGTCCCTCAGCCTAGGCCAGCCATTGATGGTTGAGGGGGTGGTTCCCAGCTTTTCACAGCCATTGATGGCCTGCAGACTGGCCCTGACCCTACCCCAGCCATCTATGACCAGTGGGGTGGCCCCCACACTTGCCCAGCCACCTGTGACCAGTGGGGTGACCCCCAGCCTCGCCCAGCCACCTGTGACCACTGGGATGATCTCCAGCCTTGCCCAGCCAACTATGACTACTAGGGTGGCCCCTAGCCTAGCCCAGCCACCTGTGACTAGTGGAGTGGCCCGCAGCTTAACCCAGACATCTGTGACTGGTGGGGTTGTCCCCAGTCTAGCCCAGTCACCTATGACCACTGGGGTGGCCCCTAGCCTGAGCCAGCCATCTTTGACCTTTGGAGTATCCCCTGCCAAACCCAGCCATCTTTTACCAGTGGGATGGCTCCTAGATTAGGCCAGCCTTCTGCGACTTGTGTGGTGGCCCCCCGCCTAACCAAGCCATCTGTGGCCACTAGGGGGACCCCCAGCCTGGCCCAGCTACCTGTGACCAGTGGTGCAGGCCATGCTATGAGTCAGCCAAGTTGGGCCCCTAGGGTGAGTCCAAATTTACCATCATCGAGGGTGAATGCAGTGGCTCCCAGTCAGCATTATTCATCATTAGCCATTGAAGTCACCTCGAGTGCGCCCTATGCATCAGTGGCTAATGGCGTGGGCCAGGGTCTGAGCCAGCCAGCCGTGTCTGCTAGGGTGGACTCACGTCAAGATCCTCTGATGGTTAGAGGGGTGGCCCCGCATCCCCAGGCCCCTGAGTTCAGCGAGGTGGCCCTGGGCTTTCATCAGCTGCCTGGTATTGGTGGGAGGCACCCAAGAGGAACTGAACAACCTGCTGTCATCGTTTCAGCTCCAAACCTCTATCAGGCACCTGTGGCCAGTGGGGAGGACTCTCGTCTAGGCCAGGAAGCCAGTGTGTCTCTGTTCAGGGGCATGTCTATGAGCAGATCCCAGGATGCCATAGCCTCCGACATGCTCCCAGATGTGTCTCGGGGGACTCTGGCTCCTGACGTGTTCCTAAGTATGTCTCAGGTACCTGTGTCCCCTGGCAGATCAAGGAGTGTGGCCCAGAGGAGTGTGGCTACTACCACGGGCCGAAGCCAGTCTCAGAGGAGCAGGGGCATGGCTCCCATGACATCCCGTGCCTCTGTGGCTGTTGCTTCTTTGACTCATGAATCGGCCAGGGTGGCTGCTGGCTTCTCTCAGGCTTCAGCGTCCGGTAGACTGGGTGTGAGTTCGTCTAAGTTTTCCGTGACCAGTGTGGGCCCCAGCATATCTCAGGTCAGCGTGGATCTTCCAGTATCTCTGGACCACCGGTGTCCTTCTGTGTCCACAATCTCCAGCAGTTACCAACAAGCTGATGTTATCAGCCAGGAGCCGCAGTGGGCATGCCCAGTGCTGTGGTGCCGGGTTCTATAGCAGGTCGGAGGACCACAACTGTGGCCCCAGGTTCTATAGCTGGTGGCATGGCCTCTAGTCTCCCCCCGGGGTCCATGATCAGAGGCGTGGGCCAGAGCCTTCCTCCAGGGCCCATATTGAGTTGTGTGGCCCCCAGCCTTCCACCAGGTTATGTGGTCAATGGTGTAGTCCATACTCTTCCCCCAGGGTCCATGATCAGTGGCGTGGGCCTGACTCTTCCCTCAGGGTCCGTGATCGGTGGTTTGGGCCTGGGCCTCCCCCCAGGGTCTGTGATCGGTGGCGTGGGCCAGGGCCTCCCCCCAGGGCCTGTGATCGGTGGTGTGGGCCAGGGCCTCCTCCCAGGGCCTGTGATCAGTGGCGTGGGCCAGGGCCTCCCCCCAGGGCCTGTGATCGGTGGCGTGAGCCAGGGCCTTCCCCCAGGGCCTGTGATCGGTGGCGTGAGCCAGGGCCTTGCTCTAGATCCCATGGCCAGCAGTGTAGCCCAGGGCCTTCCTCCAGGGTCTGGGGCAACTGGCGTGGCCAGAGCTGTGCCTATGAGTTCTGTGGCAACTTCAGTGTCCCCCAGTCTGATTGCAGCATCTGGCACTGATGGGAAGAAGCAAGGTCTCTCAGTGAAACCGTCAGCTAGTCTAATTGCTCCGGACCTGCTCTCAGATTCAGTGGCTGGTGCAGTGGACTCCAGAATCCCTCCTTGTCCTGTGAATTCTACTGTGGACGCAGCATCTGTGCCTGGGGGACTGAGTCAGAACCTAGTTCTGGAGTCCATGGCTAGTACACCCAATCCACCCTCCACAGTCGGAGGCGTGGCCCCGAGCCTTCCCCAGGGGTCCCTGCTGATTGGAATCTCTCCTCGTCCATACCATGGGGGCCTGGCAGGTGAAGGGTCCACAACCACCTTGCAGGCATCCCATCCCCCTGGCCTGGCTCAAGCTCCCCTCCAGGAAGCTCCTGGCACGGCCGGTGGAGTATACCAAGTGCCTTCGTTCTGCAAAGAGCCTCACAGTTGAACCAGGCTCTTGGAGTGATGACAGCATTTGATCCCGAGACTGTGATGAGACCAGAGGAGCCGGGCAGGGCTCCTCCCCAGGGGTCCATATCCAGGCAGGGGTCCGAAGTCCTTGAGGCAACCCCATGGATATACCATAGTCCCCTGGCAATAGACATTGACCACAGCCAAAAATTCCCTGTAGAGAATGAGGCTCTTCCCAAAGACCAGAGGCCGCTATCGGAGGAGGCAGCTCCTGGCCAAGCTAAGTCAATGCCCAGCAGTGTGGCCTCTGTCCTTCCCCAGTCCCCGAGTCTTGCTAAGCCCTCCACGGTCAGTAGTGGCACCCCAACCCTGCAGCAGAGGTCAGAGACCAATCTGGTGGCCCCTGGTTCACACACTGTGGCTGCTAGCCCCAGTGTGCAGACAGTGCCCATCAAGGGCACTGGGGCCCCACTGGCTCACCTGCAGGCGCCAAGCTCTCACACTACACTCCGGAGCCCCTCAGCTTATCAAAAGGCTTTGGTGGCTCATATAATGCCCCAGAGCCCCTCAGTGACTCATGAGTCCCGTGAGATCATGGCTTCTACTGGAGTCTCAGGGTCACCCAAGCCGACCCATGACAATTCTGCAGCCACCGGTTTGCACCCGGGGCCTGTGGCTTCGATGGGGACTCCAAGAACTTCCTGGAGGTCACAGCCACCTGTTTCACCTCATCCATCCCTGATTAGAAAGATGATGTACAGAGGTTTCCAGAAGGAAGCCATTCCCAGCGCACCCCAGAAGACAGCGGCTGGTGATGTGATTCAGAATGGTCACGGGCCCCTTCACTCTAGAACATCCTTCAGGTCCATGCCTGCTATTTCTGTACCAGAAAAGCCAGATAGTTCTGCAGCTGGGACTGCGCGCTCTGGTCAGGAGCAGCAGGAAGCCCCCACATCCTTGAAGAAGTTTCCTAAACATTCCCTGGGTGCACCGCCAGCCTTAACGCCAATAATCCACACTAACCAGCAGGCACAGGCATGGCCAACTCTAAGCTGAGCCCAGGGATTCGGAGGGTGTCTCTGGGTTATGAGTCTTCACCGAGGGGTTCTCGGCGGCCCCTTTTTAGGCAGGAGTTGCCACAGGCGTCTCCAATTTCCCTTAGCTTCATGGCTCCTGCAGAGAGTCTCAGGGCATCCGCGGAGAGTCTCAGGGCATCCGCGACTCCCGCTGACATTCTTGGAACTTCTGTGACTCCTGCTGAGAGTCTCAGGGCGTCCCTGACTCCAGCAGACAGTCTTGGGGCGTCCCTGACTCCAGCTGACCGTCTTGGGGCATCCCTGACTCCGGCTGACCATCTCGGGATGTCCCTGACTCCAGCAGACAGTCTCGGGGCGTCTCTGACTCCTGCTGACAGTCTCGGGGCGTCCCTGACTCCAGCAGACAGTCTCGGGGCGTCCCTGACTCCGGCTGACAGTCTCGGGGCATCCCTGACTCCAGCTGACAGTCTCGGGGCATCCCTGACCCCAGCTGACCATCTCAGGGCACCCCTGACCCCGGCTGACCATCTCGGGGAGCCCCTGACCCCGGCTGACCATATTGGGGCATCCCTGACCCTGGCTGACAGTCTCGGGGTGTCCCTAACTCCCGCTGACAGTCTCGGGGCATCCCTGACCCCGGCTGACCATCTCGGGGAGTCCCTGACTCCCGCTGACCGTCTCGGGGCGTCCCTAACTCCCGCTGACAGTCTCGGGGCGTCCCTGACTCCTACTGACCATCTCGGGGCATCCCTGACTCCCACTGACCGTCTCAGGGCGTCCCTGACTCCCTCTGACAGTCTCGGGGCGTCCCTGACTCCCGCTGACAGTCTCGGGACGTCCCTGACTCCCGCTGTACTCCAGGGCCCGGAGGACACTGCCATGTCTGGTGGCCAAGCGTGGAATTCTACCATCCCCAGCGTAGCAGTTGGGCCCAGGGGCAGCACCGTGGCCCCTGGCGGCGCTTGGGAGCCGGCCAGGGGCACTGTGCCGTGGGACGTCGTGGGCAGCAAGGCAGCGGTGACCCCAGACAGCCGAGGGAGCTGGTGGCATCCGTGCAGGCTGTAGAGAAGATAATCATCCACGCGGCGGTCATTATCCAAGCATGCACACGAGGCTTCCTGGTGCGCCGTACCATCAGGGTGTGGCACCAGTGGGCCATCATCATCCAAGCTGCCTGGCGTGGCTACCGTGTGCGGCGGGACCTGGCCCGCCTCTGCCGAGCTGCCACCACCATCCAGGCTGCGTGGAGAGGCTTCGCCATTCGCCAGAGCCGCACCCAGCAAATGCTGCTCCAGAATGTGTGGGCTAAGACCAGCAGTGGGGCTAGGACGACGTCTGACCACCGCTGCTTCCAGTCCTGCCAGCCACATGTCTGTGCTCTCTGCCAGTCACTGACCTCTGGGCTAGGAAGCCCACCCAGCGTGGTGATGCTTGTGGGTTCCAGCCCCCGCACATGCCACACGTGCGGCCACACCCTGCCCACCCGGGTGGTGCATGGCACGGGCCGGGGTGCTGCCAGCCGGGCCGGTGTGCCACGGGGCTGCCTGAGCCAGTCAACCGCCCAGAGCCTCCGGCAAGCCCATCATCAGGCCAAGGCGGCCACAGCCATCCAGTCTGCCTGGAGGGGCTTCGTTGTGCGGCGACGGCTGAAGCAGCAACAGGAAGCAGCCAAGATGCTTCAAGCCACCTGGCGCGGCCGCAGCGCCCGAGCCTCCCTCACCACGGACGCGCTCCTGGGGCCAGCGGCGTGGGACAACTTGCGACACACGCAGTGGCCAGGCGTCTAGGACCTTGGCTTACTGGTGGGGGGATGCCAGGGGAGGGGCCACATGGCTCTCTGGGTTTCATGAATAAAGCCCTCCACAGCCTGGGTCTTGGCCTTCTGTGTGTGTGGGCGTCTCGAGCATGGTGTGGGGTGGAAATCTGGGGTACCTAGAACATCCTGGACCGGAGGGGTCCAAAACATTCAGCCACGCCGCAGGCACCTGGGGTCTGTGCCTGGAATCGGGACCCTAAGCCTTCCGCGGAGGTCAGGGCAGCCGCCTGGACTCACATGTGCCCTCATAATCATCCAGGGCGAGCAGGGCAGCGTCCAGTCAGTTGTGGACGGAAGCACCGCAGAAGCCATTGTCTGGGGGGCCTGACTTGGAATGGCCACCATGAGGCCCTTGTTCCTAGAAAATCCTGACTTCGGGGAATGCTGGGTCACCCTCAAGGGGCCCCAGTCTAGGTGAGAGAGAGCTGGATGCAGGTGGGATCAGGGACACGGCAGAGTGAGGGGCCTGGGGGCACCCAGAGGGGCACAGGGGTGACAGCATGGACTTGGGAAAGGCATAGAGGGGCAGCAGAGAGGTGGGGGTTTCAGTGGAAGCTAGGAGGGGCAAGGGTGTCCTGGAGAGACGTGTGTGCGTGCTAAGTCTCTTGAGTCGTGTCCGACACTGACCCCACGGACCACCAGGCTCCTCTGTCCATGGGATTCTCCAGGCAAGAATATTGGGAGTGTGTTGCCATGCCCTCCTCCAGGGGATCTTCCCGACCCAGGAATCGAACCTGCAGTCTCTTGCGTCTCCTGCATTGGCAGGCGGATTCTTTACCGCTAGCGCCACTTGGGAAGTCCCCTGAGGGAACAGAGTGTAAGGCTTTAGAGGTGGTGGGGGAAGTCAGGAATATCAGCCCTGGGGAACAGTAGCGCCCCGCAAACGCCCTGCATCCGGAGACCCCGCCTCCGTCTCGGCCCTGAACAGTGCCGCGCGCCGACAGCAGGGGGCGCGCAGGTGTACAGAGCGGGCACCTGGCCACACACCTGTGCGGAGCCCATCTTTCCCCCTCTCCTCACGCAAGAATGGCGAGCTCCCAGCCGCCGCCGCTGCCGCCGCTGCTTCTATCGCTGGCTCTGCTGCTGCTGCTGCTAAAAGCTTCTGATGCGAATACCTCTGTTCCCGCGGGCAACTCTACAGGTAAGAACAGGTAAGATCCGGCTTCCAGGAAGCTGGAGGGGGAAGTGGCCTAGTCGCACTCCTGGTGTCTGGTGAGGGTGCCAGGTCTGCCACCTCAGCATTACATGAACAGCGACAGGCTGGTGAATGCCTCCTACCTAATTTGAGATTCCGTTCCCAATCTCAATCTCTCTTAGCCAGCCCCCAAAGGGAGAAGGGTGAGAACCCAGGGACCATGGGGATGTGGGCAGAAGGGCTTACTTCCTGGTCACTGAACTTCTATGGCTCCCAGGGGTAGGTTCTTGGCCCTTGACTTAATTTCTTTCTGTTTCCCTATAAGACAACTCGATTTCTCGCATCCATGGCCCCCATCCTTTCCATCCCATCAAGCCTCTGACCAGTGTCCCAGCCCCAAACCTGGAATATCAGAGTGGAGGCCACCACAAATGAGACTCTCTTAGCAGACAAAAGCTTTACTCAGAAGGACCACATAGCTCAGGAAACTGAGGCTCAGATAAGCCAAATTTCCCAACCTGTGCCAGACCCAGATTAAACCAACTGACTTGACTCATGCCAGCCTCCTGGTCTAGGAGTCTCTGGGCAAAGCAAAGTCCTGGCACAGTGCATAGACTCAGCCCCATTTCACCTTCTGGTCGACTCTCCAGCAGCTTATGAATGCCCTGTCTGTGCCAGGCACTCAGCAGAGCTTATGTCCTCCACAACCTCCTCTTTCCAGTTCTCCTTAGTTTGCTTTGGAAGTACAACTCCTCAGAGGCCTCACTTGGCTTGGGGTCCACTGTGGCCCCTGAGTCATCTTCATTTCAGCTGAAACCTCTGTCATCTGGATTCCTTCTCAAAGAATGGTAGGAGACGGTTTGAGAAGGCTGGACTCTTAGTCCTTGACTCCTTGGAGGTTTTGTTTTGTTTTTTACTTTATTTTTAAATGAAGGATAATTGCTTTACAATATTGGTTTCATTTCTGCCATACATCAACATGAATCGGCTACGGTGTACATATGTCCCCTCCCTCTTGAACCTTCCTCCCACCTCCCACCCCTTCCCACCCCTCTAGGTTGTTGGAGCCCCAGTCTGAGTTCCCTGAGTCATACAGCAAATATCCATGGGCTGTCTATTTTTCATGCGGTAGTGTATATGGTTCCGCACTGCTCTCCCCGGGAGGTCGTTGAAGAGCCTTCTTACTTCCCAGTCACTGTGGGCCAGACGCTACCATTATGAGCCTCAGTTCCCCACCCGTAAAATGAGGATAAAATCAGGCCAGTATACCATGTCTCCTTCTGGACTCATCTGTCATCCCCTCAGGATCTGGGAAACTGGGTAGAGAAATGGGGTCTGCATGTGGACCCAGCCCCCTCCTGGGGCCAGGGCCAGATGTTATTTCCTCATTTGTGCTGCCTAGGGTGAGGCAAGCACAAAGATCCACCCAGGGCAGAGTGGATTGGGTGTGGCAAGATATGGCTGATGAATGGACTTGCAATCAGTTAAGTTTACCAGCAGCCTGGAACTGGCAAGGAAGTAACTGTGGGAGGTGGCCCATGAAATCTTTACCCACCCTCAGCCTGGCCCCTGGGCTTGAAGCTAGGGAGCAGCTAGAACAAGGTAGCAGAGGTTCCAGAGTCTTGTTGCTCAGTCGTGTCTGACTCTCTGTGACCCCATGAATGGCAGCACGCCAGGCTTTCCCGTCCTTCACTTTCTCCCGGAGTTTGCTCAGACTCATGTCCATTGAATCAGTGATGCCATCCAACCATCTCATCCTCTGTCGTCCCCTTCTCCTCCCGCCTTCAATCTTTCCCAGCATCAGGGTCTTTTCCAATGAGTCGGCTCTTGGCATCAGGTGGCCAAAGTATTGGAGTTTCAGCTATGGCATCAGTCCTTCCAATGAATATCTGCCAACTGTTCTTAGAGCTCAGGCCTCACTGCCCCTATTAAAACCTTGAGTTTAGCCATGGGGACCTTCCAGGAAAGGAGATTAGGGTTGATACTCTCTGGGAGCTCAGAGATGGATCTCTGCGCCCAGTGTCACTGAGTATCAGACCTGTGTGAGCTCTCAGAGACTCTGACTTTCTGTGATGTCCATTTTACAGATAAGGAAACTGAGTCCCAGAAGGGTTGAAAGAGTTTCCCAGCCTGCTGCCTGGTTGGCAGCCATTCCCTATATCCAGAAGAGTTCCAGAGCCCTGAAGAAGAGTAGGGGGCAGAGAGGGTCCACCCCAGACTGAAATGTTGGCTGTGGGAACTCAGAAGAGGAACTTCAGACACCAACACCTCAGTTTCCCACTGAGCACTCCCACTGTGCACTAATCCCTCCAAGTCTCCCTAAGTGGTGGGTGCTGTCTGCTGGCATAACAGGGAAAGAGGCATCTGGTGGGTTGGGCCCAGGGTTGCATATCCTTGTTCCTAATCATCTCCTTCCTACACCCCAATGGTGTTTTCTTTCCACATGTTACAACCTCAGAGACGGACAACTCGACTTCCACACCTATGATTTCTCCCTTCAGCTACAGCTCCTCTACTGTCGGGGGAAACCACACCAGCCAAGAGAACCCAGAGACAGGCTCCACATCCCATCCCAACAGCCCTAGTTCAGAGTCCACAGCCTCCCACAGCCCCTCAAATTCAGGGACAACCTCCACCACCCAGCCCACCTCCTCACAACCAGAGCCAGACACCCACCCCAGCTCTGGCTCCCCCAGGTCGGAGCACACCGTCACCTCCCCCTCCAGCGCCCTGAGTTCTGTCTCCTTAGCCACCCTGCCTTGGAGTCCCACTCACCCCAAGCCCAGCACGCTGCCTCCCTCTGTGTCCTTGGCCATCACTGACTGGACATTCGAGACCTCTGGTTATGGTGAGTATTGGGACATTGGGGCCTGTAGGGGGATGGAAGGATTGAAGGCAGGAGAGAAGGGGATGACAGAGGATGAGATGGTTGGAAGGCATCACCGCTCCAATGGACGAGTTTGAGCAAGCGCTGGGAGATGGCGAGGGACGGGGAAGCCTGGAGTGCTGCAGTCCACAGGGGTGCAAAGAGTGGGACAGGCTGAGCGACTGAACAGCGCGGGGGTACGGTTGGGGGTACCAAGTTGCAGTTCTGGGATTGGCCACCAGGGGGAAACACAGTCCTAAGAATGTGCTGGGACGGGCCTCTTCCCCACCCAACCCCCTCACCTTCCATCACCTAAGCCTATTCAGACCTTCATCCCAAACACATTTTATTAAGCGCCTATTGTGGGTCAAGTCCTGTGGGAAACGGTTATGTTGGAAGATAGGTTATAAGTAAATTTGTTTATAAAAGAACAAAGTAGAGCAGGATAAAGGGTCAAAATGTGACTGCAAAGGATTTGAAAATTTAAAAGACTACTTGGCAGAGGTCTTAGTTTGAAGGAGGTGAAGGAGGGAACCATGCCAGTACTTAGAGGGAAACGGGACAGGCAGTGAGCACAGCAAGTGCAAAGGCCCTGAGGTAGGGCTGTTCCTGGTGCATCTGAGGTGCCACCAAGGAGTGAGGTGGCTGAAATGGGGTGAGTGGGGTACTAGTTGGGGTGGTGAGGGTGGGGAATTTGCAGTGTGGTTAACTGGAGTCCATAGAAGCCAAGCATTTTTTAGAGGGTCTAGAAAAATCTGTCATTCAAAATAATGTTGTCTCCAAAACATGCAAAGAAGAGTGCAAACATGAAATATAATATTTTGCTATAAATTTAATAACATTTTGCTATAAATAAAAAACATTTTGCTTAAAGTAGCAGGATATAAAACCATCTTTACAAAGTGTCAAATTTTGTACATATCCTCAGAAAGTCACTGCATTTGGGAACTGATTTTAAGGTTGAATTTTTTTTTTTTCACTTTGCAAGAACTCCCAGAAATGGCCAACAATGGAGTGGGAACACAGCAAACAAAACGAAAGCTTTGTAGACAAATATATTCAAAAGAAAAGAAAGAAAAAAACAAAAGTGAAAGTAAAAGGGTAAAAAAATGTGCTTGAAAAGATAGTTACAGCAGCCGTTAGAGGGACGTAAGCATTGCGTCCTGAGAAGGGACTTAAAGGCTTTGGACTCATACTTCCCCTGCAGGAGATGTGGGTTCGAGTCAGGGAACTAAGATCCCACATGCCTCGCAGCACAGTAAAAAAAAAAAAAAGGTCCTGGGCCCTGGTGTGTCTCAGTCTTAGAAGAGTTCGGTGCCGTGGCTGACCCAGGGCTCCTCCCCTCAGCTCCAGGTGACGCTGGGGCTCCCAGGCTGCACAGGAACCCTGGTGTGGTGGTGGCCGTGTGTCTGCTAGTGTCTGCTTTGCTCATCGGAGGTGTGATCATGGCAGTGAGGCGCTGTCACAACGGGGTTTCTGAGTTCCAGAAGCTGGATGAGGTATCCATGGTGGGGGAAGGCTGGACTCGGGTAGGGGTGCCCTCTCAAGCAGGGCAGGCCCCTGCTGCAGAGACTGCTGGTCCCTGACCACCCGTTCCTATGTGTTCCTTCTTCAGGGGCTTGTAAGCCGAAGGTCATCTTCTGCCCATCACAGACTGCCGTGATCTTCGATCTTTGAAGCTGAGGAGAGGGACTTGGATGAGGCTGGGGCATCTGGCGAGGGGCAAAGCTTGTGGGAATAAAGCCCCTATCACTCCTCTGAAGCATCTTGAGTCATGGATTCATTTGACAAATATTTTAGAGTGTCTACTCTGTGCTGGGGTCACAGTTCAGTTCAGTTCAGTCGCTCAGTCGTGTCCGACTCTTTGCGACCCCATGAATCGCAGCACGCCAGGCCTCCCTGTCCATCACCAACTCCCGGAGTTCACTCAGACTCACGTCCATCAAGTCCGTGATGCCATCCAGCCATCTCATCCTCGGTCGTCCCCTTCTCCTCCTGCCCCCAATCCCTCCCAGCATCAGAGTCTTTTCCAGTGAGTCAACTCTTTGCATGAGGTGGCCAAAGTACTGGAGTTTCAGCTTTACCATCATTCCTTCCAAAGAAATCCCAGGGTTGATCTCCTTCAGAATGGACTGGTTGGATCTCCTTGCAGTCCCAGGGACTCTCAAGAGCCTTCTCCAACACCACAGTTCAAAAGCATCAATTCTTCGGTGCTCAACCTTCTTCACAGTCCAACTCTCACATCCATACATGACCACAGGAAAAACCATAGCCTTGACTAGACGGACCTTAGTCGGCAAAGTAATATCTCTGCTTTTGAATATGCTATCTAGGTTGGTCATAACTTTTCTTCCAAGGAGTAAGCGTCTTTTAATTTCATGGCTGCAGTCACCATCTGCAGTGATTTTGGAGCCCAGAAAAATAAAGTCTGACACTGTTTCCACTGTTTCCCCATCTATTTCCCATGAAGTGATGGGACCAGATGCCATGATCTTCGTTTTCTGAATGTTGAGCTTTAAGCAAACTTTTCCACTCTCCTCTTTTACTTTCATCAAGAAGCTCCTTAGTTCTTTTTCCCTTTCTGCCATAAGGATCGTGTCATCTGCATAGCTGAGGTTATTGATATTTCTCCCGGCAATCTTAATTCTAGCCTGTGCTTCTTCCAGTCCAGCATTTCTCATGATGTACTCTGCATAGAAGTTAAATAAGCAGGGTGACAATATACAGCCTTGACGTACTCCTTTTCCTATTTGGAACCAGTCTGTTGTTCCATGTCCAGTTCTAACTGTTGCTTTCTGACCTGCATACAGGTTTCTCAAGAGGCAGGTCCTCTAAAACGCTTTGAGGAAACCAGGCAGAGCCGTCTTAGACGTAAATGGCTGTCGTCACTTTTTACACTGACGACAGTCTCGAAACTAAGCATGTGTCAGTAGACGAAACAGAGACAGTGACGTGGAGAACGGACACGTGGACGCAGCGGGGAAGGAAAGGGCGGGAGGGGCTGAGAGAGGAGCGCTGACGCACACACGCTGCCATGGGGAAGGCGGGCACGAGCCCAGGCCGCTGGCTGGCACGGGGCCTCTGTGCCCGGCGATGACTGGGAGCAGCAGGCCACGGGGAGAGTGAGGCCCGAGGGGAGGGGCTTGCGCACGCCCACAGCTGACTCACGTCGTTGGACGGCAGACACCAGCACAGCCTTGTAAAGCAATTACTCTCTGATTAAAAATAAAATGTTTTTAACAAGAAGTAGCAAGAGTTCTGTGCGGAAAGGCAGCATGCTGCAGAAGATGAAGCCACAGGGGAGAACGGGGTGTGCGCAGGCTGTCTGCCTCCCCCCAGGCCCATCTGCTGCAGCCCCGTCCTTGATGGGCTGGAATTAGGGGGCTCCGTGAGGTCACCAGGTGGGGCCCCTGGTGGGATTAGAGCCCTGTCTCTGTCCATCTGTGGGGACACGTGGAGACAGTGGCCGCCGTCCAGCCAGGAAGATGGGTCCTCCAGACAATGGATCTGCTGGTATCCTGATCTTGGGCTTCCAGCCCCCGGAACTGAGAAATACGCGTCAGCTGTCTACACCACCCAGTCAGGGGGGTTCAGCCACGTGAGCTGTGGCAGGGGTGGGGGATGGATGTGAGCTCAGTCACAGTTCTGGGAGGAAGCTCATTGTCTCCAGATTTCCACCGGAGTCCAGGAACTGGTGATGCCGGGGACCCAGAGTAAAGCAGGAGCCCAAAGCGGGTGCATGACAGAAGGGGGGAGGACTCGGACAAGCTCCAGCAGGAAAATTCCTGGAGCTTAATGCGCCGATTTGAAATTTGACCCAGAAGCAAAAAAGAAGAGCAATAAAGAAGAATGTTACCCTAGAATATGAGAAAAAAGCCGCAAACCTCTCACGCGTATAGACGAGCTTCAGACGACGAGATGCAGCCCCAGACTTTGCAGCAGACCCACGGGCCGAGGGTCTGTGAGCCTGGACCTGGGCTGCAGGGCCCCACGCTGAGCCACCAGTGATTTGAGGGGAAAAGTCAAGTAAAAGTCATATCAGTGGATTGCAACAAAAGCTAGAGGAACTCGTGGGTTTTTTTAACATGTGAAGAAACACACAGGCGTCAGAATGACCACCCACCCCCAGGCTGGGGGTTCCCCCAGGAAGCCCCTCCGTCCACCTCCTCAGTGTGCAGTCCTGGTCCCTTGGGGCCACCCCTGCCCTTTGAGGGCGCCCCTCTCCAGCCACATGACCCTGCGCTCTGCATGTCACGGTTGCCGGTGTCCGGGAACCCCAGTGAGAAGCGTGGAGCAGCTGCTTGGGAGCAGGCAGGCAGACACTGTCTCAGACGGGAGCCCCAGCCCAGCCTCACCCTCTGCCAACAGCCCGCCCACCCCCGGAGGCGCCAGACGCGCCCAAACACACAGCCCCACCGCCAATGGCTCTGAAGGGGAAGCCTCGGCGCGGTTTCGTCGCGAGGAGTCACACATTGTCGAGATTCCCAACAAGTTTCCAGCAAAGAGCTGTCTTTGGCTAGCCACCCTCTGTCACACGCTGCTCAAGCGTTTTCCCTGCCAGCGCGGTCAGCCCCGTGGCTTCGAGACGAGCAGGGCTCAGGGTGCTAAGACAACAAGGAAACCCTCCATTTCTGGCACTCTTAAGAGAGTTTGTTAGCAGCCCAAGCACAGTCATCGGTCGGCCCCCCCAAGTCCCCTCCTGTGGTTACGGATGACCCATTTCTATCTCATGGGCAAAAGAGTCTTCATCTGATTCATTTTAATTATTTTCCAGAAATGATCCATCTCCCATGGAATGTGTATAGAGTTTATTTCATTCCTGGAAGTCATTACTTTCTCATGAAAAATTCCAAGTGCCCTGGCGCACAGGGGGGATAAAATTAGCCTCGACTCTCATCACAGAGCAGAGAGTGATTTTGCTTGCGTTTTGGGCACGAGCCTCTGAGCCGTGTCTTACTCTGCACCGAGGGTGAGGTCTGCCTTAGGAGTAGGGGGCAAGTCTGCCTGCCCCCTGAAAGGTTTAGGGCCACAGATGGCCCCGGAGCCTGCTTATGCTGCAGTCCTCGTGCCTGGGGAGACACCCCTAGCACTGAAGTCGCCCATGACCCTGAGAAAGCTGGGGGATCGTTTCTAGTCCCAACTCTCAAATCGGTGCCGACCTATGGGCTCAGCTCTCTAGTTTACATGAAAGGATTTTTTTTTTCATACGTTCAGGAAATAGTTACATATGAGTCAAGACTGCAGGATTCTGTTCTCTCACTCAGCGCCAACATCCTAGGAGTATCTTAAATGTCACTTAAAAATCTGTGACGTTCTTAAGTAGATTCCACAGTTAATCAGGCATAATTCCACATCTCTGTGATGCGATCTAAGCATCCGTAATTACCAAGGCAGCCTCCTGGACCTCGCGCTGCACATCACCCTGCAGCAGCCTGGAAGCAAAGCCCTCATCTTAACAAGGGCACTTCTTCCCAGTCACCTCGTGAGATGCGAGAAGGAACCATTGTGAAAACAGTTTCACCTCGATTAACAACTCACTCTATAAAGACAATGTCAGGCTTAATCAGGACCTGAAGGTGTGGGATGTTAAATCAAATGCATAGGAAATCTCTGAACTCCCAAATGCTGCTCGCGGGAAAAACAACATTGGGTCCAGGAAAAAGCAAAGCGCAAAGTGACATTTACAAGAATTGATGACAGAGCCCTGAGCACGGAGCCCAATTACCCGCCGCCAGTTACAGCTGCCGGCCAGAGGGTCTCCAGGGCCTGGCCGGCCCCCTTCAGCCCCCGCCGTCAGCCCTGGCTGGGACGTTGCGGAGCAGACAGGCTGCTCAGGTGTCAACACTGGCTGGCTGGCTGCATGTCGGCCTTGGGAGGCTTCCTGACGGGCGTGCCGGGGCCTCCGTTCATTTTCCTCCAGTTCACTCGTCCCCTCAATCCGCACAGGACTGTGGTGCCTCCCGGACTCCCGTCTGCTTCAGAGCCCTGCGCACACCTGACGGGGCCGTGTTCCCACGCAGAGCGCACTTTCTCCTGTTTACTGGGGTGTGGCAGTGCTGTGCCGCCGCTGCCGCGCAGCAGCATGAATCAGCTGTGTGGACCCACACATCCCCCTCCTGAGCCTGCCTCTCTCCCCACCCCACGCCTCTACGCCGTCGCGGAGCACCGAGTGGAGCTCCCTGTGCCGTGGAGCAGCTCCCGCTCGCTGGCTATGTTACACACCATAGTTACCTTGGGAGGAAGGCAAGGAGAGCCCAGCAGAGGGAGGGTGTGGTTTTACACCTGGTGGTGGAGGCAACAAGGAAGTGAGAACAGGCAGGAAGCCTTGCTGCCCCGAGGAGAGGGAGGTCCCGGGCTCTGCTCTCAGCCTGGAGTGAAGGGAGAGGGGGTCCCGGGCTCTGCTCTCAGCCTGGAGTGAAGGGAGAGGGGGTCCCGGGCTCTGTTCTCAGCCTGGAGTGAAGGAGGGTCCCGGGCTCTGCTCTCAGCCTGGAGTGAAGGGAGAGGGGGTCCCGGGCTCTGCTCTCAGCCTGGAGTGAAGGGAGAGGGGGTCCCGGGCTCTGTTCTCAGCCTGGAGTGAAGGAGGGTCCCGGGCTCTGCTCTCAGCCTGGAGTGAAGGGAGAGGGGGTCCCGGGCTCTGCTCTCAGCCTGGAGTGAAGGGAGAGGGGGTCCCGGGCTCTGTTCTCAGCCTGGAGTGAAGGAGGGTCCCGGGCTCTGCTCTCAGCCTGGAGTGAAGGGAGAGGGGGTCCCGGGCTCTGCTCTCAGCCTGGAGTGAAGGGAGAGGGGGTCCCGGGCTCTGTTCTCAGCCTGGAGTGAAGGAGGGTCCCGGGCTCTGCTCTCAGCCTGGAGTGAAGGGAGAGGGGGTCCCGGGCTCTGCTCTCAGCCTGGAGTGAAGGGAGAGGGGGTCCCGGGCTCTGTTCTCAGCCTGGAGTGAAGGAGGGTCCCGGGCTCTGCTCTCAGCCTGGAGTGAAGGGAGAGGGGGTCCCGGGCTCTGCTCTCAGCCTGGAGTGAAGGGAGAGGGGGTCCCGGGCTCTGTTCTCAGCCTGGAGTGAAGGAGGGTCCCGGGCTCTGCTCTCAGCCTGGAGTGAAGGGAGAGGGGGTCCCGGGCTCTGTTCTCAGCCTGGAGTGAAGGAGGGTCCCGGGCTCTGCTCTCAGCCTGGAGTGAAGGGAGAGGGGGTCCCGGGCTCTGCTCTCAGCCTGGAGTGAAGGGAGAGGGGGTCCCGGGCTCTGTTCTCAGCCTGGAGTGAAGGAGGGTCCCGGGCTCTGCTCTCAGCCTGGAGTGAAGGGAGAGGGGTCCCGGGCTCTGCTCTCAGCCTGGAGTGAAGGGAGAGGGGGTCCCGGGCTCTGTTCTCAGCCTGGAGTGAAGGAGGGTCCCGGGCTCTGCTCTCAGCCTGGAGTGAAGGGGGTCCTGGGCTCTGCTCTCAGCCTGGAGTGAAGGAGGGTCCCGGGCTCTGCTCTCAGTCTGGAATGAAGGGGGTCCGGGCTCTGCACTAGGAGCCCCCATGGTGGCCACGCTGGGAGCAGTGCAGGGATGCAGGTGGTTTAGGGGACCCCTGGGGGCCGTGCATGCGGCAGGCAAAGGTGGGAGCCGTGAGCTGAGTGGAGGGTGGATTTCATGAGACAGCCTTGGAGCCCAGGCATGCTCAGGGTCAATGTGCCTGATTCCTAACTCAGGTGATGACGGAGAGAAATCAAGAAGCGCCCCCCACCAGCTTTGTAGACAAGCAGCAGGTGCTCCTGAGGGGTGGGCAGGGTCGGACCTGGCAATGAGAGGACTTGAAAGGTACAGGAACGGCTGGGAAATGTCCTGTGTGAAGATGGAAAAGGATGGGGCAGGCAGCTTGAAACATAAGACAACAGAGCTCAGAGGTGGACATGGTAACCCTAGGCACCTCCTGGGCACGCACGAGGCTGTGGGGTGATTGGGAGTCTGGAGTCAGACAGAGACACTGGGCAGAGATCAGAGCCCCCGAAGCCTGTGTTCCTGTCTGAAACCGGGAAGACACGCTCCGTCCTGGAGGGACTCTGATCCCCAAAATCGAGAGGGGCAGGCAAGAGCCCCAAGGAGACAGGGCCCGGAAGGTGCGGGACACAGGCAGGCACCTCACGGTTTCATCAGAGAGCTGCCCTGTGACTTTGCCGAGAAGGTAAACATGAGTAGAGCTTCCAGGCTTGGTTCATCTGGTGGAATGAACTCAGCAAAACAGCACGCGCTCAAATCAACATTGGCTTATTTTAGAAATTAACTCATAATGCACCGATTACAAACCAATTTGGGTTTAATATCAGGAAAATAAAGTTATTTTTATTACTTTAAGGCAGAATTCTACACCCTTGTCCCCGGTTTACTAGGCAGTGTGCAGATGTAACCTCGGTGAGCTCGTGATAAGACCAGTGAATTAATCACTCCTTCGATCTGTGTCTTGGCTCCCCAGGCCGGGACCCTGAATCCCCCCAGGGCTCACCATCCCGGGCGGCCATCGAGACTGGGGACTTGACGGCCGAGCATCCTCTGTTCAGCAATACCGCAGTCGGTATTCTTGTCCGCACTATATACCAAGCTTGATCCTGAAGACACAGAAAAGCTTAAGAGAAGCTTAAGCTCCTGACCACTGTGTGGCCCTCTGCTGGGGGCCACCTTCACTCATTTCTTCTTTTCTTTGGAGCCGGCGGCCCTCCCCATGCAGAGCTGCAGGTGACCTTGGCCCCCACAGGAGCGGTGCTCCAGGACCACCCCGCCTCCTGTGCTGGTCTCTGGAGCCAGGAGTGGACTTACTCCCCTGTGCAATGGGCCACCTCCAGGGCGTGCCCTGGGCTACCGCTGGGGGACGCGTCAGGCCACCTCGGGGGGACACTCTCTCATCTCTTCCTGGCACCCCAGGCGGAGCGTATTGGACTCTAGCCACGACGTCCTCACTCCAGGGCACTTTGCGCCAAGCCTGCTGGGACACTTCTCGTCTACTTCTGTCACCCTGCCCCTTCCCAGAGTCCTCTCTGCATCACAGGGGAAAAGACTGAGGTCCAGACTTCTGGTGCCTCTGATTTAAGGGAACAAACAAGGGAGGGCCAGAACAGGAATAAGTCCAGCTCCCCCAGGTCGCCCCAGAGCGATGCCTTTGCCCTTCCCTCATGGAGCTCTCCCAGGCCCCCGCACCTCCTCAGGCGCTGTCTCACCCAGCGAGGCCAGGAAACACCACCCCGGCTTAGAGCAGAGTGACTTCAGAAATCCGGAGATGGGGCTGGGGAGGGGAGGACTGGGGCCTTGGGGTTGGCAGGTGCAAACTATGACGTGTAGGATGGGCAAGCAGCACGGCCCTCCTGTCCAGCACAGGGGAGCCCTCCAGTCTCCTGGGATACAGCATCATGGGAGAGAGCATGTCTAAGCAGTCCTGGCGGCTCAAGCAGAAAAGAACTCGCCTGCAGTGCAGGAGACCCAGGTTCAAGGCCTGGGTCAGCAAGACCCCCTGGAGAAGGGAATCGCTACCCACTCCAGTATTCCTGTCTGGAGAATCCCATGGACAGAGGAGTCTGGCAGGCTATAGTCCACGGGGTCACAAAGAGTGAGACACGACTGAGCAGCTAAGCGCACATGCGTGTAACTGAGTCAGTGAGCTGTACAGAAATTAACACGGCATCGGAAATCAGCTATACTTCAATTAAATAAACAAATGTTTCTTAAATCCAAAGGTGGAGGCTTCCCTGGTGGCTCAGTGATAATGACTCCGCCTGTCAATGCAGGAGACGTGGGTTCAATCCCCGGGCTGGGAAGATTCCACAGGCCATGGAGCACCCAAGCCTGTGCTCCACAAAGAGAGAAGTCGCCGCAATGAGACGCCCTGGCACCGCAGCTGAAGAGTCGCCGCAGCTAGAGAGAAGCCTGCTCGAAGCAATGAAGGCCCAGCACAGCCAAAAATAAATAAAATTTTTTAAATTTTTAAATAAAATCATTCTCTATTAATAAAATCCAGCAGTGGATCTTCTTGGTCAATGCGACTGCTCATTCTTAAACTTTTTTGCTGGAAGGTAACTGCAGATTCGGGTGGAGTTGTAAGAAACAATACCGGGCGATGCTCACACCCTCTCCTGGGGCCCCCTCCCCACATGGTGGGCGCACCCTGAGGAGCTGAGTCTATCAGAGTCAGCATGCTGGCATCAGCCTGGTCAGGAAACAGAATATTCCCCCGCCAGGCCCTTGCTTTGTCCTTTCACACGCGCGTTCACATCCATCCTACCCACCCCCCTTCCTAAACCCAACAATCTGGCTCCGCTTTATTTGGTCATCTTTGTCTCAATCTAGGACCCGGGGAGAAAGGACAATGTTTAGACAAACCCCTGGGCATAATTGCCCAGGTTGCCTTAACCAAGGCCCCCAGGATCACAGCCAAGGTCTGGGAGACAGAGGAAGCCTACAGGTTGTCTAGAACGCTTCCTACCTGAACGGCACGCTCACTTTGGGCAAGAGGCTGAACGAGTCGGGGGATTTAGTTACCAGCTCCAGAGCTAGCAGGGACTGATGACACTTGCCGTCCGTCTTCAGAGCTGATGGCTGCACGGACCTGATGTGATGTTTCCACTGTCGCGCTTCCTTTTTGTAGCGCCCCTTCTGTTTGCAACATCTACAAGTGTCCTTGTCAGCACACACGTGTCAGGAAGTGAGACTTCAGCTGCTGGGTCTGCATGGCTGTGCGTTTATTTGGGTTCCTGACCTCTTTCTCTCCTTTCCCTACAGCGCTTTCAAAAATCTCCTGCCAAATGTTGTCCTTTAGGCAGAGTCTGTTTCTCCTTCTGATTTCTGTGTTTGAATTAAGGCTCAGATTCCAGGTTTCACTTCCTCAACAGACGAGAAGATATCACTTCAGCTCCCTCAGCATATCCCTTCAGCTCCCTCTTCTACTCCTGAATGCTCATCGGAAGCAGGGCATCCGAGGGGACTGGGCAGGAGGGAGATTTGCTTTCCTCTTACGGGTCCTGACTGGGAAGCCGGAACAAAACTTAGGTCAGAAGCTGGGACAGGTCTGGGCTGAAGAACGCGCAGTCCCAGTGACTGCACCATGACTGGGGCCCTCCCGCCGGCTGGCCGGGCGCCTCCACCGGTAACTGCCGTCCAGCCTCCACCATCCTCTCCCTGCTTCCCCTCCTGCGGCAACGTGAAATGAGGCTGTACCTCCAAGCGGAAACGATCCCACCCTCATTAGCCCTGTCCATTACACATCATTTCATAAGCCATTTTCCGTGTCCACAAGCAGGCCCACCGTCCATCCTGCGAGATACGGTCCCCCACGCCATGTTTATGGGGGCCCACGTTCCACTTTATGAATATGGGTTCAGGAATGAGCCTAATAGAGTCCTCAGGTGGTTTGTAGATTCCATTATTTAAACAAACTGCGCAGAACATTCTTACAGCCTCATCTTTGCAGAACCCATTAGAAGAGCCGCCGGTCTTGAGCATCACCTAAGGAGATCCGCTAGTGGCCTGAGACTTTTAAGACTTTCCTTGCACATTTTCAGATCTCCTCCCTGAAAATGCTGTGCATTTAAACAGCACTGTGAGTCTGCCTTTTCTGAAAGCCACGCCATTCCTAGGTTTGAAAGAAAACAGAAGGAGACTGGCGGGCGTGGCGGTGACCGCTCCCCAGGGCTGGCGCAGCCGCAGTCTGTGTGATGCTCCTGAGCCTTCAGGGCTTCCTTGCTGCTCAGACAGTGGAGAATCTGCCTGTGATGCAGGAGACTTGGGTTTGATCCCCAGGAGAAGGGAACAGCTACCCACTCCAGTATTCCTGCCTGGAGAATTCCACGGACAGAGGAGCCTGGTGGGCTACAGCCCATGGGGCCACAGAGAGTCAGACACGACTTTCCGCCCTTCAGTGCAGCAGTCAGAGGAGACGCCTCTCAGCCGGGACGGACCCGGCCCGCCTTCCCGTCCAGGCCCCGCCCTGGGCTCTCCCCTCTTCTGCTCCAGGCTCACCGGTGGCCCCAGCTCAGCCCCTAGGGTCTCTGCTCAGACCCCTTAGCACTGGGAGTCCTCACCCT
>SJXQ01000732.1:60911-83300 GCA_006408695.1 Aepyceros melampus | reverse complement strand
GTTGTAAATCAATTGTATTTTATTTTCAAAAATGAGTACTTGGTTTCAAATCTAAATGTTAGGTTAAGCATTTACTTAATCGTACCACACTGAAAAGGAACCAGCAGATGAAACTCCTACCAGTACTGTGTAGGAGGGTTATCAGAGGACAGTTCTTTTCTGGAAGGAGAAGGCTAATGGAAATGTGTGACAAGTGTGACAAGTACTGAAATGGGATGAAGGAAGCAAGTGTGAGAATCTTCTGGAAGATTCCAGAAAATAGGAACTGGATTCAGAGTAAAAAGAGAGGCTGGAGATAGAAGATACAGGACAACTTCAGCTGTTTTCCAACTCAACAATGCTCATCATACACCATACAGGCACAGACCAAAAGTAGCAGACATTTATTCCAAGACCTAAAAACCAAGGGCACTTTTACAAAAAAGGTAATTCTAGTATACAAGATTTTACTTCTAAATTTTGTTATGTGGAAGCCCAAAGTTTTATGAACATTTCTGCTCAGCAATACTGAGTTATACTTTAATTAAATTTGCTCTAGACAGACCTTTGAGTAGCTAAGGCCTAGATTCTGAGGGCAGAGTGTCTGAAGTTCAGTGGGGAGTATAAAAGTAATAATACATTTAAGTTCTAAAAAGTTCTTGTTAAGTGCTCGATTAAATTAGTTGCTGATATTATTATAAATTTAGGGAAGATGTCTGAAGGAGATTAGCCCTATTTGTATAATCACAGAGGAAGCATAGTAGCTTTTTAGGTCAGAGTTCAGCAGGCTTTTTTTGTAAAGAGTCACACAGAAAATATTTTTGGCTTTGTGGGCCATAAGATCTTTGTTGCAATTACTCAACTCTGTTGATGGCCAAAAAGAAGCCATAGGAAATACAAAAATAAAAGAGTGTGGTTTTTGTCTGAATATATCTTTATTAAAGAAACAGACAATGGGCCAGGCCAGATTTGGCTTTGGGTTGTAGTTTGATGTGGAAACTTCTGAAACTGTGGAAAATTCTGAAAGAGATGGGAATACCAGACCACCTAACCTGCCTCTTGAGAAATCTGTATGCAGGTCAGNGATCATGGAAAAAGCAAGAGAGTTCCAGAAAAACATCTATTTCTGCTTTATTGACTATGCCAAAGCCTTTGACTGTGTGGATCACAGTAAACTGTGGAAAATTCTGAAAGAGATGGGAATACCAGACCACCTGACCTGCCTCTTGAGAAATCTGTATGCAGGTCAGGAAGCAACAGTTAGAACTGGACATGGAACAACAGACTGGTTCCAAATAGGAAAAGGAGTACGTCAAGGCTGTATATTGTCACCCTGCTTATTTAACTTCTATGCAGAGTACATCATGAGAAACGCTGGACTGGAAGAAACACAAGCTGGAATCAAGATTGCCGGGAGAAATATCAATCACCTCAGATATGCAGATGACACCACCCTTATGGCAGAAAGTGAGGAGGAGCTAAATAGCCTCTTGATGAAAGTGAAAGAGGAGAGTGAAAAGGTTGGCTTAAAGCTCAACATTCAGAAAATGAAGATCATGGCATCTGGCCCCATCATTTCATGGGAAATAGATGGGGAAACAGTGGAAACAGTGTCAGACTTTATTTTTTTGGGCTCCAAAATCACTGCAGATGGTGACTGTAGCCATGAAATTAAAAGAACTCTTACTTCTTGGAAGAAAATTATGGCCAACCTAGATAGTATATTCAAAAGCAGAGACATTACTTTGCCAACTAAGGTCCATCTAGTCAAGGCTATGGTTTTTCCTGTGGTCATGTATGGATGTGAGAGTTGGACTGTGAAGAAGGCTGAGCACCAAAGAATTGATGCTTTTGAATTGTGGTGTTGGAGAAGACTCTTGAGAGCCCCTTGGACTGCAAGGAGATCCAACCAGTCCATTCTGAAGGAGATCAACACTGGGATTGTTTTTGGAAGGAATGATGCTAAAACTGAAGTCCAGTAATTTGGCCACCTCATGCGAAGAGTTGACTCATTGGAAAAGACCCTAATGCTGGGAAGGATTGGGGACAGGAGGAGAAGGGGACGACCGAGGATGAGATGGTTGGATAGCATCATGGACTCAATGGACGTGAGTCTGAGTGAACTCAGGGAGTTGGTGATGGACAGGGAGGCCTGGCATGCTGTGATTCATGGGGTTGCAAAGAGTCGGACACTATTGAGCGACTGAACTGAACTGAACTGTAGTTTGATGATACCTATTGTAGAATAAAGGAGTATAAAACAGAAGAATTTTTGGTTTCAATTAGCATTTTCTGATTACTAATGAAAATGAGCCCCTTGTCATATGGTTATTGGCAATTTAGAAATCTTCCCTTGTAAATTGTCAGTTCAATATTCCTACCATTTTGCTTTCAGTGTATTTGTGTTACCTGTCTTTTTACTGATTTATATATAACATATATCTTGTATATAACTCCTCTGTAGATTGTGTGAATTAAAAGTGGTTTATTTCATTCTGTGATTTACATTTTCATTATTTAGTAGCTTATTTTGATGAACAACCCAATTTATCAATCATTTTGTTGTTAGTGCTTTTATTGTGTGTAATATTTAAGAAATCTTGCCTTACCTCTGAGTCTCAAAAATATCATTATGTTTTCTTTTTTTATAGTCTCATCTAGAATTGATTTCATATATGGCTTAAAAGATTATATAGGTATGTAAATGACCCAAAGCTGTTTATTTACAAGACTGTTTATTCTCCTATTGTTCTCTAGTGCCACTTTTGTAACAAGTGTTCACACACGTTGGTTTCTTTTTGGACTCTATTATGTGCTATTAGAATACTTACCTATAGAGTCTATATTATACTGCTTATGTTCCTTAAATTTCTCTATTTCTCAAAGATTTTCTTGGCCTTTAGAATAAGTCTGTAAATATGCAGATATCCACACACACATTTACAAAAAACTACAAGAATTTTTACTGGTTTTAAAAAATCTATATGGGTCACTTTTAATTTATGTAGGTCACAAAATATTATCATCTTTACAGTTTTGTGACTTCAATTTATAACTATGGTAGATCCTTCCATTTATCAAATTTCTCTTGCTAACAATTTTGCATGTTTTTTTTTTCTACAGAGATATTTGACTTGACACTAATGAAAATTTTATGTTCTAATTTCTATTGTTACTATATTGAACTATATTTTATTTTTTATATTAAACATAAAAAATGACCTTGCTAAATCTGCAATTGTATTCTTTGTACTTTACTGTATTTCTCTGTAGAAAATTACATTTATAACTAATTTTATTAGTTTTTTCTTTCTTTACAATCCTTATACCTTTCCATCCTTATCCTATGCTCAAAGTGATCCTCAGAAGAATATTGAACAGAAGGAGAGATACAGATCATCTTTATTTCATTCTTCATTTCAGAGGGAACTGTTCAATATTTCACCACTTTATCACCTATCAAGATGTTAGCTAATTTCTGATTTTTCAAATTCTCTCTCTAGACACTCTTTATTTCATTGAGTTTTTTTTTTAATTTCATAGTTTATTATCAAATGGCTTCTTTGCATTCACTGAGATCATATTTTCCCAGTATTCTTTCCATTCTTTCTCTATGTTGAAATGCATTGATTTTTAAGTAATAAATGCCCTTGATTATCTAAACTACATCCTATGTATTTGGGATGTATTATCTTTTGTATTTACTGGTGATTTACTTTGCCTTTTTTGTTTTTAAGAATTTTTCTACTGTATCTAGGAGAGGGGTGTGTTATTTTCATTTAATCTCATTTCCTCTTAGGATTTTGTATTTTGTAATGTTTGGGCCTTGATTTCTATTCTGTTGCCCTTATAAATGAGGTAGCAACATTTGCAAACACATAAGAAGTAGCGGTGGTGAAATTGAGAGGGTGGCTGACTTTAGAACAATATAGTAGGCCTGCTGATCTCTGAAGCTTCATATAAAATTTGTGGTCATGACTCTGGAAGGTGAACAGTCAGAGTAATTGTGAGTCTTCTCCAGCCACTGTCAGATGCTCAGCTGCAGTATGATATAGATGGATTTGGATGTGATTGTACAAAAGAGAGAAAAACCATAGGTTGAGAACAGGAGGAAACAGTGTCCTGAGAGGAGGCTTTTGCAATAAAAAAGAGGTTACAAAATAGTCTGATAAAGGTCGATAATGTGCAAATATCATAAACACATGCTATACTTTTACCCATAGACACACAACATATAAAAAATTAAAAGGAAAAAGAAAAATTAAATCCAACAGAAAACCAAAAAGCAAAAGACCTACTTAGGAAAATCATGTTCTATATATGGAGAAAATTAAGGTGTTTCATCATTTCAAGCAATTGGTGGCATGTTACAAACGGGACTTGCAGTGATCCTGATGCTAAGAACATGCCCCTTAGAGTATCCCGGTGTCAGGATATTGGGATACTAACACATTATCTAGCTTTATAACAATCAATAGCTACATGATTTTACTCAAATACTGTTGTTCATAGGTTTTCAAATTTAAGGATTGAAACAGGAGACTTCATGACTTTCTATTTAGATGTACATATTATCTTTAAAGAAATTGATCATCAAAGTTCAAGGTGGAAGGGAGGATGAAAGGACTGAGTCAAGATAATAAAGATCTTTCATCAGTAAATAGAAATGTATTGTTGAGTGTTAAAAAGGTAATTGATAAAGTAAATAAATTTATTGTATAGTGATGTAATATAGCTGGCCTGTACTGGATTGCTAGAGCTAATTGTTAAATTTTCAAGATTTTTTCAAGTCAATTCTCTAACTTGAAATTAACCATAGTGGAAGTATTTGCAAAATAGTTCCACCATGGAAATCAGCAAAGGCTATAAATAGGGGCTTTCTTTTCTCCTCAGTGAAAACATTGTTAAAATTTTACCTGCAATCCCTGGTATAACCATGGAACAGTTGTAAAGGTAGAGACACTTCACTTAGATTTTTTAAGTAAGATGAATGTCTTACTTTCAGCTCTTATAAGGAAGGAATTATATATTATTGAAATGGATTAAAGCAGGAAATAAAGCCTTAAGCCATTAGAAAACAGAAAAAGAAATAATTTTTAAAAAGAAATTGATTCAGAAAAATGTAATTGAGATTAGGGAATATTGGGATGGGAGATGAATTTTTGTGAAGACATTTTCTGTTCTTGATGATTGCTAATGATGTCACATTGGAACCTCTTTTAATGTCTAAATATGTTAATTATGTAACAAAATATAATAGAATTATGAATTAAACTTAAAGCTATTTTTCCTAGAGATGAAGCATTCCATGCCTCTGATTTTATTTTCCCATTACTACTGCTGGTCATCATTTAGACATAAAAATTGAGAAATGTATGTAATATGAAATATAACAGTAAATGTTATCTACCCTCATTGTTACCTAAATCATTTCAATAGTCTTAGTACTTTTAATTCACTCAGTAGACACTTATCAAGCATAAGCATGATGTTCTTGACATTCTTTGGAGGATTCTAATCTCCTCTGTTTCCTGTGGAATTCTCATTTGTCTCCATAAATGCAGAAGTTGGCCTGTGGTTGAAGTGCAGCTTCCTTGAGGTAAGCAGAACAAAACACATACAGCAAAGGAATCACCACCTCTCTGCAAATATGTTTCTGTAGGTAGAGAAACAGATCTTGAAGTTCCAACTGAAACTCAGTTTAGAATGGTATGAGAACTGGATTGTATTTTCCTCCTGTCCACCCTGGATTATTATTTTTATCATTTCCTTCACAAATTACCTGGCCTTCCTCCTCCTCCCCCATTTTAATTTTTATTGCTATGCAACTGTAGAACCTGATTTTTATAGGGCATGTTTCAGGAAGAAAGTCATTTGCATGTTTTCTCATTTTCAGGTTGATTTCCATTCAAGTTTCAATGTGAGCTTGAGAACACAGCAGAATTCAGAGATAAACTCTAGATGGAGAAAGAAAAATAATTGGTTCAGATATGAGTCACAGTATGTCAAAATCATATAAAAGGGGAAAATGTTTTTGGAGTATCCTTTACAGTTATGAAAATTGTAATGTGCAATAGATTTTCTTTATGAATGTATATGACTTAGAAAATATGTTGGTACTTGAAAAAGCAATAATTGTATGGAGTATTTTGAAGGGGACTTAAAACTTTACCTTTTGGGGAAAGAAAAAACCTCTATTTTTAAATATACATTATTAAAAACTTCAAAATTACCTATTTGTTTCTCAAAAGAGAAATAAAATTGTTTTAACTTAATTTTCAAATCTGTCTCACAAGAAAATAATTTCAAATCTGTGTTCACAGTAGACAGAAAACTGTCACATTCAGTAGAAAAATTAGGTTTTATATTTGGTTGTCAAAATAGATAAGTAGCAACTGTGAGGCAAGATTAAATTTTATCTTTCCTTGGTGTACAATAGTATAGTTAAAATTTACAGGTACGACTATCATGGAGGTATAACCTATCAAGTTTTAGAGTTTAAAATATGACTGTTTAAATGAACAAAAATATTAAAGATAGGAGGGTTTTTAATCACTTTCCTTCAATTTAGATGTAATAAAATTGGCACAAACACAATTACAATTAGTCCTGTACTTAGTTCTGAACAGATTAGTTCTGTACTGTGGTATAACAGAAACAGAGGAGAGAAGCAGCTATCTCAAGCAGAGATGTTTTGAGGAAAAAAATCTCAAATGTGCCGGCTGTGGTAGTAATCCAGGTAAAGAACAAAGGAAATACATACTATGGAGAAGAAAACATACATTAATAGTTTATTTCTTTAACTGACCAGATGGCTACTAATAGCAGCTGAACTCACATCCATACATGACTACTGGTATATCCATACCTTTGACTAGACATATCTTGTTGACAAAGTAATGTCTCTGCTTTTTAATATGTTGTCTAGTTTGGTCATAGCTTTTCTTTGAAGGAGCAAGCATCTTTAATTTCATGGCTGCAGTCATCATCTACAATGATTATGGAGCCCCCCCCAAAATAAAATCTGTCACTGTTTGCACTGTTTCCTCATCTATTTGCCATGATGTAATGGGACCAGATGCCATGATCTTAGTTTAGTTTTCTGAACATTGAGTTTTAAGCCAACTTTTTCACTCTCCTCTTTCACTTTCATCAAGAGACTCTTTAGGTCTTCTTTGATTTCTGCAATAAGGGTGGTATCATCGTGTATCTGAGGTTATTGATATTTCTCCCAGCAATTTTGATTTCAGTTTGTGCTTCATCTAGGTCAACATTTTGCATGATGTACTCTGCATATAAGTTAAATAAGGAGTGTGACAATATACAGCCTTGATGTACTCTCTTCCCAACTGGAAGGACTGATGCTGAAGTTGAAACTCCAATACTTTGGACACATGATGGGAAGAACCGACTCATTGGAAATGTCCTTGGTGCTGGGAAAGATTGAAGGTGGGAGGAGAAGGGGACGACGGAGGATGAGATGGTTGGATGGCATCACCAACGTGATGGACATGAGTTTCAGTAGGCTCTGGGAGTTGGTGGAGGACATGGAAGCTTGGTGTGCTGTAATCCACGGGGTCACAAAAAGTCGCACACGACTGAGTGAAAAGGATCTTCATAACCCAGATAATCACGATACTGTGATCACTCACCTTCATCCTGGAAGGTGAAGTCAAGTGGGCCTTAGGAAGCATCACTATGAATAAAGCTAGTGGAGGTGATGGAATTCCAGTTGAGCTACTTCAAATCCTGAAAGATGATGCTATGAAAGTGCTGCACCCAATATGCCAGCAAATTTTGAAAAGTCAGCAGTGGCCACAGGACTGGAAAAGGTCAGTTTTCATCCCAATCCCAAAGAAAGATAATGCCAAAGAATGCTCAAACTACCACACAATTGCACTCATCTCACATGCTAGTAAAGTAAAGCTCAAAATTCTCCAAGCCAGGCTTCAATAATATGTTAACTGTGAACTTCCAGATGCTCAAGTGGATTTCCTTGGTGCTGGGAAAGATTGAAGGTGGGAGGAGAAGGGGACGACGGAGGATGAGATGGTTGGATGGCATCACCAACGTGATGGACATGAGTTTCAGTAGGCTCTGGGAGTTGGTGGAGGACATGGAAGCTTGGTGTGCTGTAATCCACGGGGTCACAAAAAGTCGCACACGACTGAGTGAAAAGGATCTTCATAACCCAGATAATCACGATACTGTGATCACTCACCTTCATCCTGGAAGGTGAAGTCAAGTGGGCCTTAGGAAGCATCACTATGAATAAAGCTAGTGGAGGTGATGGAATTCCAGTTGAGCTACTTCAAATCCTGAAAGATGATGCTATGAAAGTGCTGCACCCAATATGCCAGCAAATTTTGAAAAGTCAGCAGTGGCCACAGGACTGGAAAAGGTCAGTTTTCATCCCAATCCCAAAGAAAGATAATGCCAAAGAATGCTCAAACTACCACACAATTGCACTCATCTCACATGCTAGTAAAGTAAAGCTCAAAATTCTCCAAGCCAGGCTTCAATTATATGTTAACTGTGAACTTCCAGATGCTCAAGCTGGATTTAGAAGAGGCAGAGGAACCAGAGATCAAATTGTCAACATCTGCTGGATCATCAAAAAAGCAAGAGAGTTCCAGAAAAAACATCCATTTCTGCTTTATTGATTATGCCAAAGCTTTGTCTGTGTGGATCACAATAAACTGTGGAAAATTCTGAAAGAGATGGGAATACCAGACCATCAGACCTGCCTCTTGAGAAATCTGTATGCAGGACAGGAAGCAGCAGTTAAGAACTGGACATGGAACAATAGACTGGTTCCAAAAAGGAGTACGTCAAGGCTATATATTATTTAACTTATATGCAGAGTCCAGTTCAGTTCAGTCACTTAGTCGTGTCCGACTCTTTGCGACCCCATGAATCACAGCACGCCAGGCCTCCCTGTCCATCACCAACTCCTGGAGTTCACTCAGACTTACGTCCATTTAGTCCGTGATACTATCCAGCCATCTCATCCTCTGTCGTCCCCTTCTCCTCCTGCCCCCAATCCCTCCCAGCATCAGGGTCTTTTCCAATGAGTCAACTCTTCACATGAGGTGGCCAATGTAGTGGAGTTTCAGCTTTAGCATCATTCCTTCCAAAGAAATCCCAGGGCTGATCTCCTTCAGAATGGACTGGTTGGATCTCCTTGCAGTCCAAGGGACTCTCAAGAGTCTTCTCCAAAACCACAGTTCAAAAGCATCAATTCTTTGGTGTTCAGCCTTCTTCACAGTCCAACTCTCACATCCATACATGACCACAGGAGAAACCATAGCCTTGACTAGACGGACCTTAGTCGGCAAAGTAATGTCTCTGCTTTTGAATACACTATCTAGGTTGGTGATAACTTTTCTTCCAAGGAGTAAGCATCTTTTAATATGCAGAGTACATCATGAGAAATGCTGGGTTGGAGGAAGCACAAGCTGGAATCAAGATTGCTGGGAGAAATATCAATAACCTCAGATATGCAGATGACACTACCCTTATGGCAGAAAGTGAAGAAGAATACTCTTGATGAAATTGAAAGAGGAGAGTGAAAAAGTTGGCTTAAAGCTCAACATTCAGAAAACAAAGATCATGGCATCTCATCCCATCACTTCATGGGAAATAGATGGGGAAACAGTGGAAACAGTGACTGACTTTATTTTTCTGGGCTTCAAAATCACTGCAGATGGTGATTGAAACTAAAAGCTATGAAATTAAAAGACATGTACTCCTTGGAAGGAAAGTTATGACCAACCTAGACAGCATATTAAAAAGTAGAAACATTACTTTGCCAACAAAGGTCATGTATGGATGTGAGAGTTGGTCTATAAAGAAAGAGTTGGTCTATAAAGAGAGCTGAGTGCCAAAGAATTGATGCTTTTGAACTGTGGTGTTGAAGAAGACTATTGAGAGTCCCTTGGACTGCAAGGAGATCCAACCAGTCCATCCTAGAGGAGATCAGTCCTGGATATTCATTGGAAGGACTGATGTTGAAGCTGAAACTCCAGTACTTTGGCCACCTGATGTGAAGAGCTGACTCTTTGGAAAAGTCCCTGATGCTGGGAAAGATTGAGGGCAGGAGAAGAAGGGGACGACAGAGGATGAGATGATTGGATGGCAACACCGACTCAGTGGACATGGGTTTGGGTTGATTCCGAGAGTTAGTGATTGACAGGGAGGCCTGGCGTGCTATGATTCATGGGGTTGCAAAGAGTTGGACACGACTGAACAACTGAACTGAACTGAACTGAAGTGAAAGACAGAAATTATGTTAATACTGTCAAGGATATATTTGTCAAAAGTTACCAACTGTCCCTGGGAAATTTAAATAATTAGACACCCTAGTATAAAGATATCTGGGAGAAATATGCCCAAAGAATCAATGGGCTATTGGGCTGCAGAACTTAGAAGAAAGACCTGGACTCTCTCCATATATTTGGTGAAACATAAATATTTAATTATTATGTGATTTTAAGAGGATAATGAGTTTTCCCAAGTTTATGTGGAGGAGACAGTTCTTTCTATCTAACTTCCAGAGTGCAGCTTAAAGGTTTGTTATACATTTTGCTTTGTAGGTGAATTGTGAGCTTAAGATGAATGGTCTGAGAATTCCATTGGTCTGCCTTGGTCCTTGCTTTAAGGATAACAGTTAAATGAAGTGTTTGAAGTTTCTACCCTCCCAAGATCAGATAACTAAGAAATATTCCAGGCAAAAGCCTCAGTATAAAAGGAGTATCTCAGGGCATAAACAGTTATCAAGCAAATTTTCTTTTTCTGGAGAGGTCAGCACACCTGTCAAGACTCTAAGCTGCCCTTGTCTCAAAACTGACAATGAACCACATGAAAAGTGGTTTTCTTTACACTGTTTGCAGTAGAACTGGTTGTAGTTGATTCCCTGGATTGGAAGCTACATTTCAGATTTGCAAATAATCATAGCATTTAATACTAGAGTTTGAGATACTGGGATTTATGAAATACTAATAGTGACACTGAAAGGCCAAAGGATATATGGATTTCAATTTTAAAACATGGTCTGGAATTCTGTTGGAAAGCATTAGTGTTGAAAGGCACTCATATATTTTTTAAAACTTATCCTTTTCTGTCTTTAAGCTTTTTTGAAAGTTACCTGATATGTCTTGTGTATGTTCTATAAAATCCTGTTAGATATTGCACCTTTTTAAAATATATCAGATTTGTGTTTTCTCCAGATACATATTTTTTTCTTCCAGTTTTAAAACCAGAGATTTTCACAGACAATATGAGATATAGGAGAACAACTTGAAAATCTCAATGGAATTTTTCTCCTGAGCCACAGAGGGAGAAGGGTTTGAAGAAGACTAGGCTATGATCATTGGGGACATTTTTATCTATATCTCTCTTCAGAGAAGCTGTTTTTTTTTTTTTTTCCTAATCCTTGCTGTCCAATTTAGCAGCCAGTAGCTACATGTGTGGAGAAGGCAATGACACCCCACTCCAGTACTCTTACCTGAAAAATCCCATGGATGGAGGAGCCTAGTAGGCTGCAGTCCATGGGGTTGCTAAGAGTCGGACATGACTGAGCGACTCACTTTCACTTTCCACTTTCATGCATTGGAGAAGGAAATGGCAACCCACTCCAGTGGTCTTGCCTGGAGAATCTCAGGGACTGGGGAGACTGGTGGACTGCCGTCTATGGGGTCGCACAGAGTCAGACACGACTGAAGTGACTTAGCAGCAGCAGCTACAGGTGACTACTGAGCACCAGCAGTGCGGCTAAATAAAATGGAAATAGGCTCTGAATATAAATTACACCTTGAGTGAAGACTTAGTATAAAACAAATAATATATTAGTATTTTTGTTTACTAAATATTTGATGTAATAAATTAAAATTTAATTAATGTAACATATTTATTACTTACTGAATTAGATAAATATTGTAATATTTATTAAATCTGACTAACCTTGAGATAATATTTTGTACTGATTGTGTTACAACAGAATATTAAAATGATTTCACAAGTTTTTTCCTACTTACTTAATATGCCTAGTAGAATTTTTTAAATAAGATATTATTTATATTTGAGGTTCACGTATATGCCAGAAAGTGAAGAGGAACTAAAAAGCCTCTTGATGAAAGTGAAAGTGGAAAGTGAAAAAGTTGGCTTAAAGCTCAACATTCAGAAAACGAAGATCATGACATCTGGTCCCATCACTTCATGGGAAATAGATGGGGAAACAGTGTCAGACTTTATTTTTGGGGGCTCCAAAAATCACTGCAGATGGTGATTGCAGCCATGAAATTAAAAGATGCTTACTCCTTGGAAGAAAATTTATGACCAACCTAGAGAGCATATTCAAAAGCAGAGACATTACTTTGCCAACAAACGTCCATCTAGTCAAGGCTACGGTTTTTCCTGTGGTCATGTATGGATGTGAGAGTTGGACTGTGAAGAAGGCTGAGCACCAAAGAATTGATGCTTTTGAACTGTGGTGTTGGAGAAGACTCTTGAGAGTCCCTTGGACTGCAAGTAGATCCAACCAGTCCATTCTAAAGGAGATCAGCCCTGGGATATCTTTGGAAGGAATGATGCTAAAGCTGAAACTCCATACATTGGCCACCTCATGTGAAGAGTTGACTCATTGGAAAAGACTCTGATGCTGGGAGGGATTGGGGGCAGGAGGGGAAGGGTATGACAGAGGATGAGATGGCTGGATGGCATCATCGACTTAATGGATGTGAGTTTGATTGAACTCTGGGAGATGGTGATGGATACGGAGGCCTGGCATGCTGTGATTCATGGGGTCGCAAAGAGCTGGACACGAATGAGCGACTAAATTGAACTGATAATTTCTATACAATATTGTTCAATAGTTTACTTCTTAATCTCTCTCATTTCAACTACAAATGCAAAATGAGAGAATACGTTGTGTGGGAGTGTGTGTGTGAGTGAATGAGCGTCTGTGTTGACATGGTTAGAATTATTAACAAGTTAGTAATCTTATTTTCCCCCTCATCCTAAATGTCTGATCCTAATATAAAATACTAAACATCAGTGACATATCATGAAAGTACTTTTGCATTGTTATACACATAAAAAGAATATTAAATAGGGGACATTAAGGAGTGGAATAGATATTTTATCTCTAAATAGAGAAAATGTTTTGTAGAAGAATAGAATCAATCTTGGAACATTTTCCCCTAACCTTTATACAATGCTTTCTTAAGAAGAGAGTGCAGTTTAAAGCATACATTGCAGATGTTACAAGTATTAGTTTAATGATAGCTTTCAAATATTGATACCATTATCACATAAAATCTTCTGAACTCCAAGATAATGTGGAAATTTCCATAAAATATATTTTATAGTGTTTAAGTTTCAGTAATGTGCTACTTGCTGAACTTCACATGTAATTCTAAACTAGAAAATATAAAGACAGACTGTCTTCATTTTTATAATAATAAATCTTTACATCATTCCTTCCAGCAAAGGAATCATCTGAAATGCTTATCAAGGGCTTATTTTTGCCTAGTACATTAAAAAGTTGAATTCTCACAACAAAATTATAAATTGCTTATTATAAAGACTTTTTTTTTTTTACAGACAAAGCAACAGATATATAGAGAGGCTACTATCAGATACAGAGCGTCAAAGAGTAGATTGGGTTTTCAGACCTGGAAGGCTAGTACTAAAGTCTCTACCTTATCATCATGATATATGGTCTCTCCTAGCAAAGATATTTTGATAATATTTCATATCTAAACTTTCTGACAATGTATTTTGACAAAAGATTTATTTGGATTATGTCTCAGAATAATAAAATCTCAGACTAATACAATTATCAGAAACATATAAAACACAGCTCATCATAAATAATAAGTTTAAACTTTATAAATACATTTTTTAACAAAGTAAAACAGGATATGTACTGAGCACTGATCATGTGCCAGAGACAGTGATAAGAACTTTATATTATCTTGTTAAATCTCAAGGGGGGGCCTCTATTTTAAGGATGAGGAAATTGACAGCTCCACAGGTTGAAAGCATAAGTCCTGATTGTGCCTGAGGCCCAAATCCTGCTCTTTACTACACAGAACTGGAGACAAATTGCAAGATAAAACTTTGGATACTTAGAGACCACCAAACAGACAGTGATTATGTGAAGTTAAAATATAGCACTTGCTGCAAAATTTAACATGAAGTAAAGAAAGGACAAACCACTGGGTGTAACAATAGAGAATGAGGTAGGAAAAATGAGTGAAAATGTGCAAATAGAAGATAAGCTACTTATTTTTTAAAAAAAAAAGGTTCCTTCATTTAATCACACAAGTGGGACAAAAAAAGAGTTCCAAGAGATAATAGGGGGTAAAGATACAGGAATATAGGTAAATTTCTTGTATATTATAGTATACATTCTTTTGAAGTTATTCATTATAGAGTATCTCTATGATAATTATCTTTATGATCTTTATACTAGTTTGAGATGTTCATATTTGTTTTAACTAGATCACTCTCAGTGCAGTCTTCAATAGAAAATGCTTTTGATTCTTTGAGATATGTGCTCTGAGGCACTAGGCAGATTTTTCAGAACAAACAAGAGTTATTATGCTTTTGTTACTATTTGCTATTTTCCTGTGGGTTTCACTTAAGGGTGATTGAACCAAACTATCCATAAGGTACTTATTCTAAAAAAAGATTCAGTCCAGTTGGTAATTAGTGAGACAGGGATTTTGGTGGTTAGTAGAGTAGGTAGTAAAGATATTTGTGGATTGTATATAAGTTATAAAACCACAAGATCAGATCTCTTCACTTCACCCTCTTTGCCTGTGTTCTTTAGGACATTGTAAGTGAACTGTTCTCTCTAGCATAGAGCGTGGACTGAGATTACAAACAGCGGGCAGCAGGCACGTGCAGCTATGTGTACTTGAAGGTTAATAATGTCAGAGAAAGAAAACAAATGTTACTTATGAGGACTTTGCTGGGTTTAGATGATATCCTCAAAACAGCTGTAAAATAGGTATTATTATTAATGCCTTTTTACATTTGGGAAACTGTATAAGGCACGAGGAGGTTAGATAACTTAAATATCACACAGAAAATAATTAATGGGATTGGGCTTCAAACTCGAGTCTTCATTTCAAAATTCAGTAGATGCAAATCAGCTGTTCCCCAAGGGAGTACAGTTTAGTTGAAGACCTGAACATTCTCATCTATATATTCTCCAGTCTTCTAGAAAACACTTTTTTTCAAGTTTATGGCCAATTCTATACTTGACATATAGTAGATTTAAAGCTACTGGTTTGGGGTCTCATTTTTTAAAACACCATTATCACACACAGACACATACACACAAACAAATAAAGTTTATTTGGACTTTGTCTCTGAATGACTAACTAACGAAATTATCAGATACATCAAAGATGAATAGCAGAGTGGCAGATAGGGGCCACATAACCCAGTGTTTTGTACCATATTTTCTGAAAACACTGTCCTGCCTGTATACTTATAGCAACAGTATCAGGAGAAGAGCTTCTCCAACTCTGCTGATATTTTTTCCAACAGAATTTTATGATAGCATCACGTTCTTCCATTTTATCTTCTTGCTCACTCTATCCCTGGGGCTTGGGAAAGAGTGACAAATAGGTGGTGAATTTGAGAAAAGTGATCTGTGCTTTTTTGGCACTGTTTTCCTTTCCTCTAAGGAAGCCAGTCAGCCTGCAGACAGAATTCTCCCTCTTACTCTCCCCAGAAGGCTGGCCCCCTGCATGAGCCAACTCTGCTGTGGCTGGAGGTACATGATTGTCCATTTTTGGTCTCAGGTACCAGATGCATTTCAACCTCATATGAAGCTCTATCTTCCAAACTAAACTTGATCAGCAATAAAGGTGATGTTTTAGCCCTGTATTATGCTACTTTTTTTCTCTCTCTTGGTTCAGAAATTGAAAAGGTAATACAGGTGGTCTTTCTTTTATCTCTCAGAGCCCCCAACATTTGGTTTTATTTTCGGAGAAAACTAAGAAATGAAAGAGGCAGTGGAATTTATAGGCTTAGCACGTGGAGAGGTTTTATTGTGCGTGACTTTGGACTTCCCTGTGTGAACAGCAAACTGTGAATTTAGCAGACTGTCGATACTGATCATAGGCTAGGTTTGATTTTACAGTTGTGAGGTTTAAGATGGACACTGACATTTAATCTTGGTAGCTGATTGTGCTTATATTGACTTTGTCCACAGCCCATGGCTATTTCTCTGGGGACCTCCACCTTCATAAAACAAGTACAGGATTCCTCTTCTTATTCCTTGGCAGCAAAAGTTGAGGGATATACAATCTGTCTAATCTAAAGATGGGGCAAAATCACTGCAGATGGTGATTGCAGCCATGAAATTAAAAGATGCTTACTCCTTGGAAGAAAAGTTATGACCAACCTAGATAGCATTTTCAAAAGCAGAGACATTACTTTGCCAACAAAGGTCCATCTAGTCAAGGCTATGGTTTTTCCAGTGGTCATATATGGATGTGAGAGTTGGACTGTGAAGAAAGCTGAGCGCAGAAGAATTGATGCTTTTGAACTGTGGTGTTGGAGAAGACTCTTGAGAGTCCCTTGGACTGCAAGGAGATCCAACCAGTCCGTTCTGAAGGAGATCAGCCCTGGGATTTCTTTGGAAGGAATGATGCTAAAGCTGAAACTCCAGTACTTGGCCACCTCATGCAAAGAGTTGACTCATTGGAGAAGACTCTGATGCTGGGAGGGATTGGGGGCAGGAGGAGTAGGGGACAACAGAGGGTGAGATGGCTGGATGGCATCACTGACTCAATAGACGTAAGTCTGAGTGAACTCCGGGAGTTGGTGATGGACAGGGAGGCCTGGCGTGCTACGATTCATGGGGTCGCAAAGAGTTGGGCACGATCGAGTGACTGAACTGAACTGAACTGAAGGCTAAGAGACCTGAACAAGATTTCCTGCCTGGCTGTGCCTCAGGTTTCAGCCTGAGAGGTAACATAAGAACTGTTTACCTTAGGTTAGCTTAGTAAGATCCTTAGCTTACTAAAGCTAAAAGAAAGGGGAAATATTTTAGGATAAACGGAAAGGGGTTTTTAATAAGTTCCTTGGATAGGTTTATGAGTGAGGGATTTAAATGGCCAGAAGCTGTGTTGCTGCTCACTACACAGCAGTGAGGCTCTAGCTTAATTTTGTTAGTGTTAAGCTTAGCATGACTTTGTAACATCAAGAGCCTCAATTTTGTCCCGCATTAAAGTCCAGGAGGAAAACTTTGGAAAGACCACTTTTGAATTCAACAGAATAGTTTGTGTGGTGGTGCAAGAATCATCTGCTTCCTAGGGGAACATGACCGAGAAATTTTAGAAATTCAATATGGAATTAAAGACAATGATCTACAGAGCACACAGTAGGCTCTTTAGCTCTCACAGTCCACAAAGACAGAGATTTCAGAAGCATCAGTAGTAGCTTCCAGCTTCCATTCAGAAATCTGTTCAGTGTGATTTTGCAGTAAGATAAGGAGAAAGTTAGACCCAGGAGGCATATGTCTTAGGCTAAACATTTCCTTAATAAGAGACAATCACAGATACTTATGTGGGATACATACTAAAAATGCTTTTTTCCCCACAAGGGATTTCAGGAGCCTAAGAAGAACAATCTACAATGCAGAATAACAATCATGAACCCATAGTTTATAGGAAGTGATTTGAATACACTGGATTAACATGCATTTGTGTCTTATTTCTGCTGTCACAAATTACCAAATCTTTAGTGTCTTAAAGCAACACAAATTTATAATCTTATAGTTTTGGAGGTCACAAGTCTGAGTCTGATGGACTAAAATTGAGGTGTTGGTACACGTGTGTTCCATATGGAGGCTCTAGGGCAGAATCTGTTTCTTTTCCTTTTTCAGATTCTAGAAGCTGCCTGCATTTTTTGGCTCATGGACCCTTCCTTCATCTTCAGATTGTGCATCAGTCCAGTCTGTGCTTCCATCATCACTTCTCGTTTCTATTAGGAACCTCCTGATCATGACGTTCAGAGGAACCTCTTGCTCATAAGGAAGTTTCTATTAGGAACCTTCCTCTCATAAGGACTCTGTGATTACCTTGCCTCTACTTGGATAGTTAAGGATAATCTCCCCATCTCAAGACTCTTAATAAAATCTATGAAGTCCCTTTGCCATGTAAGTAATAAGTTTATAGGTCCAGAGATTAGGACCTAGTATGTATTTATCTTTGGGATCATTATTTATCCTACCACAAGAACAAAAGTTTTCTCAAATAAAACTCTGTGACTAGTGCGCCATGCTTTGTTTTGCTGTTTAGATGCTAAGTCATGTCCAACTCTCCGTGACTCCATGGACTGTAACTTGCTAGGCTCCTCTGTTCTTGGGATTTCCCAGGCAACAATCCTGGAGTGGTTGCTATTTCCATACTTACAATGCTACTATTTGAAGGGAGATAAATGTCTTTATGCATTCTGTGATTAGAGTATTAATTACCATTTAATCTAATTGAAGGAACTCTGAGATATTAGTAAATATAGCTGAATATTACTTTGAATGGAAAATAGAGTTAGAAAATATTTTTCAGTTCTGACTAAAGACTAGTCTTGGATTTAATGCGCTATTCTGAGTCATTTCTGAAGTGTAGAGGTTAATAGAAAAATAAAGCTGAAATCCCAGGTGGCTCAGTGGTAAAGAACCTGACTGTCAATACAGGAGACATAAGAGATGTGGGTTGATCCCTAGGTTGGGAAGATCCCTTGGAGGAGAGCATAGCAACTCATTCCAATATTCTTGCCTGGAAAGTCCCATGGGCAGAGGAACGTGGTGGGCTACAGTCCATGGGGTAACAAAGAGTCAGACACCACTTACCAACTGAGCATGCAGATAAACAGGAAATGTGGAGAGAGGAATTTCCCCAAGTAAACAGTGACCCATGGATGATGTAACATGGGTTCCTTCTCCTATGGGAAGGAGGGAATCCACACAAGAGGCTTGTGTAGACAAAAAATGATGTAGAGTAAGGATTTATCCAATAGGTCAACAGAACTAAAAGCTGGGGGTTATTAAGAAAACTTTCTCCCCCAGTTCTATTTCCTCCTTGTTGAGATAGTCCAGTTTTTACTACACATGATCTTTCTCCTTCCATTGACTCAATCCTCCTCCTCTGGAATGGAACAGTGGGATGATTTACCTGGTTGGTATATTTTGGAAGAATAACTTAACTGGGAGCTTGGTTCGGCTTCAGTCTTCTAAACTCTTTGGAAGCCCACTTGCTCACAGCGAGGTGTGGTCTTCATTTTGTCCTAGGCTGTTCTCTTCATATGTGAAAAACCTGTCTTACTCCAACACTATTGTAATTTGGTAAATATGTCTTATTAATTCTAGGATTCAGTTAGTGTGCCCATTTGTCTTATATTTCAATTTATAAAACATCCAGGAGGAATGGAGTGTATTTATTTGGTCATTTTAGAGATCACAGAAACAGTGAGTACAGAGATTTAGTTCAGGTTCAGCATTTCCATGTAGCATTTGTGTTTTAGCAAATAATTTTCTGAAATGTTGCTTTATATTTAATTTTAAAAAAGCCATTGAGTTATAAAAAGCTAAACAAGAGTTTATTTAACTATTTCATTCAATCTACAATAGGAATTCTCAAAGTCTTTGATGTGGTAATGTGTACTGTGGTTCTCTGAAGCACATGGAGAGTTTGAAATGTATTTGTTTCTTGAATAGATCATTGTTTTGTTTTCCCATAGTTATTTTTGCTCCCTTGGGGTTTAAAAACTTAAATGCTATATTTGAAAACTTGACTATTGGGTTAACCAATGCTTTTCAAGTGTATTTGACTTTATTTATATTTGAATGGAGCTTCTTTAATGACCTTGGAAGTCATACCATCTTTCAGTTCCATAACCCGAAGAATTTTTAAAGTGTATAGGTATACAGACTAACTAAAATAACTAATGAAGACTGTCATTATGAAAAAATACAGAGCTATATTTGCTGCATTATTGAAAATAATAAAAAACAGTTTAAAAACTGTGTATTAAATTCATAAAATATGATGAAAACTTGGTTAATAAACTACCCAGTACATTTAATCTCACACGTCACAAAACTCCAAATGAGAAAATGCACACTACATTTAACCTCATAAGCTAAAACACTTCAAATGACTTTCTGTGCTTTGGCAATGACATGAGAAAAAAAATGCTCTGTTGTGCATTTGCTAACTGTGGGGTTTCTTTTTGTTTCATAATGAAGACAGTTGATGTCACCTTTTCTCCTTTGCTTTTTGGATTTCATAACGTATAAACTGAAGAAGTTAGAAAAGCAAATCTTGGATGAACTTAAAGAAGATAGTATCAATAAAATAAGACAGCAATATAAATTAATATGACAGAAAAAATATCAAAAAGTGCCACGGGTGGAGTTCCAGCAAGACAAGAGCATCAAATAGACAAAATTATCATACAATACCTGATTGAGAGAGGTTGATGAACACATTTAATTCAATATTAATTAAGAGAAAACAGAAGTGACAAAAAAAGTAGTAAAGATAATTTTAAAACATAATACTATATGAAAAATAGAACTAAAAATGACAAGTGATTGCAATAACAACTTTGTATCTGTAATTAAGCTTGAGAGATCAGAGGAAAGATCAGTTTCCTTGAGAATGTCATTTAAAATATTGTTTTAAAAAAAATTTTTTTAAATGCCAAAGGCATTCCTAATTAAAATTTCCCTACCCTAAATTCCGAACAATTTTTATTAGAAGCTCATATCAAGAGAGATACACGTCCTAACATTTATAAGTTCTCTACACAATAGAGAAAGCAGAAATTTCATGAACTCATTTACTGGATGTAACATAATTTTGAAACAAAAAAGAGATCAAACTGTGAAAGGAAAATTATAGAAAATATCTCTTGATTTAAGTAAAAAATCCTGTAAGCACATTGACAGAAAGAAATTAAAAAATTTTAAAAGAAAAAGATACATGACTAGATTAACTTGTAAGCAATAAAAAATCCATTAATATAAATCTCAACATTAAAGGAGAAAAATCATATAATCAATTTGACCACAATGATTTGATAATTGCAAAGAGCCATTGAGCTACTCAGATTTCATTTGAGACTGATGAAATCAAAAGCAAAACCTTTTGTTAACTAGGATGTCAGGCTTAAGATTCTTAACTTGTCAAAATAAATCAACTGCCACATATTTCCCCACCATTCTTTATTTCTATTTCTATAGTTCTTAATGGAAGCAACTGATATTTGAAGCAAATTATTTAATTTTGTATCATGGTAGCAATTCCTGTTAATGATATTTTATTTTTCAACAATGTACTGGAGGTGTTCACTTGAATAAATCAAGAGAAATAAATCTATGACTGAATAAAGCTCAAAAAATATATAATTAAAGAAGATATATAGTCACTACTACTTAATAAAAAAATCTCAAAAAGTTTGATAGATGAAAGATCCATACTTTAAAAATGTATTCTATTTCTTACATTGGGAATAAGTTGTAGAATATGAAGTTTTTTTAAAGGCAAAATTCATAATAGCAAAAAATTATTATCTAGAAATAATTTTTATAAAACTGTGTAAAACTTTAGGTGGCAAAAGTCTAATTTATGTTTACATACACAATATGATTAACCAGATTTTTACTTTTCATTCAGTAATAAATGATAATCTTTATAGGCACTTATATATGCAACCAAAATAAAAATCATTCTGATATCTGATATGATATATATCAAGTGCAGAACAGTGGTTATTTCTAGAGGAAAAGCACACAGGCTAGAGGTAGAGCTTAGGGTGACAATGTAAATTTTAAAGAACTTTTTAAACAGATATGGGTTTATTTTTAAGAAGACTTTTTAAAAGAGATATTTTGAAGAGATCTATACTTTCTTCGGTCACCAGGAACAAAGGGTGGAAGACCTAAATAAACATTTCTCCAAAGAAGACATACAGATGGCCAAGAGGCATCAACATCACTAATTATTAGAAAAATATAGTAAAGTTGCAGGATATAAAATCAATACACAGAAATCCCTTGCATTCCTATACACTAATAATGAGAAAGTAGAAAAAGAAATTAAGGAATCAATTCCATTCACCATTGCAATGAAAAGAATAAAATACTTAGGAATATACCTACCTAAAGAAACTAAAGAGCTATATATAGAAAATTATAAAACACTGATGAAAGAAATCAAAGAGGACACTAATAGATGGAGAAACATACCATGTTCATGGATCAGAAGAATCAGTATAGTGAAAATGAGTATACTACCCAAAGCAATCTACAGATTCAATGCAATTCCTATCAAGATACCAGCGCTGTTTTTCACAGAGCTAGAACAAATAATTTCACAATTTGTA
>SJXQ01000732.1:0-59111 GCA_006408695.1 Aepyceros melampus | reverse complement strand
GGAAAAGAACCTGATGCTGGGAAAGAGTGAAGGCAGGAGGAGAAGAGGACCACAGAGGATGAGATGGTTGGATGGCATCACCGACTCGATGGACATGAGTTTGAGCAAGCTCTGGGGGTTGGTGATGGACAGGGAAGCCTGGCGTGCTGCAGACCATGGGGTTGCAAAGAGTGAGACACAACTGAGCAGCTGAACTGACTGAGTGTGCATCTGTTAATCCCAAACTCCTAGTTTATCCCTACCCTACTTTCCTCTTTGATAACCATAAGATTGTTCTCTATGAGTCTGTTTCCGTTTTGTAAATGAGTTCTTTTGTATTTTCTGTTCAACCTATAAGTGATTGTATTTAATAATTGTCTGACTTATCTCACTTAGTATGATAATCTCTAGCTTCATCCATGTTTCTGCATGGCAGTGGTTCATTATTTTTTTCTGGCTAAGTAGAACTCCATTGCGTATATCTCCACCACATCTCTGTGTACTTATATGGCTGCAGATGTATAGCCTGCTTGCATCTCTTGGCCACTGAAATTAGTGCTGCTGTAAACATAGGGGTTCATGTGTGTGTGTGCGTGTGCATGTGCATGTGTGTGTGTGTGTGTTCAGTTGCCAAGTTGTGTTTGACTCTTGTGACCCCCATGGACTGCAGCATTCAAGTCCTCCCTGTCCCTCAGCATCTCCCAGAGTTAGCCCAAGTTCATGTCCATTGAATCAGTGATGCCATCCAACCATCTCGTCCTCTGTCATCCCCTTCTCTCCTCCTGCCTTGAATCTTTCCCAGCATCAGGGTCTTTTCCACTGAGTCAACTCTTTGCATCAGCTGGCCAAAGTATTGGAGTTTCAGCTTCAGCATCAGTCCTTCCAGTGACTATTCAGGGTCGATTTCCTTTAGGATTGACTGGTTTGATCTCCTTGCAGTCCAAGGGACTCACGAGAGTCTTCTCCAGCAGCAGAGTTCGAAAGCATCAGTTCTTTGGTGCTCTGCCTTCTCTATGGTCCAAGTCTCCCATCTCACATGATAGTCATCTCACATGACTACTAGGGGAGCGTGTATCTTCTCAAATTCGAGTTTTCTCTGGATATATTCACAGGACTGGGATTCCTGGATCATATGGTAGCTCTGTTTTTTTTTTTTTTGTGAGGACCCTCCATACTATTTTCCATAGTAGTTGCAGCAAATTACATTCCCACCAACAGTGTAGGAGGTTCCCTTTTCTCCACATCCTCCCCAGCATTTGTTATTTGTAGACTCTTTCAGTTCAGTTCAATTCAGTCACTCAGTCATGTCCGACTCTGCAATCCCATGAATCACAGCATGCCAGGCCTCCATGTCCATCACCAACTCCTGGAGTTCACTCAAACTCTTGTCCATCGAGTCGGTGATGCCATCCAGCCATCTCATCCCCTGTTGTCCCCTTCTCCTCCTGTCTCCAATCCCTCCCAGCATCAGAGTCTTTTCCAATGAGTCAGCTCTTCGCATGAGGTGGCCAAAGTATTGGAGTTTGAGCTTTAGCATCAGTCCTTCCAAAGAACACCCAGAGCTGATCTCCTTCAGAATGGACTGGTTGGATCTCCCTGCAGTCCAAGGGACTCTCAAGAGTCTTCTCCAACACCACAGTTCAAAAGCATCAATTCTTCTGCGCTCAGCTTTCTTCACAGTCCAACTCTCACATCCATACATGACCACAGGAAAAACCATAGCCTTGACTAGACAGACCTTTGTTGGCAAAGTAATGTCTCTGCTTTTTAATATGCTGTCTAGGTTGGTCATAACTTTCCTTCCAAGAGCATGTTAAGTAGATGCATTTATGGCAGGATTTCTCCCGCTTTACATCAGTTTGTGGAATGGCAGTATTTGAGAGGCAGGTCTCACATCTCCCCCCTCTTCAGCAGGGGGAGGAAATCTCCTTCAGACTACTTCTGCGCTCAGCCTTCTTCACAGTCCAACTCTCACATCCATACATGACCACTGGAAAAACCATAGCCTTGACTAGACAGACCTTTGTTGGCAAAGTAATAGCTCTGCTTTTTAATATGCTGTCTAGGTTGGTCATAACTTTCCTTCCAAGAGCATGTTAAGTAGATGCATTTATGGCAGGATTTCTCCCGCTTTACATCAGTTTGTGGAATGGCAGTATTTGAGAGGCAGGTCTCACATCTCCCCCCTCTTCAGCAGGGGGAGGAAATCTCCTTCAGACTCTGCTGGTTTCTTTATATCACAGCTTATCTCTGATCCTGTTCATTTCCCAGGGCTGCTGTGACAAAACATCTCCAATCAGGTGGCTCAGACCAACGGAGACATGGTGAATCACAGTTCTGGAGGCCAGAGGTTCAAAATCAAGGTGTCGGCAGGGCCCCCCTCCTCTGAAACTGACAGGGATGGGTCCTTCCTGATCTCTTCCAGCTGCTGGCGGCCCAGGAGTTCCTTGGTTGGTGGCTGCATCACTTTCCTCTCTACCTGGTTGTCTCATGACCCTCTCTCTCTGCATCCCTTCCCTTCTTCTCCTAAGGACATCATTTATATTGGATGTAGAACTACGCTAACCCCCGTGTGACCTTGTCTTAGCTAATTATATCTGCAAGCATCTGGTTTTTAAATAGAGTCACAGTGTGAGATGCTGAGGTTAGGACAGCCTATCTTTTGGGGAGAACCCAGTTTAACTCTTAACACTGGCTTCCTGATGATTTTCTGGAAGCAGGCGGCTTTCTGGTTATTTTAGAGCATTTGGAGGGTCATTGCCTATGTTGCTGGAATTGTAAGGAACAATATATGGTCACTAAGTTTGACTCACTGCTTTCTGTAGTGGCTCCATCTTTCAATCATTGTTGGCAATTTATTGGTGCTTGCTGTCCCTGGGGATTTTCCTTTGGGGAAAACAATCCAGAGAGGAAAGGAGGAGACAGATTCTGATGTGAATAGTTAGGAAGGCCAAAATGATGAGATACTGCAGTGTCAAGCATTGTGCTTTGAGCTGGATAAGTTAAACAGGAAAGGGACTGTCACAGGAAGGTGAGAGTCACTGGACTCCATGGAAGGTCCATGCTGAGAAGTGTGGAAACCATCCTGTCTTCTGCAGACGACTCACTCCACAAAGAGTCCTCATTGGTCCTCTTCTAGGCTTTCACTCCACAAAGTCTCCTGATTGGTCCTCTTCTAGGATGTCACTCCACAAAGTCTCCTGATTGGTCCTCTTCTCAGGATGACACTCCACGAGGACTTCTGATTGGCCCTCTTCTAGGATGTCCCTCCACAGGGACTCCTGATTGGTCCTCTTCTAGGATGTCACTCCATAGGGACTCCTGATTGGTCCTCTTCTAGGATGTCACTCCATAGGGACTCCTGATTGGTCCTCTTCTAGGCTGTCACTCCACAAAGTCTCCTGATTGGTCCTCTTCTAGGATGTCACTCCACAAAGTCTCCTGATTGATTGGTCCTCTTCTCAGGATGACACTCCACGAGGACTTCTGATTGGCCCTCTTCTAGGATGTCCCTCCACAGGGACTCCTGATTGGTCCTCTTCTAGGATGTCACTCCACAGGGACTCCTGATTGGTCCTCTTCTAGGGTGCTGCAATGTCCTGTTGGCATGGGAACCGAGGGGCAGCTAGTTATGTGTCAGTGCAGCCCCTGGATGTGCACACCTGTTTCTGTAGTTCTGTTCCCAAAACAGACAAGCCAGCCTCTGGCAGGATCATTGTCGGTGGAAGACACATGGCTTTATTTATCTTCCTTCTTTCTTTCTTCCTTCCCCTGATAGACTATGCACATGAGTAGTGGAGAAATTAGAAAATGAGAGAGGCCAGACGGCAGGGAGAAAACCTAGGTGTGCTCTGTGCTGTCAGAACCGGAGGATGTCTAGCACCTGGTGCTCTGAAGGTATACGACACCTTATCGATGCCTAGAACCCGGGTTGGCACCCTTGGGGGCCAAGGCTTTGGCTTCATTATTTCTCCCCCGCCCCTCCTGGGGCACAAGCTCCCTGGATCAGGGGAGGGCAAGAGACAGGTGTGTTCCGAGCAGTCACCTGAGCAGTGGAGGTTCCTAGGAAGCCATTCTTAACCTACCTGTTCCAACGTACATTCAGACGAGTGGCTGGTGGTGCCGTGTGGGGTTAGAGTCGGGGTCAGAGTTGGAGTTTCACTGTTGGCTCAGATGGGAAAGAACCCACCTGGCAACGCAGGAGACTCAGATTTGATCCCTGAGTTGGGAAGATCTCAAGGAGAAGGGGATAGCTACTCTCTCCAGTATTCTTGCCTGGAGAATCCCATGGACAGAGGAGCCTGGTAGACTACAGTCCATGGGGCTGCAGAGTCAGATATGACTGAGTGGCTAACACTTTTTATAGGGTCAGCTTAGGGTCAGGGTCAGGGTTAGGGTCAGGACTGGAGCACTGGGAGCTCCAGTTGGAACTGTAGAGAGGAAGGGTCCTTAGAGTCAGGGTCAGGGTCAGGGTCAGTGTCAGGCTTAGGGTCAGGGCTGGAGCGCTGGGAGCTCCAGTTGGAACTGTAGAGAGGAAGAGTCCTTAGGGTCAGGGTCAGGCTTAGGGTTGGGCCTGGAGTGCTGGGAGCTCCAGTAGGAACCGTGGAGAGGAAAGGTCCTTAGAGTCAGGGTCAGGGTCAGGCTTAGGGTCAGGGCTGGAGTGCTGGGAGCTCCAGTTGGAACCGTGGAGAGGAAAGGTCCTTAGGGCTACAGGGAAAGGTTTGTTTGCTTCCACCCTCTCCTCTGTCCACGGGCCTGGCCATACATCCTTGCTAACCCTGTGCAAGCAATGGCCGGTCCACAGAGTTCCTGGTGCTGCAGATACGTGGGCATCGAGAACAGTTTGCCCCCCTCCCCTGGCTCACTAGGTTACAGCTGACACTCTGCTCTGCTAGACTCTGTAGCGAAGGGATTCCCGCTTCACATCCATCTTCCTCCAAAGTCCTCCTGGTCCCCGTCTGAGTCACCGTGACAGCCTCCCCGAAGGTCTTCCTGCACGCAGCAGTGGGAGCACGTGTCACACCACATGGGAAATTGCCCCTTTTTCTTTTTTTTTCTCTTTCTTTTCCTCTGGAATCTGAGCTTCTGGGGGTTCAGGGAGCATGCCCCCGCATCCCAGGCCCCTCCGGGGACCAGCCCTGGGCTGGCAATGTGGTGGGGACTCAGAATTTGTGTCATCTGTGCTGCCTATCAGGCTGTACGTTCATCAGAACTGTCCAGGGTGGGAAATGAGGAGCCTAAGATGAGACAGACTCCCAGGGCTGCACGGGACGAGGCAGAAGCAGAGGCGGTGGCGGGATGCTTGGTGGCAGCTGGGTCCCGGCCCCCCCGCCGCTGACATTTCTCCATTATTCATTCTTTCCTTCCTGGACACCTCCTCACATGCTGTGCCCAACCAGAAAGAAAGGAGGTCATGTTTTCAGATGTGTCCTTTCTGAAAAAAGCCACGGCTCCTACCTCTCACTCGGGGTTCCCAGCGCCTCCCCAGGCAGTGGCTGATATCCTTCCCCGGGATGTGTGATGAAAGGCACGGTTTGGCTGGAAAGAAAGCCGCGCAAATGTCACAAGCTATTAAAAGCGGCCCCTGCTGCCCTTTCTGGGCTGTCTGTCGAGTGACTCAGGGTCCAGCTCGAGGGACATTTCGCTGCCGCAGGCCTGCTTCTCAGGATGACCCGTTCCTGCCCTCGGTGGGGACGGGGACCGTCTCCGTGCCCTGACTCCCAGCTCTGCCCCTCTGCCTTGCAGCCCCTGGCCTGATGCCTCCCGCTCTGGGCGTGCCTCTCACTTGCCTGACACCTGAGACCTGCTCTGACGTCCAGCAGCCCACGGAGGCTCTATGTCAGCTCCGTGCCTTGGTATGCAGGCTCATCCACAGCTGCCTGCCCCCCATCCATCTCTAGACAAAGCCCTGACATCCTTCAGGACGGCATGGGGGTCACCTGCTCGGTGCGTGTGGAGGTGGGACAGGCAGAGGCCCCCTCTGGCTACCCCCAGCACCCCACTCCATACAGAGCGCAGAACAGGGAGTCTCCCCACTGAGAGCATCCCTGCATGTACTGAGCGTAGCCACGAGTTGCCAGCTCCATAAAGGCAAGCGCCGGTCTTTCATTCTGGAATACCTAGCACTTGACACAGAGCATGAACCAGATTCGTGTCTGGCAGCACGTGTGAACTGGTGAAAGATACAGCTTTTTCAGCGTCATCTCTAAAATGTCAGCACCCCTGTTTTCTGAAGTAGGAAATCATCACTAGAACCGGGAGAGATCTAGAGAAAACTGGTGTCCAGATCATCAGACTAGTCCAGGGACTGAGAAACCTTTGCTCTCTGCTGATGCACTCAGTCGAGGCTAACTCTTTGTGATCCCATGGACTGGAGCCCACCAGACTCCCCTGTCCATGGGATTTCCCAGGCAAGAATACTGGAGTGGGTTGCCATTCCATTCTCCAGGGGACCTTCCTGACCCAGGGATGGAACCCAGGTCTGCTGTATTGTGGGCAGATTCTTTACCATTTGAGCCACCAACAGTGAAAGTGAAAGTTGCACAGTCATGTCCAACTCTTTGCAATCCCATGGACGGCAACCTGCCCCATTCCTCTGTCCATGGGATTCTCCAGGCAAGAATACTGGAGTGGGTGGCCATTTCCTTCTCCAGGGGATCCCGACCTGGGGATTGAACTTGGGTCTCCTGCATTGCAGGCAGATTCTCTACCAACTCAGCCACCAGGGAAGCCCATAAAGTGTTAGTCACTCAGTTGTGTCCGACTCTTTGCGAACCCATGGACTGTAGCCCGCCAGGCTCCTCTGTCCATGGGATTCTCCAGGCAAGAATACTGGAGTGGGGTGCCGTTCCCTTCTCCAGGGGCTCTTCCTGACCCAGGGATTGAACTCGTGTCTCCTGCATTGGCAGGCAGAGTCTTTACTGCTGAGCCACCTGGGCAGCCCTCCTTCTTGATGACCACAGGTGAAGTTCTTTTTGGGTTTCTGATGGAGTCAACGTGGGTCACGTGCTGCAGCACCCATGGGGGTCGGTCACACTGTCAAGCCTGTATCGTGACTCTAGGCCGTATAGGGGGCTCCATCAGGACGGACGATTCTCAGACCCTACCAGCTCCTTGAATGCCGTGTCCTGACAGCATCTTCCCCCCACCGATGGAACTCTCCGTGATGATGGAAACAGTCAACATCTGTGCCCCCAAGTCCCACAGCTGAAAGCCAGCCATGGCTGTGGAGCACCAGGCATGTGGCTTGGCCACTGAGTCTTAAGTTTTATTGAATCTTAACCCACTTACATTTCGACAGCCCATGGTAAGGGCTACCATTTTGGAAGGCACAGGCCTGAGGGATCAAGGTGAGAAATTTGTATTCAAGTAATACAAGGTGTGTTGATTTATTCATTTGTCTGAAATCCCCTATATTAATCTCTTTACCAGTACAAGGAGTTCAGTACGTGGCATTTCATCAATAAAACAGTCCTTTGCCCTCGAGTTGAACACATCGCCTTATTATGCTCTGATAGAGTAGGCAGAGGCCCTGTGGGAACAGAGGAGAGGCACTTAGCTTCCTCTCCAGGGTGTCAGGCAGAGTTTCCTGGGAGAGATGAGTGCTCGTGATGATTCTTGACAGATTAATAGGAGATAATGTGGGAAGGAGACAGATATTCCAGGTAAGGTGACAGCCCCTTCAAAGACCCAAAGACATGAAAGAGAGCTCAGAGCATCCTGGTGCCTCGGTGAGTCTGAAGGACAATGGCTATGAGGCACAGTGACGGGGAGGGAGCCCAGGGGTGGGTAGGGGTCGCGGGGCTCCTACATGGAGTACAGACTTTAGATGACCTTTTGCAAGATGATGGGACAAAAAGGTCCCTCTAGTCAAAGCTATGGTTTTCCCAGGAGTCAGATACAGATTTGGGAGTTGGACAGTAAAGAAAACTGAGTGCTGAACAATTGATGCTTTTGAACTGCGGTGTTGGAGAAGACTCTTGAGAGTCCCTGGACTGCAAGGAGATCCAACCAGTCCATCCTAAAGGAAATCAGTCCTGAATATTCATTGGAAGGACTGATGCTGAAGCTGAAGCTCCAGTCCTTTGGCCACCTGATGGGAAAAGCTGACTCACTGGAAAAGAACCTGATGCTGGGAAATATTGAAGGCAGGAGGAGAAGAGGGGGACAGAGGATGAGATCGTTGGATGGCATCACTGACTCAATGGACATGGGTTTGAACAAACTCTGGGAGATGGTGAAGGACAGGGAAGGCCAGTGTGTGCTCCAGTCCATGATGTTGCAAAGAGTCAGATGTGACTTAGCTACTGAAGGGAAGCTATGGGGAAACTGGAAGTAGATATGTGGCAAAGTCCTCTTGAGGTTTTTGTTTGGTTGAGGGAGAGAGGAAGTTTGGGGAGAGTTGGCCAGGAGATATCACTAAGATGGCTATGGTCACTGCCTACAAAACTGGAGCAGGTGAAAGGCATGACACGTACTACACGTGTGGCTTACCTTATGTGTGATGCTGCGTGGGTTTCTGTTTTCCTGTCTCCATTTCAGTATTTTCAAAACAGCAGGAGTAACCCTGGAAAGAAGAGGGCAAGTAAAAGAGATTTCTAAGAGGATGAGTAGAACAGACAGAATTTGGTGATAGGTTAGGTGTGGAGGTGAGGTGGATCAGTGTTAAGGACTGAATGTGTGTTTCCCGCCAAACTCATATGTGGAAACCCTGCCCCTCTCCATGTGATGGTGTTTGGAGATGAGCCCTTGGGAGAAGAGCAGGGTCAGATGAGGCCGTGAGGGTGAGGCCTTTGTGATGGGATTAGCATCCTCATAAGAGGAGACACCGGGGAGCTTGTGATCCTGTCTCATGAGGAAATAGCATGAAGGGGGCTGTCTGCCAGCCACAAACCCAACCCTGCACAACCTGATCTTGGACTTCCGGCCTCTAGAACTGTGGGAAATGGACCTCTGTTGTTTAAGCCACCCGGTCTGTGGTGGTTTGTTGTAGCACCACAGTGTACTAATACAGCAGTAAAAGGGAGTAGGTATAGCAGTTTCCTGGTGGCTCAGATGGTAAAGAATCTGCTTGCAATGCAGGAGACCTGGGTTCCATCCCTGGGTTGGAAAGATCCCCTGGAGAAAGGAAAGGCTACTCACTCCGGTATTCTTGGGCTCCCCTGGTGGCTCAGCTGGTTAAGAATCTGCCTGCAATACAGGAGACCTGGGTTCCATCCCTGGGCTGAGAAGATCCTCTGGAGAAGGGAAAGGCTCCCCACTCCAGTATTGTTGCCTGGAGAATCCCATGAAGAGAGGAACCTGTTGGGCTAGAGTCCATGGGGTCTCAAAGAGTCAGACACAAGTGAGTGACTGACACACACACAGAGTGCCTTCAGGAGCATGACATCTGTGCTGGAAGAGAGGCTGCGGGGCAGAGCCCATGGAAGAGACAAAAGGAATGGGCTTGGAGTATAACAAGCCTGATGATACGTGAGACCTGAGATGGTAAAGTTTGCATTTAAAAAATGGTATCAGAATTTTTAATATTCTTATATTCTATATAAATTGCTTTGGATGTAATGTATAACACACTTGACTGGAAATGTGTGTGATAGTTGCTCAGTTGTGTCTGACTCTTTGCGACCCAATGGACTGCAGCCTACCAGGCTCTGTCCATGGGATTTTCCAGGCAAAGATACTGGAGTGGGTTGCCATTTCCTTCCCCAGGGGCTCTTCCCAACCCAAGGATTGAACCTGGGTCTCCTGCATTTCAGGCATAAGCTTTACCGTCTGAGCAACTGGGGAAGCCCAGTAGCTGGTTGGAAATGGTTCTTGTTAAAGCAGTGTTCTGTAAGAGCTGCCGTTTGTCCATTTGCTCACTTGTCCTTGGCATCAAAATGTTATTTGTGATAATTAGGCAAGGCCTCTTAATCTTTTATGACATTGCCCAGGGGAGGGCCTGCTCTTTTTCTAGGATCTTCACTGGAGCGTCGTTGATTCCAGCGTGGTGTTTCAGGAGCACAGCAAAGTGTCTCAGTCATGCATCTCCATGTAGCATCCTTTTTATTAGATTCTCTTCGCACACAGCTCGTTACAGAGAACTGAGTAGAGTTCCCGGGAAGTTTGCATTTTGAAGTCATTACTCTGTTGTGGGTGTCTGAAGCTGTGCGGCTTGAGGGCACTGCCCCGGGGAAATGGGTACAAAAGATAGCAGATGACCAGGTAGGGATGTTAGAAGGTGTTGAAGGGTGTTGAGCAGGACCAGCTGAGGAGGAAGGAAGGAGCGGCTGTTGTCATGGAGCCCAGGGGGGAAGAGCTTCCTAGAGAAGGTGGCTCCTTTCCACGCAAATCCCATGAAAACAGGACATGCCCAGCGGATTCAGCACATGGCCGTCATCCGTCATCCACCAAACTGGTTTTAGGAGCACGGGGGTGGGGAAGTATCCAGGAGGGGACATCACTAACTGGAAAATGGAGGGGTGACCCAAAGCTGGAGAGATAGGCTTGTACTCTGGAGTTTCTGGCCATAAACTGGAAGGGCCATGCTGATGCACCACCAGCAGCTCCTGGTGAGCGCCTGCAGAAGCCAGGAAGATGCCCCTAACAAAGGCAAGGCTCGGGGACGCGTTCACCTGGGTGGTACAGAGGACCTCCTTGGTCCGAGGGATGCGCTCGGAGACCAGACTGTTGACAGTTGGAAATTTAGCGAATTAGGTCACCGGAGGCTTAATTCACCCCTTTATTGCTGTCGTCCAGCCACCACTAAGTCGTGTCTGACTCTTCGACCCCACGAACTGCAGCATGCCAGGCTTCCCTGCCCTTCACCGTCTCCCAGGGTTCGCTCAAATTCACGTCCTTTGAGTCAGGGATGCCATCTGACCATCCCATCTTCTGCCACCCACTTCTCCTCTTGCCCTGTCTTTCCCAGAATCAGGGTCTTTTCCAACGAGTCGGCTCTTCACATCAGGTGCCCAAAGTATTGGAGCTCCAGCTTCAGCCTCAGTCCTTCCAGTGAGTATTCAAGGTTGATCTCCTTTAGGATGGACTGGTTGATCTCCTTGCAGTCCAAGGGACTCCAAGAGTCTTCTCCAGCACCACAGTTCACCGCTTTACAGTCTTTTTATTGAAAATTAACCAATGAGAATTGTCAAATAACAAAGAATTTTGTGAGCAAGGCTCTGGGCAATGGTCCATGTACCAGAGTGAAGAGTCAGATTACAAAATAGTGAAGGGTAGGGGCCGTATTTCCAAGATGGTTACCTAAAATCCAATTCTAGATTATTTCTAGAATATTCTCCATTGAAAACATGTGTAGTTTATTTATGACATATCTTGAAATAGAAATAAAACTATAAAAACAGAGAACTCAAAGGACATGACTAACTCATTTGGGTTTTTCTCTGTTAGGACACTTTTTAAGGGTTAATTATTAAGACCTCAGAGTCTGAGGGAAAAGTACAGTTTTTGGAAACACTCAAATGGTATTAATGAAAGTAATCAGCCCATTGTTTATGTTAAATACTTACTAGGAACTCAGGGTAGTATTTTGTTTTTAAATCATTTAAACCTGGTTGACAGCTGAATGTTCACAGACCTCTGGTTATTTTCTTTTCTTTGAATAATATTTTATTTATTAATATGCAAATTGTCCTATGTTTAGTAGATTCAAATGAATTAATCAAGTCAGCATTTACTTCCTTCTTCCTTAAAGAGGCCTTTAAGAAAAAGAATCGTAGCTTCGCAAAATGCCTAATCATTTGGAGGGCTTAAAAAAATACTTGGTTTTTTTCAAATGCAGTTCATCTGTATGTTGCAATAATACTTAAGTAAGCTGATATCAGGAATTTAGGTGAGGAAGCAAAAATGAAAAAAAAGTGCCCCTAGCACCCCATGCCTATCAGGCTTGCCACTCTGCAGGGGTCAGCAGGTGAGGGAGGAAGAGAGCTGGTCAGACAGGCCAACCCTAGGTTCAGACACTGGCTCTACTACTGATTTATTGTAAGGAAGAAAGTCTTTACGCCTCAGTTCTCTTCTCTGCTTATAAAATGAGATTAGTACGACTCTTTGGGACTCCATGATCTGTAGCCCGCCAGGCTCCCTGTCCATGGGATTTCCCAGGCAGGAATACTGGAGTGGTTGCCATCTCCCGCTCCAGGGGATCTTCACGAGCCAGGGATCAACCCTGGGTCTCCTGCACAAGCAGCAGGATTCTTTACTGTCTGAGCCACCAGGGAAGCCCTAACATAGTTAAACATATGCATTCCTCAGAGGGAAGTCATCATATATCTATTAATTTATGAGCTTTCTCTTTTTCAAAATGTACTTTTATTATTAATTAATTTTTATTTTTTTGTTTTGCTTTACAATACTGTATTCGTTTTGCTATACATTGACATGAATCAGTCACAAATGTACATGAACTCCCAATCCCAATCCCCACCAGCTCCCTCCCCCCCCCCGACACCATCTCTCTGGATTATCCCTGTGCATCAGTCCCAAGCATCCTGCATCCTGCATCCTCCATCGAACCTAGACTGGCGATTCATTTCACTTATGATATCATACATGTTACACTGCCACTCTCCCAAATCATCCCACCCTCTCCCTCTCCCACAGAGTCCAAAAGGCTGTTCTATACATCTGTGTCTCTTTTGCTGTCTCGCGTACAGGTTTATCATTACCATCTTTCTAAATTCCATATATATGTGTAAGTATACTGTATTGGTGTTTTTCTTTCTGGGTTACTTCACTCTGTATAGTCGGCTCCAGCTTCATCCACCTCATTAGAACTGATTCAAATGTATTCTTTTTAATGACTGAGTAATACTCCATTGTGTATATGTACCACAGCTTTCTTATCCATTCATCTGCTGATGGACATCTAGGTTGCTTCCATGTCCTGGCTATTATAAATAGTGCTGCGATGAACATTGGGGTACACATGTCTCTTTCAATTCTGGTTTCCTCGGTGTGTATGCCCAGCAGTGGGATTGCTGGGTCATATGGAAGCATAGTGGATGTACAATGTTGTGTTAATTCCTGCTGTACAGCAAAGTGATTCAGTGATACACATGCATGCATTATTTTTTTAATATTCTTTTCCATGATGGTTTATTGTGGGATATTGCACATAGTTCCCTGTACTGTACAGTAGGATCTTGATGTTTATCCATTTATAGAATAGCTTGCATCTGCTAATCCCAAACTCCCCACTCTTCCCTCCACCCCCCTCCCCCTTGGCAACCACGTATGAGCTGTGAGTCCATCTCTGTTTTGTAGATGAGTTCATGCCTGCCACATCTCAGATTTCCCACTTAAGGGACATCATATAATATTTGTCTTTCTGGCTTCCTTCACTTAGTAGGATCATGTCTCGTTGCATCCTTGTTGCTGCAAATGGCATAATTTCAGCCTTATGACTGAGTAGCATTGCAGCCTATATGTGTGTCCCGCATCTTCTTTATCGGTTCATCTTGTCAATGGACGTTTAGGTTGTGTCTATGTCTGGGCTGTTGTAAATAGTGCTGCTGTGAACATAGGGGGAACATGTGTCTTTTTCAGTTATATTTTAACCTGGGTATATGCCCAGGACTGGTATTGCTGGATTACATGGAAAGTCTATTTTTTTTTTTTTTTTAGGTTTTCTTAAACTTAAAAAAGAAGACCCTCTATACTGTTCTCCATCATGTCTGCACCAACTTACATTCCCACCAACAGTATAGGAGCGTTTCCTTTTCTCCACACCCTGTCCAGCATTTGCTATTTACAGGCTTTTCAATGATGGCCATTCTGACAGGTGTGAGTGGTCATTTTTTTTTTTTTTAGGTTTTCTTAAACTTAAAAAAGAAGACCCTCTATACTGTTCTCCATCATGTCTGCACCAACTTACATTCCCACCAACAGTATAGGAGCATTTCCTTTTCTCCACACCCTGTCCAGCATTTGCTATTTACAGGCTTTTCAATGATGGCCATTCTGACAGGTGTGAGGTGGTCCTTTATTATAGTTTTGATTTGCTTTTCTCTAGTACTTAGCGATGTTGAGCATCTTTTCACGTGCCTGTGGGCCATTTGTATGTCTTCTTTGGAGAAAGGTCTGTATGGTTCTTCTGTCCAATTTTTATTGGATTGTTTGTCTTTTGTTGAGTTGTATGAGCTGTTTGAATATATTGGAAACTAAGTCCTTGTCAGTTGCATGGCTTGAATTCAGTAGGTTGAACTGATGCTTTTGAACTGTGGTGTTGGAGAAGACTCTTGAGAGCCCCTTGGACTGCAAGATATCAAACCAGTCAATCCTAAAGGAGATCAGTCCTGGATGTTCATTGGAAGAACTGATGTTGAAGCTGAAACTCCAGTACTTTGGCCAGCTGATGCGAAGAACTGACTCATTGGAAAAGACCCTGATGCTGGGAAAGATTGAAGGCAGGAGGAGAAGGAGATGACAGAGGAGGGGAGGGTTGGATGGCAACACTGACTCAATGGACATGAGTTTGAGCAAGCTCTAGGAATTGGTGATGGACAGGGAGGCCTGGTGTGCTGCAGTCCATGGGGTCACAAAGAGTCGGACACGACTGAGCGACTGAACTGAACAGAACTGATTGTCATTTTGTCTACGGTTTCCTTCGCTGTGCAAAAGTCTGTAAGTTTGACTAGGTCCCATTTGTTTATTTTTGCTTTAGCTTCAGTTGTCTTGGACGACTGACCAGGAGACATTTCACTATTTCATGTGATCAGGTCTGTGACATCCTGGCAGGTAGAGGTCTTAGGCCTAATACACATGGTTTCAATTTCTCCTTCAACTTTTACCTTTGCCTCGCTAACATTTTTCCTGAATGACATATTTAATTATTGAGGCCATGCAAAACTGTTACAGAAAATAACCAGGTCAGTTTTCTTCATTGAAATTCATTTAAAAAAGAATGGCCCTCTGTTTAATAGAATATTAAAACTGGTAGCATGGTATATTCTTCAGATAGTTTGGTTAATTGAGGGTATGGAAAAGTGTGTTTGTAATGTTCAGTCAAACCATGTCTGATGAAGAGGATTATCCGTGGACCGGTCTCTGGAAACTGGTGAGTGAACCGTAGTTTAATACGTTCTCTTGCTCTGTGCTCATAATAACCCCATGTGCTAGGGTTTACTGCTCTCATTTTACAAATATGGAAACTGAATCTGGATTAAGTGACCTTCTCAAGGCCTCTCAGTCAGCAAAAGGCAGAAGCACAATGAGAACCCAGAACTTTCTGATTGTAAAACCCATGTTTCTCTCACCTCCCTGGTTCCTACATCAGGCTCTCACATCTTCATCCTTCAGTCCAGCTGCTGAGTCTTCTTCAAAGATGGGGGTGGAACTTCCCCAGTGGTCCAGTGGTTCAGATTCTGCAGGAGTGCAGGCTTGATCCCTGGTTGGGGAACTAAATGGCACCCCACTCCAGTGCTCTTGCCTGGAAAATCCCATGGACAGAGGAGCCTGGTAGGCTGCAATCCATGGGGTCGCAAAGAGTCAGACACAACTGAGCAACTTCACTTTCACTTTCTTTCTTGGGGAACTAGATTCCACATGCAGCCAAAAAATTTAAAAACATTTTTAAAAGTAAGATGGGGGCACGAAGCTTGCAAACATAGTGGCTCAGATGGTAAAGTGTCTGCCTGCAAGGCAGGAGACCCGAGTTCGATCCCTGGGTCAGGAAGATCCCCTGGGGAAGGAAATGGCAACCCACTCCAGTATCCTTGCCTGGAAAATTCCATGGATTGAGGAGCCTGGCAGGCGACAGTCCATGGGGTCACAAAGAGTCAGACACGACTGAGCAACTTCAGTTCACTTCAATATAATAAACTCATCACATTCATTATCCAGCTTTTTAACCAGCAATGCTTGGTCAGTTGTGCTTCAGCCATTTCACTACCATGAATATCTTAAGGCAAACCCAAGAATCATGTAGTTTCCACTGAAAAAGTTTTATTACAGTGATGACTCTGATCCTGCTTTGGCCACCTCATGCGAAGAGTTGACTCATTGGAAAAGACTCTGATGCTGGGAGGGACTGGGGACAGGAGGAGAAGGAGACGACCAAGGATGAGATGGCCAGGTGGTATCACTGACTCGATGGACGTGAGTCTGAGTGAACTCCCGGAGTTAGTGATGGACAGGGAAGCCTGACGTGCTGTGATTCATGGGGTTGCAAAGAGTTGGACACGACTGAGTGACTGAACTGAACTGAACTGACACAAACTATGTTCTGGAATGTCTTCATGTTAACGAACAACAGATTATGGAGAAAAGAGGTGGGTGGGTGATAGAGGGTGGAGTCTTCTTTCTTCATCTTCCCTAGGCTTTGATCCCTGGGTCTGGTAGATCCCCTGGAGAAGGGAATGGCAACCCACTCCAGCCTTCTTGCCTGGAGAATCACATGGACAGAGAAGCCTGGTGGGCTACAGTCCATGGGGTCGCAAAGAATCGGACATGACTGACTAAGCACAGCACATTGCAAGGAAAAATCCAGCCAGTGAAATTAGCCTAGAAATCTCAATTCCTTGAAAACAGAAAAATGAGCAGTGTTAAGGAAGCACAGATAATCCCCAGGGTGGCTTCCCATTTGCGTGATATGCATGCTAATGGTAAAGGAACAAAATAAGGTTGTGTGTGAGCTTGTAAGGGAATAAGGCTGTGTGTGTACTTGTACGTGTGGACGGCAGAGGGCAGAGTTTACTGATTAGATTCTGTTTCAGGAGTGCCAGGAGCCTTGAGAAGGAGAAGCAACCCTGTATCAGAAATTGTTCCCTAGGCCAAGAGAGAAGCATTGTGACATCAGGGAAAGCTGGCCAGTGGCAGGGCTCATCACAGGGTGCATTTCTGTTAGCTCCCCTTAAAGTCTGCACATCGTTTCAGGGTTTTCCTGAGAGGCGCTCTTCTTTGGAGAATCAAATGCTTCTCACTGGGGGTTGTTTATTTCATATAAACAAAAAACCCTGTCCAGAGGCCTGGCCCCTGATGTGCTCACAGCATCAGGGGGCTGGGGTGGGTGCTTCGCTGAGAGAAACCCCCCCGGGCTTCCTGGCAGACTTGCCAGAAAAGTCATGGATAGCAGGCAGGATTAGGTCCTGAGAACGCTCCGGGGCTGTGTGTGTGTGATGTGCGGGTCCGCCCTGCTTCCAGGCTTCCATCGCAGACGTGGGTTCTGGGTTCCAAAACGTTCTTGAGCTCTAACAGCGAGCGCTGGAAGCGGGCGGGTGCCGGCCTCGCCCGGGGTCGCTGGTTGTCAGAGGCTCTTGCTGAGAAGTGTAGTGTCCACCTAGGGCTGTGAGGCTGCGCTGAGCCCACCGGGAAGAGGCGTGGCCTGTCGCCTGCACTCTTACCAGGGACTTGCCCCAGTGCCAGGCTCGTGAGCTCGAGGCAGGGCTTTGAGCCCCTGGTGGCTGATCAGTGCAGGCGGATGAGCGCGTCTGTCTGAGGCCAGACCAGCCCCGACTCCGGTCTGCGCTGTGTTCAGTGCCGATCTCGGGGGTCCCTGGGTTTGGAGGGAGAGCCCCAGGCCCCCTCGCTCACAGCCCCGCCGGGACAGGCCTGCGGACCACGCGGACACGTGCAGTGTCTGCCTCCCTCCTGATGACCCTGCTGTCTGCACCTCGTGGCCGTGTCCGCCCGCATCTGCTGAGACCGTGGCATGGCCGCCCTCGCCTGCCTGCTCTCTGCCCAGCCCCCCAGTTCGTGCAAGGAGGAACTCGGATGTGGAAGGATTAAGCGTGGCCAGTGTATTCTTCCCGACGCTCCCGGGCTCACAGCCGTGTTCCCGCCTCCCTTTGTGAACTCCTGCTGGTCCACATCCTGTTCCCCCAAATCTGGATCCCCCAAAATATTTTCAGAGCTTCTGCCTCCTCTCTTGTCTCACAGTCTCTGGGTTGTTTCTTGATAACCTTTTGGTGTGTGGACAACTATTTTCTTAAACAGCAGCCATGCCCACCAGCCCTTTAGAATCTAAGGATGAAGACTGTTTCCCATTTATTTTTGCCCAGCGCGCCTCGTGATGAATAAATGAGTGGGCTTCAGTGGAGGCCCTGACATGAGAAGCCCAGTGTGAGGAATGAGACCTTTACCTCTTGGCTTCAAATTTCCCAACATCTGTTAGATCTGTGTTCTGTGTATTAGACAAGGACCCTAAGGAGAAACAGATGGGAAAATGTGTTATTATTTAATTTATTAAAATATGTTTTTTTTTAAACTATGCGACTTCTATGCCAATTTGACCAAGTTAAATTTTCTCAATAAAAATTTCAATTGATATTTTTTTCTCGCAGAACTTCAGCTGATTCTAAATCAAAGTAGCAAGTCCTTGGCTGGGGAGGGGCAGATTATATGAGTAAACAGGAAAGGCATATATGTGCTTATATTTGGATAAAAATGCATATAAGAGACCTAACAGCAACCAGTGGTAAACTTCAGGGAAACAGGATGAGAAGGATGAAGATTATACGTTTTATGATCTGTGCTATGGGATCTGTGAGTTTTCGCCCATATTAACAAATGAGTGAAATAAGAGCAAACACTGTGGAGGATTAAAAAGAAACCCAGACTTAGCAAGGCAATCATGAAGGATGTTTCTGTCTAACTCGATGCCTAGACTTACTCTGAGGCCTTAGTCTCTGTGAGTTAGCGGAAATGAGTTTGAGCAAACTCCCGGAGCTAGAGAAGGACAGGGAGACTTGGCGTGCTGTGGCTCATGGGGTCACAGAGTTGGACACGACGCAGTGACTAAACACCAAGAACAAAGTCTTTGTGGTGTGGGGACAGACGCCCAGGTCCAGGGACAGGACTCGGATGGCAACACAGCTGCCTCTTAATATGTATGCGCCAGGAACCATTTTAAACAACTTGCAAACATAAATTCACTTAATCCTTGCAACCGCCCGGGAATGCTCTAGGAAAACTAGGCAAAGAAAGGTTAAATACGAGTAACTGACAACTGGAGTAGTTGTATAGTGGTAGGAAAAATTGTTATTTATAAATATAGATTATCAATATAGAAAAATATGTAATTACTTCCCTTCTTTATTCTATACTAGAAAACAGTTCATAGGAATTAAAGGCGAAATTTTTTAACTTAATGGGAAAATGTGGACCATCTTTCTAGAACTGGGGCCTGAAAGGGTTTCTAACACGCGCCTGCTCAGTCACTCCAGTTACGTGTGACCCTTTGTGACCCTTTGGTCTGTAGCCCACCTGCTCCTCTGTCCATGGGATTGGGCCTTGTCCTTCTCCAGGGGATCTTCCAAACCCAGGGACTGAACCCACGCCTCCTGTGTCTCCTGCACTGCAGGCAGATTCTTTACTGCTGAGCCAATGGGGAAGCCCCTTCCTTAACATACAAATATACAAATAATAAAGGGGAAAAAATGAATATTTTGCTGTGGGCAGAAGATTAATAATACAAACCCCAGACCAGATGAAAGGATAGCTGCACATATAACTGATACAGAATTACATTCATAATATGTAAATTCTTAGGAATCGATATATAATAGATAAATAACCTAATAGGACAAGGGAAGGCTGTCAGTGAGCACACTCCAGATTTGGAAAGCAGAATGGCCAATAAACTTCCCAAAAGAGCCTCAGTCTCACTGGCAGTCAGAAAAAAAATGCAAATAAAAAATAATGAGGCACAGATGGTATTTCAAAAATGTAAAGCATCTCAAATTTTAATAATAGGGAGAAAAATGAATTTACGCATATTGGTGGTTTTGGAAGACGTGGGTGCAGCTACTCTTGAAAGCAATTTCGCATTCTCCCCAAGCAGACGTCTGTCTAGTAAGTGTTGGGGTTGTTTATCGCTCCACCCGGCAGTTCGCCCTGAATACATCGTCCTGAGAGTACAGTGACACAAACAGGCAAGAATTATGCGTAGCGATGTTCATTTGGAGTGATAGAAGACGAAACCATGTGATGTGTGTAAATATGGAGTGTGTAAGTCACAGCAGTGTGCTCACGAAACGGAATGCAGTGCAGGAAGCACCTGGATGCTCGGGTGTTCCGAGAAATCTGAGAGACAACCCTTTGCATTACAGCGGAGATTACAGGCACCGTGTGACACCGTCTAGGTCAGACTGGACTCGCCCGAAACAGTTACTGTTTATTGTCGCGGACGTGCGAAAGTAAAGTGTAGAAACACAGGATGGAGCTATGCACAGCAGCTCCAGGCTACAGGTTACGAGGGAAGGGCACTGTGGCTCTGGGATTGAGTTCCAACTGTTTCATCCAGGTTTATTTTAGTAAAATATTATTGTTACTACAACCAGCTGATAGCAGGTTAAAACATGTGCGTGTCATATTGTTACACGTAGGAAATATAATTTCCTATTTCATAATTTTAAAGCATGAGGCTGAATTTTAAAAGAAATATAGTAATGTTCACGTTAGATACTGTTGGTTTCAGTGGGAAGAGGGAAGTGTCCCTTGAGCAGGGTGGTGTGTGTGCCAAGGGTGGGTGCGTGGTGAAGGGGACACCGTTGGCCAGCAGGGGCCTTCCTGAGCCAGCTTCAGCGCTTGAAACACGGGCCAGACCTCTCAGTCTGGCAGTCTGCCAGCGCATCATTTCCCCCTTTTGGTATTGGGGACAAGCTTGTTGTATGTATCAGGACCTCATATAGGGGCTCCCCTAAAGGCCTAATGCTTAAAAGAAAGCAGTCAAGCAGGGACGGGAAGGTTGAGAGCTAGAAACCTGGGCTGTTTCCCCCTCTTTCTATAAGCAGAGAGTGGCCTTGAGCAAATAGATCTATTTTTTTTGGAAAAAAAAAAAAAAGCAAACCTAGAGATGCTTGTGTTAGGATGAGCCCATACTCCCCTTGCCATGGCGAATATTTTAATGCCCTTTTCCTAGCTTAAATTAAGTGCATCTATAATAAAGCTTGTGTGCGTACACAATTTTTAAAAAGTGTAATATAGATGAAATAAAATAATTTATAGTGAAGTATCAGTAATACCTGCTTCAGCATGTAAGTGTGCAGGCACTGAATGCCAGCAGGGCCCTGCTGACTGCCCTGATGGCTTGGGGAGGAAGCCACGGTCTACTCTGCATATCGAGAGGAGTGGGGACTGGTCTACACTGCATATCCAGAGGAATGGGGAGCACAGCGTGGACGCAGAGACACCAACACATGTAAACAGACAACCCACGGGAATGTGCTGTGTGACTCAGGAACTCGAGCTGGGGCTCCGTAACAACCTAGAGGGGTGGGACTGGATGGGAGGTAGGAGGGAGATTCAAGAGGGAGGAGACATGTGTATCTATGGCTAATTCATATTGATATATGGCAGAAATCAAACCAATATTGTAAAGCAGTCACCAATCAATTAAAAATAAATATTGAACAAATAATCAGTCTGGGCTGAAAATGAAGATTGGAAATCATCAGAAATCAGGGAAAGGAAAGAGAAGATAGGACAGATGAACCCTAGAATTTAAAGAGTGTCAGAATAAGTAATGATAGACTTGTATTGTTTGTAGGTGGAGTGAGAAAGAAGAACCTCCTCTGTTGAAGTAAGGGCTGCACCCCAAATGGGTTACAAGTCATCCGAGAAAGCGGGGCCTGGGAAAATCTCAGCCAGGATCATGTCTTATTCTTGTTTTTTAGTTTATCAGGTCTTAGTTGCGGGGTGCAGGATCCCTAGTTGCGGCAGGTGAACTCAGTTGCAGCATGTGGGATCCAGTTCCCTGAGCAGAGGTGGAACCTGGCCCCCTGCACTGGGAACTCCAGAGTCTGAGCCACTGAACCCCCAGGGAAGTTCCGATCACATCTTTTCCTTCAGTGTGGTGCCAGACCCGTGTCTTCTGTGGACATGGCCTGGATGGGTGAGGACGCAGTCTCCTTGGGATTCCACCACCTGTCAGGGCGTATGCTCTGTCTGTAGTGCTTAATAAGGCCTTGGAGACAGCATCCTTTGCTGCTCATTGGGGAACACAGCATGGATTGGAAAAAGAATCAGAAATAGAGAAGTCGTGTGCTCAACCCGGTGGACCCTAGCAGAGAAAGACTGAAGCACAAGAACCATCTGCAAGGAATAATGTCAAATGTAATGTTTACAAAGTAAATTTACCATTGTCCTGTGGTTTTCAAACATGTGGGCGACACGATAAGATATTCTTAAACAACCTTCTTCACAAAATGTATTGAGGCCTCTACATTGCATCTGCTTCTGTTGGGTCATGTTTGGGTCTAAGGATGTTCACAGGTAGCCAATGCGATTTAAAATCCCTGAGGATGGTTTCACTGCATGCTAACTGGGTCTCTGAGCTGAAGCCACCCCGTTCTGTCGTGGGATCTGCCGCTACGGAATGTACTAACCAGGCAGGGTGCACGGGCCAGGAAACCAGCTTCTGTCTCCATAACCAGCGTGTTTCGTCCCTGGGCCCTTTGCTTATTCTCTTGTAAAATCTCTCAGCATCATTACGCACTGAGGTCCCGCTGATTTATCCTTCCGTGGGCTGACCTCGGGAGTCCCACGGCTCTCACCGTGCAGGGGGCGGCAGCCTCTGGGGCTCCACTCCAAATGCCAAGCTGAGTCTTGTCCTCCTTGGGACCACTGGAAATGCAGAGCATTTCCAAAAGGCCTTTTCCTTTGCTGAGGGTTTAATTTCTCTCCAGGAGTCGTTTAGATTTCATCTAAATCTGGGCAGCAACCAGGTGAGAGCAAAGGTCACGTGCTGTATCTCCTTTGAAAGTAGCTGCCTGGTAGAGAGCAGGGGCTCAGGAAACATTTGCTGAGGGTGTAGACTGCCCCCCATGAGGCCCTGAATAGACCACAGATCTCCTCCTGGTACCTCCTTTCCAGACCCTGACAGTAAGCACTTCCTTCCTTAGTTATCTCTGCTCCTTCTGTAATTTACACATGAATAGTTCCTGGTCTTACTGCCTACCTCGCCTCTCTCTATTGTGAAAGAATATCTTGATATCCTTTTCCAGCCAGATATTAATTATGCTGAAGATAAGAATGATGTCACCTGCTTCTCTGAAGCCTTGAAAGATTCTAACACCGTGCTGAGAGATGATAAATGCTCTGAAAAAGAGTATGTAGATAGGATGATTTAAGAAGAATTTTTTCTTCTTTAATTACATTCCAATTCTCTCCGACTGAAGGGTACTTGTAGATACACACACACATAGACACACACACTCCAGACTTTTTAGGCTTCATTAAACCCACATACATCTTCTACCCTGAAGACAGAGCAAGACTCCAGAATGTAAGAAATATTTAAAATTCTCTTAGATTCTGAGCAATATAGGGGGAAAGTCAAGCTGCTGAATTATTCCCCAAAGCTCATTTAGTGACAAAGTTGTAGGTTGGTTAGGCTTGTTAAAGCTGCAGCAAAGTGCTTAGTTAAGGAATTGTAAAAATTAGAAACCCGTGTAGGATATAAATTAAGACTATCTGGAGGCTAGAAAGATTTGGGGCTTTTTTGGGGGGTTGTTGTTAAAATATCTAGCCAACTCCTGAAAAATAATGAGTGGTTGCCATAGCAACCGTGCTTTCGCATGACACGCGGAAGAACATGAAAAGGATGGGAATCAAAGGAAGCCACCTGGTTTTCTTCTTTAATTTTGGAGGAAGAAATTCACCCAAAATGATTTATAAAACAAACTATTTTATTTTTCCTTTCAACATGATTATGGGGGGGTGTGGGGGAAAGAATTTTCTTTCTCTTTTAAAATTCAGAATACAAACTGGAAATCCAAAGGAAACGAAGGCAGTTTGTCTGCACCTCAAAGCGCCCTGCCTTCCCTCCACACCTCCCAGGAAGCTGGGCCCCCGCCACACCGCGAGGTTGACCCTGGAGCTGTTCTGAGGGTGCGTGGGGGCTGAGTTGCGTCAGTCGTGTCCGACTCTCTGTGACCCCATGGCCTGTAGCCTGCTGGGCTCCTCTGTCTATGGGATTCTCCAGGCAAGAATCCTGCAGAGGGTTGCCGTGGCCTCCTCCAGGGTACCTTCCTGACCCAGGGATCAAACCCACGTCCCTTCCATCTCCTTCACTGGCAGGGGGGTTTCTTTACTGCTGGAACCACCTGGTAGTTGCCCTTAAAGGCCAGCTAGCAGATTTTCACTGCTGCTGCTGCGCTAAGTCGCTTCAGTCATGTCTGACTCTGTGCGACCCCACAGACGGCAGCCCACCAGGCTACCCCGTCCCTGGGATTCTTCAGGCAAGAACACTGGAGTGGGTTGCCGTTTCCTTCTCCAATGCATGAAAGTGAAAAGTGAAAAGTGAAAGTGAAGTCGCTCAGTCGTGTCCTACTCTTCGAGACCCCATGGACTGCAGCCCACCAGGCTCCTCCATCCATGGCATTTTCCAGGCAAGAGTGCTGGAGTAGGATGCCATTGCCTTCTCCGAGATTTTCATTGCTGTTGCTGTTGCTGTTAAGTTGCTTCAGTCGTGTCCGACTCTGTGCGACCCCATAGACGACAGCCAACCAGGCTCCCCCGTCCCTGGGATTCTCCAGGCAAGAACACTGGAGTGGGTTGCCATTTCCTTCTCCAGTGCATGAAAGTGAAAAGTGAAAATGAAGTCGCTCAGTCGTGTCCTACTCTTCGCGACCCCATGGACTGCAGCCCACCAGGCTCCTCCGTCCATGGGATTCTCCAGGCAAGAGTACTGGAGTGGGGTGCCAGTGCCTTCTCCGAGATTTTCATTAGGCACTTGTTATCTGGTCAGCAGTTGTTTTTAAAGGAGACGCGTCACGCGGCCTTGCTTTCCAGGGCTTGCTGTCCAGTTGGCTACACATCGACAGCCTGGGAGACCTTGGAGAAAATACAAGTGCTCAGCAGGTGGAAAATTGGGGTTATCCAAGGCAGAAAGGGTGTGGCTTAGAAAAGAGGATCACAATGAGGAGGGGGGTGGAGGTTGGTGGAGGTGAGTTCTCCATTGATGGGGTCATGGAAAAGGTAGCCTGGGTGATTCCAGGACGAGGTCAGGGTGGCACCCAGTGAGAGGTCTGAGCAGGCCTGTGTGGGCTGGAGGAGGAGGAGGGCTGGAGCATGGGGGCCGGGAAAACGTGGGCAGAGACTCGAGGGTGAGATGCGAGATCTCAGGGTCTGGAGACCGGCTCCAGGGCTCAGTGCCGCAGCTCCGAGGGGGGGTTGTAGGAGCACCCCATCCCTGTAAGCTGGCTCCTGTGACCCCAACCATCCCGTGCTGCCGCCCTGCCCCCCGCGCCTGGCACTCCACCCTTCTCGAGAGCAGTCGCAGCCAGTATCAATCGAGGCACCTTGCTTCCTGGGAGTTGACAATTGTGCCACTGACTTAAGGCCTGGAGAAAGTGCCAGGTGCGGGGAACTGCTGTGATGGGGCGTGTCAGTCGGGGTGCTGGGGAGACAGACAGGGGACCATTAAAGGCCCAGAGAGGGAGGAGGGCGCGGGGCCTGGGCCCGCTGCCACCCAGGTGGGCGGGAGCAGGGAGCGGGCTGCCGCCAGGACCCAGGGAGGCAGAAGGGACGCAGACTGCCGGGGGCTGCAGGGAGGGGCCGGGCAGGAGCATCTGCCTTCCTCGTCAGTCTCCTGCCTCCAGCCCCTGGCTCCCGGGCTCCCGTCACGTCGCGTGGCCTCCTGTGGAAGCCGGGCCGTGAGGTGGGCGGTAGATGCGGCCCACCGGCACCAGCCTCTGGGGCTGGGAGCGGGAGGACCCGTGACTGTCGTCGGGTGACCCCACGCCGAGGACACACGGAGGCTGGCAGCCAGCTCGTCGTCCCTCTCTTTGCCTACGTAGGGCAACAGCGCACACACGTCTGCAAAGGTCTGAACCTTTGCTCACAGCCTTCGCCCGGTGCCCAGGAAAGCGGCGTGACATGTCCTGAGTGGGGCGCTTTGAGGGTGGATGTGCGGTTATACCAGAACAACCGGCGTGAGCTCGACTTATGAGCCAGGTGGGCACGTTGGGTCATCCTGACCGCTGCCTGCCTCCCCCTCCCACACTCACAGCTTCCCTACCGTGAATGCCGGCAGAAGCTGGAGGAGGGCGTGGTCGACGTGGCAGCCATAGGCTGGCCAGAGAACCTTCTAGAAAAGGTGTGCTTTGGTGTCATGGGTGGTCGGATTTGGTGAGCAAGAGTGAAAATCCGGCTGTGCCCGGAGCAAATACTGACTTCCTCCTACCTGGAGAGAAGCAACAGAGCTGCTAAGTTGAAAGTCACCCCCAAACCTTCAGAAAGCACCTTTCAGGGCTTGCTAATTATCGGAGGGAATGAAGTATGCAAATTTCTGTGGCTCTGGTTTGAAGTAGAGAGACAGCTCTGGATGTGAGCAAATGAGCTTGCGTGTCTTGTATCCTGCAGTAATTTGGTACAAAATGGATGTTTGCTTTCAAGATGGTTCCTGAAGGCTTCCTGAGGTCACCTCTCCTGGACAGGGCTCCCCACTGCTTCCTATGAGAAATCAGCTTGAGATGTGGCCTTTCCATGAAACACGTAAGACACAGTCCCCCATGTCCAGGGACTTCCAGTACCGTCTGCCCCTTGGAGCCTGTCCACACAGCACAGAGCTTCCTCTACAGGCGTAGACGGAGCAGCAGAGATAACAACTGATTGATTGTCTCCGGGGGAGGGTGCTGGTCAGGATGGGAACCCACATCCCCAAATAGCTCCATAGCCTCTGGCCCCGTACTCTACTGAATGAATGCGTGAATGAACAAAGCTTAGCCGATGAGTGAACAAACTTGAGCACCTGCTTGGACTGTGGGCTTGCCAGTTTGTTCAGGGCTAATGAGACAGGAATCCGCCTGCTAACGCGTGAGGTGCAGGAGACGCAGTTTTGATGCCTGGTCAGAAAGATCCCCTGGAGGAGGAAATGGCAACCTGCTCCAGTATTCATGCCTGGAGACTCTCCTGGATGAAGGAGTCTGGCAGGCTACAGTCCATGGGGTCGCAAAATGCTGGACACAGCTGAGCTATTGAGCACGGCGTGACCTGGATTCTAGAACTCTTCCAAAAGTTCCTTTTATCGCTTCATCTCCACTGTAGTTTTATTGCAGGGCTAGTTTTGATATTCTCGGTACTTCCAAACTGATAGAGGAGAAAACCGAATCCCAGGAAGTCTGGGCAATTGGTCCCATGTTGTATCCCAGTTTCTTGAGATAGAGAGAAGGTGGCGTCGGGGTCATCCAGCCAGAGGTTCAAATCCTGGTTATTCCAGAAAGAGAGTTGGGAAGCTCAGGATCTCAGTAGCAGTCATCTGGAGGATGGAATGATAACTTGCTCTGCCCCTTCAGGTGGCGAGAGGGGTAGGATGTCCCTTGGCCCACCCAGGTTACTCGAGGTTCCCCTGCCCCCACATCAGCTCACCAGCAAAGGCTGGTCTGAGCCAACTTGTTCAGGCCCAGGCCTGCTGCCATCTGAAGCCCTGTTTCATGAGGATTGGCTGCAAACCTGGGGAGGACAAGCACCAAATGAAAACCCCTGTCCGTCTAGCACTCTGCCGTGTGTGTGTGTATCATGACAGGCTCGTTTCAGCAGCAAAGGGCCGGCCAGCTCTGTGCTTCCCCCGTGGCCTCTGCTGATGCGTTGGTCTGACTCATCATCTGCTCTGAGCGATGGGCCCAGGACGCCCTCCTTGCAGGAGACGCAGCCCAGCCGCTCGGGTGGGCTGGCTCTGGAGAACCGCTCCCTCCTGTTCCTCTCTCTTTAGCTTCCAGGAAGTGGAGACAGAGGCCTGTAACACCTGATGTCTGGAGGAGACACTGTTCCCAGCCCCTTAGTCTTTGGCATCAATCACCCAGGCCTTCATTACCCCCTCTTCCTCGCTCTTGCTTTGTTTCTAATACTCAAAGCTACAGCTCAAAATTGTAAGCACTGTTTGTCTTCACATTTTCTCAGATCCAGGAGTCGATGCATTTGGAACATCCCAAGGCTTTGGGATGCAGACTGGCCTGGGTATTTCTGTGACATTCTTTAGTCAAAGGTTTGGAGGGATAAGGAGGGGTTGGGGGGCGTGCCTTTCGCACTGTGCAGTTTGCCTGGACCCTGAGTTCTGTGGAAGAGAAATGCTGTAATTAGCAGGGTGCGTTAGAGTTGGTCCATCGTGTGCTCCTCTCCTTATAAAAGGTGCATCATCTGATTCTCTCCCGTTTGAAGCTGGGGGAACCACATCTTATCTGTGTAGCTGAAACGCATGGTGGAGGTGAATCTTTAACCTGGTAACAAAGGTCAAGGCTCTTGGAGCATCTGAGGATCTGCCAGAAGGAGAGAGAGCTTGTGTTTGGTCCTTTGGCAAGGCTGGAGAGTGAGGCTGGCTTCCATTTCACAGGAGGAAAATGGTAAAGATGACACGGAGCAGACGAAACACAGGCTTTTGGTTTGACTTACACGTGTCGCCACCAAGGTTCATATGAAAGTGACGTCCTCCAGGGAGATGGTGCACTCCTCCTGGACTCTGCTCTCATCATGTGGCCCCCTTCTCAGGAGCGCGTCTATAACCCCAGAGTGAAGGGCGATCCCGCTCCGGCTGCTCAGATGTGGCGCCCGGCTTCCTCCTGCTCTGCCTTTCCAGCCTTCTCGTCGGAAGATCCAGCTCCACGATTGCCCTTCGCCCCAGGAGTATGGGGCTTCTGGACTGCCTTCCAGACTCCATGGGGGAGCAGACTGCACTTGGCATTGCCAGCTTGTTCCTAGTGAGCTGACTTGAAACTAAACTGCTGTTATCACAGTAGTTTTTAAAAGAAAGGACACATGCGTGTGTGCTCAGCCATGTCTGCTCTTTGTGACCCTGTGGACTGTAGCCTGCCAGGCTCCTCTGCCTGTGGGTTTTCCCAGGCAAGAATACTGGAGTGGGTAGCCTTTCCCTTCTCCAGGGGATCTTCCTGACCCAAGGATGGAACCCAGGTCTCTGCACTGCAGGCAGATTCTTTACCATCTGAGACACCAGGGAGGCCCTAAAGAAAGGACATTTTAACATGCAGGGAGAACATATTTTTCTGAATAAATACCATGGTTTTTTTAAAAACCTTACCTTTACAAAACACTCATTATATCTCTCCATTGAAAAAAAAACTTACCAGCAATTGAGACATCATCATTAAGGATCAGTTATCCAGGGACAGGTATTTAGGAGTCACTGACTCAGTTCACACTGGGTTGATAATATTTCTCCATCTGGAAGGTTCTTTTATATTTCATTTTATCCAAATTTGAACATTCCTTTCCTTCCCCAAGCATTCCCAGGCCTCACCCTGAGCCTTGCCAACATTTCAGAAGGTCCACTTCTTCGGAGCCCAGCGTTCCTCTTGTCTGCTTGACTCAAATGACCTTCATGGCGTCTCCTACATAATGATTAATCTTCACTATGTCTTGCCAACTAAACAGTAAAAATTTTACATCCTCTTTTAATTTCTATTATTTTTATCCTATGCTGCCTCCTAAGCAAGCTTTGAGATTTTGCTGAATGAATAGGATAGTAATGTGATGTACTTCCTGTTCTCTGGAGTATGGTTTTTAATGAGATTTAATGATATTGTTTAGTTACATAAGTTAGGGCTTCCCCGGTAGCACTGGTGGTGAAGAACCCGCTCGCCAGTGCAGGAGACATAAGAGACGTGGGTTCGATCCATGGGTCAGGAAGATCCCCTGGAGAAGGAAAAGGCAACTCACTCAGTATCCTTGCCTGGAGAATCCCATGGACTGAGGAGCCTGGCGGGCTACAGTCCATGGGGTCGCAAAGAATCAGACACGACTGAAGTGACTTAGTATTTTCACACGTGCAGAAGAGCTTAAACAGGAGAGATTAGAAACGTGCTTTTACAATCTCCCCTATGAAAGAGGACTGTTGTACACGTGAGAGCAAGGGTAAAACTCGGGAGGAAACAGGGAGAGACATGGGCAGAGGAGGGCAGAGGAGCGAGACTTTTGACCGCAGGTGGCGCCCAGTGGCCTTCTTCACGGCAAATGGCCATCTGTCTTTAGCGTCTCTCTGCTGGCCAGCCTGAAGGCAGGCCTGGAGCAGGGCAGCTCTTTAGTTTGCGAGGCTCCTTGGGCTTCTGCTGCCTTTCTTGCTTTTCTCACCAGGGGTTGGTTCTCTGAACATAACTAGCTGGCAGTCAGGGAATTTGGGAACTCGGTGGTTTAAGTGTAAATCGTTAACCAAATAGACTGATGGTGTCTATGACTCAAAAATACTACATTTGGGGATTACTAAACTGGTCAATCCTAAAGGAAATCAACCATATGAATACTCACTTGAAGGACTGATGCTGAAGCTAAAGCGCCAAACTTTGGCCACCTGATTCGAAGAGCTGATTCATCGGAAAAGACCCTGATGCTGGGAAAGATTGAAGGCAGGAGGAGAAGGGGCAACAGAGGATGGGATGGTTGGATGGCATCCCCGACTCAGTGGACGTGAGTTTGAGCAAGCTCTGGGAGTTGGTGAAGGACAGGGAAGCCTGAAGGACTGTAGCAATGGGGTCACAAAGAGTCAGACACAACTTAGCAACTGAACACACACACACACACGTGTGTGTATAATGTGGCTGAATTAACATCCTTACCCGAGAACAGGGATCTTCTCCTTCACTCAGCGCAGTGTTGAAGGGCTCACTGCTGCTCACGGCTGCACAGGCCTGCTGGGAAGCCTGGCCCCAGCCCCGTTAGTCTTCTCAGGCTGCCGTACCCAGTCAGTGTCCTGTCCCCTTTGCTGGGACCTGCCCTCTTGGCCAGCCCTGTGACTGCACGTCTAGGGTGGCAGGAGGACCCCCGGTGCCCAGCGCTTGCCCAGCCCCATTGGCCGAACCCGAAGCAGCCGCTGGCTCGGCTCAGCAGAGCTCCTGGCTCCGTCTCAGGCCTTTGCCCCAGGGAAGCCTGTGCCGCCGCCTTCCCGCCGCCCCCTCTGCAGGTCCAGAGTGCTTGCTCCTTGGCCCTGGGCGGCTGCGGCTGAGACGCATCCTGACCCGTTGCCTGGTGATGCTGCCGTGATGGATGCTGTCTGCCCTGACATGTCACGTGCCATTTCTTCTGAGACAATTCCCGTAACTACGGCTCAGCAGAATCCTTCCTTCAAGGATTATTGGCTTAAACAGTGGGATGTGTGGTCGTCCGCTTCCCTGCTCACTGAGGTTAAGTCAGCCAGGTCCGTAGAATTCAGGCAGCTCCTTCCCAAGCCTGCACACTTCCTTCATCTACAACCTGTTTGGAAGCCCTGAAGGTGCTGCCTGGGGAAGTCCAGTAAGAGTGGGAGAGGTGATTGGACTCCATGCTGTCTTACAGGATTTAGTTGACACTCAGTGCAAGACGAGCCTCTGGTGACACAGCCACATCTGACTGGGTAAAATATAGCGACTGCCCACCCCATCTGGAGCGCTGTGTCCGGGTCTAGGAGACCCCGTTTTTAAGAGAGACTTGTATAATATGAGGGCTTCCCTTGTAGCTCAGTCAGTAAAGAATCTGCCTGCCAGTACAGGAGACCCAGGTTTGATCCCTGGATTGGGAAGATCCCCTGGAGAAGGAAATGGCAACCCACTCCAGATGTGTAATATGATAAGATGATATTTCAAGATGATAATTGTCTTCAAATGCCATTTGGGGATATTCAGTGAGACAGCAGATGGAGAGCACCGGAACTCCCCTGGAGGTGCAGTGGTTGAGACTTCACCTTCCAGTGCAGGGAATGTGGGTCCGGCGTCTGGTCAGGGAACTGAGATCCCACATGCCTTGCAGCCAAAAAACCAAAGCAAGACAGGAGCAACACTGTAACGAATTCAGTCAAGATTTTTTTAATGGTCCACATTAATATTTAATATTAATATTAAAAAACAACAAACAGAGAGCCTCAAGGGCAGGAGGGACCCATGGTGGGCGGTCAGTTCACGCCGCCTGCTGCCCCCCCCCATCAGCTGGCCCTGGCTGCCTGTACAGACACACCGTCATGTGCTTCGTGGAAGTCCGCCCCACTCAAGAAATGGAATGGAAATGTAAGGGAACGAGGGTGACGCTATTACAAGCATTACAGGGAAAACCCTTCATCCTTCCTGATGTGTTTTCTAAAATAAACCATTCGGAGACTTTAATCCTCATGCTAGGAGATTACTCACAGGGCTCTGCACAGTCATCGAATCCTGTGACCCAGAAGCTGAGAACCTGCGTGCAGCCTGGACGCCACGCCTGTCCAGGCTGCAGGCCTAGCAGGGCTTCCAGACGCTGTGTGTGCCTAAGGCTCCATGTGTGTGGTCGTGGGGGCGTCACTGAGAGCTGGGTGTTCAGCTGTGAATCCCATCGGGAAGCCACAGGGACACGGTGCAGCGCCTCCACGGAGGATGTTTGGGTCCGCACGGCGGTGTCCGATCCAGCTCAGTGTGCTAACCTCAGCTGCTCCAGTGGCGGCGCCCTGCTGGGCACTGGTGCCCCCACTCCCGGATCCAGCCCAGGGTCACCGGCACAGTAATTGTTCTGTCTCTCTGATCTCTTTTCAAGTGGAGCATGTCCTCCATCTGTCTTGCCTTCGTGACCTTCACGTTTTGAGTTTTTCTGCAGCGTGCTGTCAGTGGGATTTGCCTCGTGTCTCGTGATGAGAACGTTGGCCAGAGCGTCTCCTCAGTGGGGACGGAGGCCCTCAGTGAGGTGTGTGCTCCAGGCCTCCTGCTCCTGCCCATCTCTTCTCATCTTTCTGTTCAGTCACCAAGTTGTGTCTGGTTCTTCGACACGCCATGGACTGCAGCCCGCCAGGCCTCCCTGCCCCTCACCATCTCCCGGAGCTTGTCCAAGTGCATGAGCATTGCATTGGTGATGCCATCCAGCCACCCCATCCTCTGTCACCCCCCTCTCCTCCTGCCTTCAATCTTTCCCAGCATCAGGATCTTCTCCAATGAGTCCGCTCTTCACTTCAGGTGGCCAAAGTATTGGAGCTTCAGCTTCAGCATCAGTCCTTCCAGTGAGTATTCACGGTAGATCCTTTAAGATTGACTGGTTTGCTTGCTCATATTGGAGCCTCTCAGTTTCTGCTGAAAACACTTAGCAGGCTGGCTGCCCACTCTGTACACAGTGGTGGCTTATTCTATCCTGATGCTGGTGCAGATCCTGCTTCTTAGCTTCATGAAATTTCAGCTGTGATCGTGGCTCCTGACAGACTCTTCTAGAAGCACACATGAGGCCTCCCACTTGATTTCAGAGGAACCACTCTCTCTGTCCCTTCAGAATACAGGCAGTGTTTTCAAACCCCTTGCTCAGGACCAGTAAAGAGTGCAATGATTCTTTTGTTGAGATGGAGGGCACTGCACTGATGTTAGTGCTGGAAAGAAAGTCCTGTTCTTGGTGCTTCAGCTTGCACGTTAGGGACCTCATTCTCTTCTTGGACTCATAGGGTAGAATGAATGAGCTCAGCGGGTACTGGTTTCCTCCTCTGACCCCACTCTGGTTAACTCCCAGGCGGGTTCGGGGGGATCATGGCTGAGCACGGTGAGGAGTGTGGAAACGGGGACTCGGGCTTGCTCTTGCACTTTTGCCAAAGGAGGATCTTTTGTGCTCAGTCACCCAGTCGTATGTGACTCTTTGCAGCTCCGTGGGCTGTAGCCCTCCAGGCTCCTCTGTCCATGGGGTTCTCCAGGCAAGAGCACCGGAGCGGGTTGGATTTCCTATTCCAGGGCATCTTCCTGACCCAGGGATCGAACTCTCGCCTCTCGCATCCTCTGCATCGACAGCGGACTCTTGAGTACTGGCACCGCCTGGGAAGGACTACCTTAATGCACAGGTGACGTCACTTCCAGTATATTTCACAGCAGCCACAGCAGACTTGCGGTCGCCATCCTCTCCATGATTATCCACAGCTTGCTACTGCTGACCTGAAATCGACAGATGGCGGGTATTTCTCCAGCAAAAATGGGTTCATTCATCATCAGAGAATTGCAGTTTGTGGCCTTGCGTGGCGAGTCACATGAAGTCCCTGCAGGGCAGGCGAAGGAGGATGCCTTCATGCCACGGAGGATGCAGTAACCAAAGAGTCCGTGGCTTCTCACTGGCTGAGTCCTCTCCAGCCTTCGCTCCATTTGCGCTCTGCTAGTATCAAAGGCTCTGGTTTTTCCTGTGGTCATGTATGGACGTGAGAGTTGGACTGTGAAGAAAGCTGAGCACCGAAGAATTGATGCTTTTGGACTGTGGTGCTGGAGAAGACCCTTGAGAGTCCCTTGGACTGCAAGGAGATCCAACCAGTCCATCCTAAAGGAGATCAATCCTGGGTGTTCATTGGAAGGACTGATGCTGAGGCTGAAACTCCAGTACTTTGGCCACCTCATGCAAAGAGTTGACTCATTGGAAAAGACTCTGATGCTGGGAGAGATTAGGGGCAAAAGGAGAAGGGGACGACAGAGGATGAATGGCTGGGTGGCATCACCTACTCACTGGACATGGGTTTGGGTGAACTCTGGGAGATGGTGATGGACAGGGAGGCCTGGTGTGCTGCAGTCCATGTGGTTGCAAAGAGTCGGACATAACTGAGTAGCTGAATTGACTGACTGACTGACTGACTGGGTGTCAAAGGGTGTGAGCCTGCCCCCTACTGATCTCCCCACTTTAACTGAGGATTCTGTTAACTGAGCTTTTACAGTTTCAAGGATTGTTCTGGTCCTGGCTGGTGGCTGAGTGGTAAAGAACTCGCCTGCCAATGCAGGAGAGGCGGGTTCAGTCTCTGGGTCAGGAAGATCCTCTGGAGAATGAAATGGCAACCCACTTGATTCTTGCCTGAGAAATCCCCTGGACAGAGAAGCCTGGCAGACTACAGTCCATGGGGTCGCACAAGAGTTGGACATTACTTACAACAACAGCAAGTATTGTTCTAGGGGCTCTGTATGGATTATTGAGACTTTAATGACAGCCCTATGAATCAGGCACAGCTATTCCTGTTTTACACATGGAGAAACTGAGGCACAAAGTTTTGATCTCCTTTGTTTCAGAAACGAGGAAATTGTCACTCAGATTGTTTATGCCATTTGCCTACGTTCAACACATCTGGGTAGCTTGAGACCCTCCTAACTCCTAGCTCAATTTTCCCCATTCCATTGTGTTTGATATTAAAGTGACCTTCATGCTTTGGCCAAGGTCATTTTCTTTAATCCCTCCTGTCATGAAAGAATGAGTTTTTCCCAAGCAATTTCTAAGTCTGGAAAGTAAGATTCCAGGGATGAATATACTAATGAAAGAGAAAGTTAGTCACTCAGTCATGTCCGAGTCTTTGTGACACTATGGCCTATAGCCTGCCAGGCTCCTCTGTCCATGGGATATTATATAAATCTGTATATGATATCACTTATAATAAATACTAATAAATCTGTATATGAGATCATTTTATAGATATTGTATAACCCATATATGATATCGTATAATAAAGAGGTCTGTATTTGTATGTGTGCTGTGCTGTGTAAGTCGCTTCAGCCCTGTCTGACTCTTTGCGACCCCATAGACCGTAGCCCACCAGGCTCCTCTGTCCATGGGATTCTCCAGGCAAGAGTACTGGAGTGGGTTGCCTTTTCCTAATCCCCTTAGAGGAGTCCTCCTTGAGGAATGAGCTGTTTACATCCTAAAAGAGGCCTGATCGTCCTTCAGCCTTTTCCTGGGAGGCTTTAGAATATAAGCCCATAAACGTTGATTTCCGGTGGGGGAGGGGCATCCCCATCCGTGGCCACAGGGGCAGGCGGCTTCTGGAGGAGCCACCAGCCCCCGCAGTTTTCTGCTGCTGTGTGATTTCCTCTAACTTGCTGTTGTGTTGCTCAGTCAAGGGGTGCTCAGCGTGGTTCCCCAAAAACCTGAGCACTTCCACTCCTGTTGTCCGGAAATAAGGGCTTGGGCTCTATGCTGCAAATTAACTTTTGTAATGATCTCAGAGGAGTGGAGGAGCGGGTGGCTGAAAGGACTTCGCCGAGCTGGAAGGCGTGGGAAATCCTGGGGCCTCACCGTCCCCGGGGAGACGCAGATGAGCTTTGTGGGTGGGTCTCCGTCAGGGGCACCTTCTCGGGTCAGCAGTGTCCCTGTGTGGTTGGTCTGACACACATACCAGCCGTGCTACCAGGCGGGGAGTTTCCACGTGAGCAAGCCCATGGCCTGCTTGTAGGTGGCCTCGTGGTTGAGAGTGTGTGGGTGGCAGGACGCATGAGGGTGCCCTCACGTGGGTCCCGTGACCTTCTCTGTTCATAGGGCATCCCTCCTCCCTCAGAGAGCACTCCCTCGCCTCTCTCGACCAGTCAGAAAGTGTTTTCCTGGAAGGCAGTCCTCAGCTGTCCCCAAGCCCCTCGGGTGAGGTGTGGTCCTGATGCCGTCTTTCTCGGACTCTGTCTGGCTCCATCTGAAAAGCCTGCTGTAGTGGCAGGTCTGTGCTGAGCAGCAGAAAAGAGAGGCGGTGACGTAGCAGCACGTGGAAGCAGATTACAGGGGAGACTGGGGGTGTCGGTGAGTGACTGACCCCAGCAGCGCATCCCCGGACCCGTCCGCTGATTCCCAGGTCAGCGTTAGGGTGAGTCCAGGCAGGCAGAGCCCTGGCTGACTTGAGATGCTGCTTGTAGCTGCCTTTACTGGTTACACCTGGGGTCATCCTCAAGTCAGAGCTGCTGGAACCTGATGGAGTTCTGAGCAGTAACATAGGCATGACCTTGTTAAAGCACCAAGTTCTGGAGATGGACTTCTCGGGGACGCCTTCTGCTCTTGCTGAGGGTTTTGGCTCCGGAAGCTTTGGCTCAATTTGCCACAGTAGGTACTTCCTCCCTCTGTGATGCTGAGGGTAGAAGGACCACAGATGTCCATTGTCCAGCTGCATCTCACCATCCAGCTCGAGAAGGAGAAGGTTGTTCCTGTTAGGGGAACCACTTCGAGGCCTCGTCGTTGGTCTGTGATGTTAAGAGTTAAGCTGTTAAGCTAAGAGTTCCTTAGCTTCTCCTCACAGAGAATCCATAACAACACTTGCACCGGCAAACTTCCACTTCTCAACATGTGTGTAAACAAAACAAGCCCCTAAAGTCATTCTTGCCCCATGGAATTTCTGTACTTGGAAAGTAAGTCATGCTAAGCTGCTTGTGCAGACAAACCGTAGGTTCTCTTTGCAGACCGTCCCATCAGCACTTGCTCTAATGTACTGATCTAGATGAAAGAGCTACGGTGATTAGGGAGAATCACAAAGCAGAAACACTTATTTTGCACGAGTAAAAGTGTAATCCAGCGAAGTAAAGTAGAAGTTTGTTCCATGACAGGAAGGGGCTCATTTGACTCAGAGGGGAATGGAGTAATCTACTCCATTACCCTGCCTTTCTGTGAATTCTGGCAACACCAGCTTATGCTAGACATAAAATAAGCCATTCGTGCATCAGTGAACCCTGAGTCCCGAATATGCGCCCAGCTCCAGGCACAGCGTTAACCACTTTAGGTACCGCAGTGAGCAGTCAAAAATCTTGTCTTTACTGGTGGTGGTTGTCCAGTCGGTAAGTCGTATCCGACTGTTTGCAACCCCGTGGACTGCAGCACACCAGGCTTCCTGTCCTTCAGTATCTCCAGGAGTTTGCTCACGCTCACATCTGTTAAGTTGGTGATGCCATCCAGCCATCTCATCCTGTGTCCCCTTCTCCTCCTGCCCTCAGTCTTTCCCAGCCTCAGGGTCTTTTCCAGTGAGTTGCCTGTTCCCACCATGTGGCCAAAGTGTTGAAACTTCAACTTCAGCAACAGTTCTACCAATAAACATTCAGGGTTGACTTCCTTTAGGATCAACTGGTTTAATCTCCTTCTTGGACTTACAGCCTAATGGGTAGAAACCAAAAAAAAAAAAAAAACACAAAAACCTCAAGCAAACAAATCAGTAAATATTATTATGTACTATCTAGTGATGAATTCTAAGGAAAAAAGAACAAGGAACATATTGGGAGGTTGGAAGAAATGGCTTAAAATTATGAAAAGTGTAGCCAATGAGGTTGCACTGAGAAGCTGACATTTGCCCAAAGAGCGGAATAAAGCAGCAGAGTGAACCATGGGATCCCGGCAGTAAGAACAGAGCAGAGCAAGTGCAAAGGCCCTGAGGTGGGGGGGGGCTGTTCTGATACAGAGACATCAAGGAGGCCGTCATACTTTCAGGAAGGCCAGGGGCCCGATGAGGGGCCTGATCAGGTCGTGTCTTATTGGCCATTACTTAAGGAACTTGGCTTTAACCAGAGTGAACCGGCAGCTGCCGGAGGGTGGGAGGGAAGAGGCATGTCACCTGACAAGTGTCACTAGGATCTCTCTTGTCCCCAGGGAGAAGGATGCTGGTTAGGGATCCAGGCAAGATTTGGTGGTGACCTTGCCAGAGTTCTGGCAGTGGACATACTAAGGATAAATTCTGTAAGTGAACTTGCCAGGATTTGCTGACAGAGTCCATGGGGGAACCCAGGAGGAGACAGAAGCAAGGTTCTAGCTGCAGACCGGGAAGTGTGGAGTTGCCAGTTTTGTTTGGATGGGGACACTGTAGGAGAGCCGTCTTTGGGGGTACAGTTCAGATGGTAAAGTTTGAGGTACTCTCGAGTGGTCTTGTCAGCAGATGAGTCTACAAATCTCGGGGGAACTTTTAAACTAAATTAGACCAGACTTTTGGAGGTGGCTCCTTGGCGGAATGGCCTTCCATTCCCTAGAGCGGTTTGGTGCTCATCCTCTGGGCCCAATGTGCCTTCTGTGGCTCATCACCAACCACGCCCAGCAGTTAACCCGAGAGCCACTCAGAGGGACCCCAAGGCAGAGTAGGCAAGACGAGGCTTTGTTTCTTTCTGATGATTATCTGCTTTCACTGACACAGACCTTCCCTGCTGTCACTGGTTGACAAAAAGCCTGCTGAATCCTCAAGACACACGTTCTCCAATCTCCTGGAAGCCCACCACGCCCTAAGCTCTTTTCTGCCTGGTGCTTGACCTTCCATCAGGACCCACAACCGGTCTGCGCTTGTGTGGTTCTGCAGCTCTGCGTTCATCCTTGTGAGAGTTCGTCTGGTTGTGTTGTGGTGGCCTGTGTGTTTACGCCTTCTGCCTTGCACACCTTCAGCCTTGGGTCTTTGTTGCCTCTGACTGCTGAATCCTCCCCTGTGCCCCTCATCCCAGGCATATCCTCCCTATCCCTCAGGATATACTTTTCTGAAAAACTCCCTCTGGCACTCTGAATTCAGATTAATTGCTCATCCTGTGAGCTCCATTACCATCCTGCGCTTCTTTCTACCACAGGGCATAACTCTGTATCGAGACTTGTCTGCAGTTTCCTACATAGTCCAGAAAGACTCAATGAGAATCAATTGCCTTATTGTTGTGTTCACACGAGCTGGAGCTCAGTAAATACTGAGTGCTCGGTCACTCAGTCATGTCCGAGTCTTTGCAACCCCGTGGCCTGTAGCCCGCCAGGCTCCTCTGTCCATGGGATTCTCCAGGCATGAGTACTAGAGTGAGTTGCCATTTCCTCTTCCAGAGGATCTTCCCAGCCCAGGGATTGAACCTTGTCTCCTGTGGCTCCTGCACTGGCAGGCGGGTTCTGTTACCACTGAGCCACCTGGGAATCCTTTCAGTAAACAGTAGTGATTTCTCCCTTTTTCTTCTTCCCTCTTCCTCCTCCTTCCCTCCCTCCCTTCCTTCTTTCCTTCTCATTTCTTTCAATACACATAGCTATAATCCCAAACAATGAAAAATGATAGCCTCTCAGTCGTATCTGACTCTTTGCGACCCCATGGACTATAGCCCGCCAGGCTCCTCTGTCCATGGAATTCTCTAGGCAACAACACTGGGGTGGGTTGCCATTGCTTTCTCCAGGGGATAGTCCTGACCCAGGAATCAAACCCGGATCTCCCGCATTACAGGTGGATTCTTTACTGTCTGAGCCACCAGGCAAACAATGAAAGGAGCAGAATTAAACACATCGAGATGCTTAGAAGGGAGGGGAAGGCAAAGCAGATAAGAGAGTGATGAGCGATGGTTACTGTATTGCAAAAGCCAGAAACATGTGGTCAGAATGTCATTAGAGCTCATAATTGGAACACTGCTTGGGAGCCGTGGGCACAGAATTTGAACGCTTTTGCTTTTCACCTTGCTTCTATTCATTCATTCATCCCTCCCCTTATTTACTCAGTAAACATCTGCAAGAGGACATTTGGGGAAAGCATTTATGATGCCAGAGGTTCAAACCTCTAGCCCCCAGTCCTCATGAGTTCCCAGGTGGTGCTGGTGGTAAAGAATCTGCCTGTTATGCAGGAGACGCCCTCAATCCTTGGGTTTGCAGACCTGCTGCCCCAGCTCCTTCATCTCTGAGTTTCAGGACGTTCATTACCCAGGATACTGACCGTCCTGTCTGTCCCTCAGTTGGTCCTTTAATGACCACATGGCCTGAGGCGTCCCATGTTCCCTTTTCTTCCTGGAATCCCAGTCTCCTTGTACTGGGTCCATCCCTCCGCACATTGACCCATCACTCCAGCTGATGGATGATGGTTCAGGAAGGCACCTGGCTGAAAGGGTAAGTGAGGGATGCTTGATTCCTTGATATTTGTTGGCTAGACCTTGAGAAATGTTGCTTCGTGGACAATTTAGTCATATTTTGTGAAGATCGTTTGTCAGTGGCTGGAAAATTGGACACGCATGATGAATGAGCAGGGAGGACTAATGAGCTCTTCCTCCTACACTCTGTCAAAGTCAGGTGCGGTGCCTGGAGTGGAACCCACTTGGTGACACCGGTACATGTACTCTGATGACTCAGAAGGCAAGCTATTCATATTTCCAAGCTCCTGTGACTTCTGAAACAGGCTGCAGCCATGAATTTATTTGACAGCCTGGACAGGGGACCCATTTGGGACTTTCTTCAGGGATCCTTCCGCTGTTACAGACACCTCTGGGTTTCTTCTGCTGGGCGTTTATCTGCTTCTCCCTGTTGTAGCTTTTAGCATATGAATAATGCACCCCAGGCGCATGGTTTCCCTGGCGGCTCAGATGGTAAAGAAACTGCCTGCAATGCAGGAGACGTAGGTTCGATCCCTGGGTTGGAAAGATCCCCTGGAGGAGGAAATGGCAACCCAAAGGTATTCTTGCCTGGAGAATCCCATGGACAGAGGAGCCTGGTGGGCTACAGTCTGTGGGATCGCAAAGGGTTGGACATGACCAAGCACACATGCACTAATGCATCCCCAAATATAACCAGATAGGGATAAATACTCAAAGGAAGATCAAATGCTAGTCCCCCTTGCTCCTCTGATGAATAATGAGAAGGGCTCATACAGAAGAAGCCGAGTGGGTGGGGGTAAGGCCCAGGGGGTGGGTTACTGCCCCCTCCTTATGTGATCATTAATGTGGAGAACATTGGCCTGAATCTCCAAAGTGAGAGGTGATCTAATCAAAGAGCTAATCAAAAGAGCGTCTACCTCTGGGCTTCCTAGCCCGACCAGCCTCTCCATAGGCAAACCTCAGCTCCGGTTCAGCACGACAGAGGGGTGGCTGTGAGCAGCACGCAGCCCTGTTCACGTTGGTGGTGTTTGTTGTTTGGTCGCTCGGTCATGTCCGATCTTCTCGACCCCATGGACTGTAGCCCACCAGGCTCCTCTGTCCATGGGGAGAATACTGGAGCACGTTGCCATTTCCTTCTTCAGGGGATCTTCCTGACCCAAGGATCGAGCTCACATCTCGTGTCTTGGCAGGCAGATACTTTACCACTGAGCCACCAAGGAAACCGGAAACGTTCAGGTTTCAGTCCTTTGAACTCAAGGTTTCCAGTGGCCGAATCTTCACGATGAGTCCTCACTGCTCATCGCCGGCCAGTGGCTCTTTGGCACGTGAACCGTGCCCTTTCCAGGCCTCCCATCCCCCACCCCCCACAGGCACCTTGAGACCCACCTATAGTGCATCAATCGCATAAATCCCCGAACATATGAAGCTGCCCCAGGTCTGTGCCTCCGCTCATTCCATTTCTGCTGCACCATGAAGGAGAGAGAAGCATGTTTGGCCATCCTTGGGACTCAGGCAGAGATAATTTCACTTTGAAAACATCATGAACAACCCAGGCTCAGTCACTCACTTCCTTCTTTGCTCCCGAAGCATCCCCCTCAAAGCTGTTTCTGTTGTAAAGGTCATATTTTCCTGCTAGTGCATCTTCCCTGCTGGGGGCTCGATGCCTTCGGAACAGGGACAGAAGATGGGTCTGCCCTATCTGTCTCAAGTCGCTTCCTAGGCCCCAAGAGGCAGCGCCTCCTCTGTGTGCATTAACTGAACGTGTTGCTGGGCGGTGCCTTTTCAGGGGTGAGCAGCACAGGCGTGATTTATATTCTGGCCAAAGGATCAAATAAAGACCATGAAACATATTACACATTGTCATTGTCGCAAAGGGAGAAACAGAACCCTGGTGTCACGAATGCTTGCTCTGCCCCCCTCACAGTGTTAGTCTTGAACATCAGGCCCTGAGTGGTGCTGAGACCACTGACATGGAGCTCTGCACACTCTGCAGGGTCCTTTTCTTTGCATTTTTTTTTATACAACCTACAGTCATGGAGGGATCCTGCCAGGCTCCCCGTACCAGGCTGGGTGCTGGTGTTCCCTCATCATTCATTCGGTTTGTGTTCGAGTGGAGGTAAGAGGTGGTTGATGAATGAGAAACAGACAGTACTCAGGTGCTGGTGACTCTTAGGAGGCATGTGAAGAGTGACTTGGCGGGAGGGAGCCCTGTGTTGGGTGGGGAGCTTGGGAGGTCTGTTCTGTGAGAAGATTCCACATGAGCTGAGACCAGAGGGTGAGCTGGAACCAGCCTATCGCCCGGGGAGACGAGAGTGCTTTACCTACATAGGAAGGACCCTGGACCACTGGATCCCTGATGGCAGGGATATGAGGCTGTTGTGGCCAGGTGGAGTGGGTGCAGGGGAGCGTGCCAGTGAAGGGACCGGAGGGGCCTGGAGGGGAGAGGCTGTGAGCACAGACTAAGCAAGGGGCGCTACTGCAAGAACGGATGTAGAGACTGGGGACAGTCCCCTTGGCTGTGTGTATGAAGAACTCAGGGCTGTGCTCTCCGGTGGCATTCCGGCCTGGCTGCAGGAAGCCTGACATAGGGCCAGGATGACCTAGTGCCTCGATAGGTATGGAGATGCTCTGGCTCTGGGGCTCTGTGGCACCGACACTGCCTGGGGGACCATCCATGCCTGGTGACATCCCAGACCCAGACCCAGAAAACCCACCTGAAGGCCCTTCACAAGAGCAGGCTGAGTTTCTCTGTGCCACCCGCCCCTGCCCCACCCCCGTCGCTGAGCTCATCGTGATAATTTGATTTCATTTGAACTTCAGCAGTTTTCCTTGCCTTTGAAATCTCATTCAGTTGAATTTAATAACAAATAAATAATTCATGAGGGCTGGGGAATGAAAGGAAAAGGAAAATAAAGCAATGTATTCACCCAAACATATAAAAGGGCACCTTGTATACCTCAGCCCTAGCTCTGTGATCGGCCGGCCAGCTCGCTTCTAGGCAGATGCGTGAGACCCCCGGGAGGTGCCTGCACCCCTGCAGGACTCTTAGAACAGAGCCTACAGGGCTTCTGGGGGCCCAGCACGGAGCCAAAGATGGGTTTTGTTTCTCCCTGCCCACCCACAGGCCCGTGCGACCCCCGTCTCCAGCCACCAGTTCCCCAGGTGGCCCGACAGCCCGCTCGGGTGCTTCCTTCCTCGCATGCGCCACATTGGAGCCCTTACCAAAACAATCAAGGTAGACGAATGCCATGCGTGCAGCTGATGGGAAGAGCTGCCTCATTGAAAAAGACTGATGCTGGGAAAGATTGAGGGCAGGAGGAGAAGGGGATGACAGAGGATGAGATGGTTGGGTGGCATCAGTAGTCATGTATGGATGTGAGAGTTCGACTGTGAAGAAGGCTGAGCACCGAAGAATTGATGCTTTTGAACTGTGGTGTTGAAGAAGACTCTTGAGAGTCCCTTGGACTGCAAGGAGATCCAACCAGTCCATTCTGAAGGAGATCAACCCTGGGATTTCTTTGGAATGAATGATGCTGAAGCTGAAACTCCAGTACTTTGGCCACCTCATGCAAAGAGTTGACTCATTGGAAAAGACTCTGATGCTGGGAGGGATTGGGGGCAGGAGGAGAAGGGGATGACAGAGGATGAGATGGCTGGATGGCATCACGGACTTGATGGATGTGAGTTTGGGTGAAATCCGGGAGTTGGTGATGGACAAGGAGGCCTGGCATGCTGCAATTCATGGAGTCGCAAAAAGTCGGACACTACTGAGCAACTGAACTGAACTGAACTGAACTGAATCAAGCCTTTAGGTCTCACTTTCAGTTCTCAGGAGATACAGATGTGGCGTATCGGTTTGGACTCCAGGAGCAGACAAAGAGAAGGAGTCACAGTAGTAGTAGCTACTGGCCTGTTCTTTTCAACAGCACCACAGCCCCCAAGGGCAACATGGGAGCCCTGGATAAATCTTTATTGATACAAACCAGCTCCATAAGCCATTCTTGAATAATTAGGGAAGTTCTTAGATGAGAGCTAGATGACTTTCAGAAATTCTATTCATTTTTAACAAATGATTTATTTTATTTGGAGGCTAATTACAATACTGTAATGGTTTTTGCCGTACCTGACATGAATCAGCCGTGGGTGTGCATATGTGTCCCCCATCCTGAACATTGTTTTAAACTTTAAAAAAATTATTTATTTTGATGACGCAGTGGGGCATTCAGGATCTTAGTTCCCAAACCAGGAATCGAACCCACACCTCCTGCATTAGAAGCACAGAGTCTTAACCACTAGACCACCAGGGAAGTCCTTTAAAAAAAAAAAGTGTAAAATAAAATTTCTTGATGGCCCAGTGGTAAAGAATCCATCTGCCAATGCAGGACACATGGGTTCAATCCCTGGGTCAGGAAGAACCTCTGGAGAAGGGAATGGCAACCCACTCCAGTATTCTTGTCTGGGAAATCCCATGGACAGAGGAGCCTGGTGGGCTCCAGTCCAGGGGTTGCAAGCAGTTATACATGACTTAGTGACTAAAGAGCAGCGGCAAAATGTTTTAAATGATCAGTAGTTACATCGGAGAATATCTAGGGAATGGGGTCTCCATTTTTCAGAGCTGGCCCATGCAAATTTTTTAAAGATGCATCCTAAACTGTTTACAGGAAAAAAAGCCTTAATGTTTATGTTCGCTTGAAGTAATTTTTAAAGTTGATGAAGAGTAAACGTGCGAATGGGGAACACTGGTCGGGTCTGGATGGCGGGAACAGGGCACTTCACTCTGCTCATCTGTGCTGCCTACTTTGCTCAGTGTTTCTAACTGACAGAATTATTGTAAAGTTGTGTGCAAATATGGATTGCTGGTGTGTGCATTTTATCTCTGGTAGGATGTTCTTCTTCAGGGGTAAAGATGGTGGGAATTAATTGATTCGAGTAACAATCCATTAAACACCCATTGTCACCCATCAGAACACTGAACCCCTGACAGAGGAAGCTCTGATGACCTTGTTTTGATGGCAGAACATGGAGAGGGGACCCTTCAGGGCTCAGGGTGGGTCCTCATGGGAATGGGGGTTGGGGGTCTGCAAGGCCAGTCGCCTCTGATATGTGGAGGGTCCGCACCGAGGGGAGTGGGAGAGAGTGAACTGAGCTGTAACGGGGAGGAGGAGGAGCGAAAAGAGGTAAAACAGCACTTAACAGGTCAATTTCATGTTGATCAACATTTTTCAAGTAATTGACCAGAGCATTTCATGTGGCTCTAGAGAGGAGTATAGAGGTCATCAGAGAAGTCGAAGTAGGAGAGATGGAAGCCATGTTTTGCTGACTTTCTAGCCATTATTTATCAAGTGTGGTTTTCAGGCAACAGATGAGAGGGGAGCTGTGTGTGGGAGGAGACCAAATCTGACCCCGGTGCCTCTCCCTTTGGGGTTTCCGATGCAGAAATATTCAGTTCAGTGAGTTTGTTCAGTTCAATCCAACTCAAGGGGTGATGCTCCTGGGTGCCAGCTCAGCACATCACGCGTGGCTGCAGGAAGCAGGGACACATGGTGCCTTCCTCATATTTCAGTAAGGGTTGAGTTTCCTGAGATGGACATCTCTATGGGTGAATCTCTTCACAGTCAGGGGAGAACCTCTGCCGTCCCCTGAATCTGGTGTTGGTTACCCAGTGGGTGTACAGTAATAGCCAGAGCTGAGCAGATAGACAAGGACAGACGGGAGAGGAAACCACAAAGGGAAATCAGGCCTTTGTCGTCCATGTGCACAGCCTGATGGGAGAGAGGTGATGTGCGTTCACAATATATGGGGTGGGAGCTACAGAGGAGAGACGGTGTGTGTCCATCAGAAATAGGGTGGGCTGAAGCGGGGGGCTTTGGTGATGTTGAGTGGATCTTCTGCAGGAAGAACCAGCCTTGACTTGTATGTAAGGGTTTCTTAGAAGGTTTCACTTTTGATCTCAACCCACCCAAAGGAAAGAATAGGGAGATCTCCATAGTCTGCAGGTTGTGGGGCAGACCTCGGCTCCAGGATTTGGAAATTGCTTTCTAATTCAAAGTTAGAAGAGCTTTTAGGGTCTGGGGCATCTGATGGTCCAGATAGAGGAGAAAGTGGAGATCCCTGGGGTCTGGAGGGCTTGGTGAAAACAATTTTAGGATAAAGGGCAAGGAGAGAAGGAAAGGAGGGGTAAATAGGAGGGGCCATTTGAGGGAGCCGCTGCTGTCTGGGGACAGAAGGGAATCCAGAATGGGGGTTCCAAGTTCAAGTATAAAAATAGAACTGGAATGGGTTCAGAAGACCGGACTGGACAATGCGCTAGGTTGGTTGGCGGGCCGGACACTTGCGTTTTTTTGTGATATGTGATTATCCTCAACTCTGTCCCCAGTGGGGCCTGAGTGTGTTTTTCAAGCAGGGCTCTCCCATCAGACCTGCAGGGTTCTGGGGAACAGTGAGCCATCCCCAGACCAGGGAAACTGACTGAGTTGAAGGAGAAGTCACTGCCCCAGCTGATTCACCCTGCTGTGACGTGGAGTCCTCACCTGTAACACAAGCTAGGAGCTGTGTGTGCCTCGTAACCACGGTGTGAGCCCCAAACAAGAGAACCCACACCAGGCTATTCTAACCGTGCCTGGCACACAACATCCACTCAAGAAACACCAGCCGTGACCATCATCAGAGGTGCCTATGCTGCTGAGGCACCTGCCAGAGTGAATCATGATTTATGCCAGAGGCTAGTGGAAAACACTTCTTTCAGTTATTTTCTTGTCTAGGTAATGCCAGAGGGGGCAATGAAAGTAAAAACAAGCAGGCATTTTTTTTCTTTGTTTGCAAGCGTGATTTAGTTCATGAAATTAGAGGTCTCTTCTGATCTGTTTTTCTTTGTCCTCACACTGGACCAGGACCTTTCACCTGGTTGCTGTTGTTTCAGTTGCTAAGTCCTGCCTGACTCTTTGGGACCCACGGACAGTAGCCCACCAGGCTCCTCTGTCCATGGCATTTCCCAGGCAAGAGCACTGGAGTGGGATGCCATTTCCTTTCCAGGGGAACTCTGCAACCCAGCGATTGAGCCTGGGTCTTCTGCATTGGCAGGCGGATTCTTTACCATCTGAGCCACCAAATATGTTAATAACTAAAGAAACTCTCCAGGGATGTGAAGATGGGAGCATGTGACTGACCCTACACGGGTACGGTGTTGATGGAGGCCGGTTGTGTAATTAAGGGTTATTTCCTCACATCATTAAAATATGTTTAAACATTAAGCCAGTATCCTTTTCCTTAATAGAAAAATGGGGAAGCACATGTATTTCTAAATTAAAAAAATTTTTTTTAGTTGAATTGCATTAAGGACCCAATAGGCAGGAATTGAGTGAAAGAACCCATATTTTCCAATTTACCCTCCTCTACTCCTAAAAATTTTCCATGCATATTGGCCATAATGCATCACAGAGGCTGCTCAAAGATGGGATAATTGGAAATGTCCCGCATCCTTGAACTAGAAAGCACGAGGGTTGCGCAATGTGGAAGTAGGCATCTCTCAAGTGTCTTGAAGAAATGGTCACAAACATTTGCATCACGATTCCTATCAGACACCAAGGAACTTACTGTCAAAGAGAGACCAACCAGCTGGTGAATTTAAATCAAATATGACATTGTCGACAAAGGAAGAATGAAAAAAATCTATGAAGCTGTTTAACAAGGAATGCATTGACAGTAGCTGAATTCTTTAGTAAGTATTGGGGAAAGTAGCTGTAAACTTTCTGATCTTCACAGAATACTTTACAAGAATATTTTTGCAAGATTTGAGTTCCTGGGAAAGAAGCTTGGATAATCTCTCTCTTTCTCGAGACAGTAACGAGGTGCTCCTCCTGGGGCCTCATTTAGCACAGCCCTGGATACATGACCAGGTCTCGACAAACACCACACCCTTTCCACTTCCGTGGCAAAGTCTCAGTTATCCGCGGCAGGACCATCCCTTTCAGATGATCCTGACCCAGTCAGGTACCGGCTGAGCCCCCTTGAGAGAGCTACTTAAACTTTGAGTCTCAGTTTAGTTAGCTGCAAAATGGGGATAACAGTACCTACGCCACCGGGGTATTAGGAAGATCAAATGAGATCAAGAGTGTGAAGCATAATAATAAAAGTTAACTTTTATTCAATTATTGAGGTTGATGAAGGAGGAAAACATGGAGGACCATAGCCTAGAGGTTATTTCCCAGTGAGTTTAAAAATTCTCCACGAGTTTGATCTTCCTAAGCAAGAGGACGGTAACTGCAGTGTCTCACACCCCCTCCCAGGGCATTCAGAGGGCCAAGACCCATCCAATTTCACTGCCGAAGTCCCAGGTACCCACGGCAGAAATGGAGGCAAGTCGGGGACGGCACTCTAAATATTAATGATACAATTACTCTTTCACCTCCGTGAACCCTCCCCCAGACTTCCACTTCTCCTGATGTTTCCACCTGTGCCCAGGAGGCTTCTGCCGTCCGCTGCTACCGGAATGTCTGCCCTGAGCCCCGCGCACTTTCTGTGATGCTAGGTGTTTAGGTTTGTGCTGAGTGCGATTCTGCAGCCACGGGTCTGATCCTCACCCGGGCTTGCTTGGAAACACGAGGGCTGAGGAAGGTGTGGTCGCTGGAGAGAGAGGAGAGAAATCATTCCTCACGCCTGGTCCTGCGCTGTGGCTTCCCCCCGCCAGCCAGGGCTCACAGGTGGGCTGAGATGGTTTAGGATGAGATGGTTTAGGAAGAGGATTCGGTCCTCCAGGCAAAGGTGACTTTATGTGAGAGTTCAGATTCTAAGCAGAAGGAAAGGATCTCACTCCAGTCATTAGCAACTTAAAGTCAGATATAAAGCTGAATGTGTGTTTGTGTGACAAATGGTCAGATTCTTACCTTTTACAAAACATTCAGCGGTCACCATTCCTCACACATCCACTCTTAAAGGCATGTGCTAGGTGTGCTAGCTAAGACGTACTTTAGTTAGTTACTCAGGTAGATGATACACTTTTAAAATCTGGAACTGTCTTTTGCTTCATTTAATTTTTTTTCCTCCAGAAGAGGGAACCCTCCTACATGGTTGATGGGGATGTAAGTTGGTGCAGCCACTGTGGAAAACAATATGGAGGTTCCTCAAAAAACTAAAAATAGATCTGCCATATAACCCAGCAGTCCTACTCCTGGGCATATATCCAGACAAAGTAACAATTCAGAAAGATATATGCACCCCTATGTTCATAGCACTGTTACAACAGCCAGGACATGGAAGCAACCGAAATGTCCATTAACAGATGAATGGATAAAGAAGCTGTGGTACATGTATGCGGTGGAATACTACTCAGCTTAAAAGAGAATGAAATAATGCCATTTGCAGCAACATGGCTGGACTTAGAGATGATCCTACTAAGTGAATTACGTCAGGCAGGTATTAATATGACATCACTTCCATGGAGAATTTTTAAAAAGGGATGCAAATTAACTTATTTATAAAACAGACTCCCAGAAAGAAAAACAAACTTACGGTTACCAGTGGAGAAAGAGGAAGGGGAGGGATTCATTAGGAGTATGGGATTAACAGATACATACCTCTGTATATAAATATAAGCGAAAAGGATTTACTGTCTAGCACAGGGACTCCACTTAGTATCTTGTGATAACCTTTAGTGGAAAATAATCTGAAGCTGTACATCTGAAACCAACATGATACTAAAAATAAACTATAGTTAAAATTTTTCTCATCAAATAAGAATTGAATAATGGTTGAAGGAATGGATGCCTGGATGGATGAAGGGGGGGGTGGTGGATGGGTGTGTGGATGAATGGATGGGTGAGTGTGTGTATGAATGGGTGGGTCGGTGGGTGGATGGATGGATGGATGAGTGGGTGGGTGGATGGATGAGTGGGTGGGTGGATGGATAGATGTGTGGATGGATGGATGGGTGGATGGATGGATGGGCAGATGGATGGATAGATGGGTGTGTGGATGGATGGATGGGTGGGTGGATGGATGGGTGGGTGGATGGATAGATGTGTGGATGGATGGATGGATGGGTGGGTGGATGGATGGGTGGGTGGATGGATGGATGGGTGGGTGGGTGGATGGATGGATGGGTGGATGGGTGGATGGATAGATGGGTGGATGGATGGATGGGTGGGTAGATGGACAGAGGAATGCATATTTACTCTCCTGAATAAAACCTTTCTATTCGTCTTTCTTTGCAAAAGAATACATAAAATACTTGATTCAAACTTCTTATTTCTGGTTGTCCTTTAGAAATCAGGGTTCCTCTTGAATATCCCCTTCTCAAAGGGGCAGGAAGCATCTATGTTTTGGCCTCTGCTGTTCCACAAGGGCTTCTAAGGTAAATTTGACCTGAAGCAATTCATTTATGGTTAGATTTGATACTTCTCCAAAAATTCACTAAGAAGCGACTGATTCAACTTGTACTTTGCCCAATAATACAAAACCTGAGACATCCGTTATTAAGCAGGTGTCTGAGAATGGTCTTCTCGGGGTCTTCTTGAGTTTCCAACGTCCCTTCATCTCAGCCTCCCTTGAACTGCCAGATGAGCTGCTTGTATAAAGTGCTGGTGTCCTCATTTCTCACCCATTTTTCTTAACCTTTTCTTTACTTATTAATCCAGCCAAACTTGTTTAACCAGGTATCACAATTATTCAAGACCTGCCTTTTCTCTCCAAGGTGAACTTGGAGAGCATTTTATGAAAATAAGATGGTAGGATTTGAAAAAAAAAAAAAAATATATATATATATATATATATATAAGCAAATCCCAGACTCTGATTGAGCCCAGGGCAAATGCAATCCTGTTCTTCTTCAGCTCAGTTTAAGTTGGTGAAGTGACTTTCTCAGTATGAGGAACTCAAGGCTTCGTAAGGCATCAAAAGACCTCTTTTCACGAGTGTTTGCATACTGTAGCAGTGAGATGGACCCATGAGAATTAATGCATGCCTAACCCAAAACATACATTAAAGGGATTGCTTGCTCAGACTGCAGAAATTTAATTTGTCCTACTCATTTCCCAAGCACTTTATCTACTAGATCTATTCAGACAGTCTGTTATTCCATAAAGAGAACAAACTCATAAATATTACCATTTCACATGAGAGTCACAAAGCAGTCACTCAAAATAATTTATTGGACTAATCTGTGTATTATGTACCCTGCTCTTTACCTCTGAGGAATGTATATTGCCTTGAAGGAATTATATTTTACCTATTTTTTAATACATCCTTTTTAAGGACTAAGTACTATGGGGGTTTAGTCGACAAGTCATGTCTGACCCTTGTGACGTCACAAACTGTAGCTACCAGGCTCCTCTGTCCACGGGATTCTCCAGGCAAGAACACTGGAGTAGGTTGCCATTTCCTTCTCTAGGACTAAGTACCATACAGCTCTTGTCTTTTTCTTCTCACTCAAGACCTTGGTGTCTTTGTCTATCCTTTAGAGTAGGAAATCTAGGTTTTGGACTAAAGTAGGACAAAAACCTTTGTTACTGCAATGCTGCTGCTGCTGCTAAGTTGCTTCAGTCGTGTCCAACTCTGTGCGACCCCACAGACGGCAGCCCACCAGGCTCCCCCATCCCTGGGATTCTCCAGGCAAGAACACTGGAGTGGGTTGCCATTTCCTTCTCCAATTACTGCAATGCTAGTGTTTTTAAAATTAATTTAATATTTATTTTTATTATTTTTATTATTTATTTTGCTGTGCTGGGTCTTAGTTCCAGCATGCAGGGTCTCCAGTCTTCCTTGCAGTCTACAGGATCGTTTAGCTGTGGCATGCAAATGCTTAGCTGCAGCATGCACTCTCTTGGTTGCAACATTTAGGATCCAGCTCCTTGACCAGGGACTTAACCTGGGTACCCTGCCCTGGGAGGGTAGACTCTTAACAACTGGACCACCGAGGAAGTCCCTCAGTGCTAGTTTCTTTCAAGGACGGTCCTGAAAAGGAGACTCCGATTCCTTTTAGTCCTTCCTCTCACTTCTCTTGCAAACGTTTATTTTTTTCATTGTTCGCGTAACTTGGAAGTTGCCAGCTCACTACACTGAGACATAGTGACTTTTGCCAAATGAATGGCAAGTGCCTTGAACTTAGGAGCGATTCGTATTAGAATCTGCTGCTAATGAGCTTAACTTAACTGAGCATTTGTTAAATCTGATCTGCCCAGTGGGATGGGAGAAGGCTGGATGAGATGAAGGAGGCGCAGGTGAGCAGACACCCAACTAGTGGAGCCACAAGCAGTGTTTCCAAGCATGGAACATGGTGTGGCCCAGAAGCTCCATGGCGGGTTTGCCATCCTAGTAGAGTCCAGCACAGGGTTCTGGGACTGAGACCCGGAGGTGACCTCCATCGCTCTGCTAGTCTACCGTAGGAGCTAAGCCTACCGGAGTCATGCATATGGAAGACGAAGTAGCAGTCTGGATGGGACTGAAGTTGGCACAGATAATGGGACAGAAGAGCAGATGCTTGTGTCTAAATGTCAAGTTGTGTCATATGAAAGCTGAGAGGCAGGAAGAAAAAAAAAAAAACCTGCAAGTGATTATAAGATGAATGAGTCTAGTGTCACCTGTGTCAGAGATACGCAGCTCTTCAAGATTCAGCAGGTTCAGGATAAGCAACAAGGAAATACAGGTAGTTATCCAAGCCGCTGTAAATCTCTTTCTTCACAACTGAGATGGCATCTCTATGAACTGTCTTCAACTCCACATCTGAGACGGCAGGAAGATGACAGTGCATTGATTTTTGACAGAGCATGGACAGTCTCCAGAAACGCTGTGAAGTCTGGATCTCTTGTTTCCAGAGGATCACTGGCATTTTTATACAACACGAATGCTTTCCTAAAGATCAGTAATGTGGAGGAGCAATAAACTTGTGCAGGTTGTGAACCTTTTGTGGAAAGGGGTCCGGTGCCTTTGAGAATTTACTAGCTACATGGACACACCATGAATGCCTGACCTGAAGGGTGAAGGGAGAGACCTCTGTTAGTGGTCATCAGGGCGAGTAGTGGCCAGCCAGCCAAGACTGGTCCCCTCCAGTGAATTCACACGCATGAGTCACTGATGGAGAGGCCTGGTGGGAGGGGCTTTCATAAGCTAGCAAGCAAGACAGAGCTCTCCAGGCTGTGTGCAATGTGTGCGTCTCAGACAAATCCCACCCTGGGCAGGAGCGTAGAGTCGGGTCTGCTCAGCTCCCCCTCTGATCTTATAACACGTCCATCACCACACATACACACACAGGTCCTGATTTAGCCTCTCGAAAATAAAAACCAGCTGTGAACACGTACAGTTTTATGTTATCTCCTGTGACACAGCAGAGCTATGAGGTAGATGTGTGGCCTTTTAACAGGGGAGGAGATGGAAAGGCTGAAGTATTAGGTAATTTGCCTGTGATGGGTTGTTCTAGCATCAGCCTACAGTGCTGGGAATTTCCCAGATCTCTTTCCGTGTGTATGTGGCTCTGAGTTAGAGTTGGCCAGAAATGAAGTTGTGAGAGCTTTGGGGGTAAAGTGAAGCAGTGGTTAGAGATGCCAATGAGGAACTAGCAGAAGGCTTTGGTTTGTCTGCTCTTTGCTGTCTGGTGCCCAGCTCTCTTTCCCAGTTGCCAGATCCCAGGGTCCCCACCAGATGCCTGCAAGTCCATCCTACAGACCTTGCTTCCCTGTCTGCCCCACAAATGTGTAAGGTCTAATTCCTGTAGTAGATATTACTGTCTAATACTCAGAGTTTCACTCCCAAACTCGAATTCTGGCTGATATATTTACCTATGGCCAACCAGGTTAGAAGTGCTGTTTCTATTCTACATAAACTTTTGATTTTTTCCATTCTGTCATTGCATTCTACTGTGTTAAAATTCCTCCTTTTTTTTAACATCCTTTCTTGAACATTATACATGTTCATTTTTAAGAGAATTTTCCTAAAACTTATGCCTGGAACTGAAAATTGAAGAGTTGGTTGTAATGGTGGAAAATCATCGTCTATTGAAAGACTTGTGCTTTACAAGAATAACAGAAATAACTCCTTACAAAATAGATTTCTGAAAGACTATTGTTGATTAGAATCAAAGGCATGAGAAATACTAAATGATGGGAGGTTATAGGAAGTCATCTGGCATTAAAAATTCACCCTGAATCGTTCATAATGATACATCTATCGAAACATTTGTCACTTTGTTGATTTTCAAAGAATTCACTTGGCTTCGCTAATTTATTATTTTTCAGTTCTCTATTTAATTTATTCTGCTCTGTTCTTTTTTTTCCTTCTACTTGCTTTGGATTTAGTTTGCTCTTCCTTTGTGAGCTTTCTAAGGTGGAATGCTAGGGTACTGATTGAGCAACTTTTTCTTAACATACTTCACAGCCATGATTTTCCCTCCAAGCACTGTGTTCACAGCATTCCATAAGCTTTGGTAGGTTGTGTTTTCATTTTAATGCAGCTCAGAGTATGTTTTAAATTTCCCTTGTGGTTTCTTCTTTAATCCATTGGTTGCTTCTGAGTGTGTTGTTTAATGTCCACATATTTGTATGAATTTTCTAGTTTTTCGACTGTTATTGGTTTCTAGATTCATCCCATTGTGGTCAGAAACGTTACTTCATATGTTTTTCATATATTAAAGTTTAAGACTTGTTTTGTGGCCTAACATATGGTCTGTCCTGGATAATGTTCCCTGTGCACTGGAGGGGAATGTGTATTCTGCTGCTGGTGGGTGGAGAGCTCTATAGAAGTTTGTAACAATTCACCATGTACCTCGATTTCCAACATAGCATTCCAAGCAGAACATGCCAGCGCTGTCAGCTCAACACAACACGTGTGCAGAATTCAATGCCTCTTTATTTTGTCTTTTTTTTCAGTTATCTTTTCTGTCTGTGAAGCCACACTGCCAATTCCAAGTTCAAATCTAAACAGGTATTCTTTGGGCTGTCTCTGTCTAAAGTGATCTGTTGTCCCAGAGACCATTCAATTGTATTTCTCACAATTCTAGTAATTTCTGAAAATAGTATTCTCTTCACTTGAGATATCATTTTGCCTTGCTTTCCACTTAATACACTTTATAAATTTGCACATAAAACTAAGGAAGGACACGGCTCAGGAAACACTGGACTCCGTTCTCTCAGGTTGTCTGTGTACGTTGACTCATAGGTATATAAATCCTGGGAGCCCAGAGATATGATATAATGATTAGGAGTGATTATCCCCCTCCCAGGACCTTTACCACACCACCCCTGAGGTGCTGAGAGTGGCTCATATTTGCATGTTTGTCTACTGACCCGGGTGGTGGGGTGTGGAGAACGGGAGCACGGTGCGAAAGCATAAAGCACTCTATGACCCTAAGGTCCAGAGCCTGTTAAAGTGCAAACTGCATCAGAAGCCACATGACACCAAGGAAGATAAATCAAGAGATGACAGCATGCGTGTGATGTGATCTCGAAATACCCCTTTTAACATATATGCCTCCCCGTGTATTATATGAAATAAGTGTAGGTTGTTGGAAAGAGATATGGGATTAAAGCTCTAGCTGAATGATGTCAGGACAGCATGTTTATTAGACTCTAGGAGCCTCATGCCTTCATCTATGCAGTAACAGGGATAGTTACACCCACTCAAGTGATTTGCTGTAAGCATTGGCAGCAATATCTTAAATATCTGGCCATCAGACTTTCCTCCCTCTGACCATCAGTTCCTCCTCCCTCTGACCACCAGACCCTCCTCCCTCTGACCAGCAGGCCCTCTTCTGTCTGACCAGCAGGCCCTCTTCCCTCTGACCAGCAGGCCCTCTCCCCTCTGACCAGCAGGCCCCCCTCCCTCTGACCAGCAGGCCCTCTTCCCTCTAACCAGCAGACCCTCTTCCCTCTGACCCTTAGGTCCTCTTCCCTCTGACCCTTGGGTCCTCTCCCCTCTGACCAGCAGGTCCCCCTTACCTGCTCCCCCCAGCAGCCATCGCATGAGTCTGAAGTGTGCAGCCCGCAGCTCTCAGGGCCAGATCCCTGGGCTGTTTTTTGAAACAATCATTGCTGCATCCAAGTGCCTGCGGTTGAGTTGACAGACACACTGGGGTTGTTTATTACAAGGAAAGGAACTCTCTGGGGGAAACCAGTTGTTAACAAAGAAATGAACCCCCATGGACCGAATTGCTGTCAGCCCTCACCGAAGCCTTCTGTGCTTGACCCACATCAAGGAATTGCATCAGCAACCTCCTGTCTGCTCCTGGTGCTCCATGGCCAGAGCGGCTTCTTCCTTCAAAGTGAGTTTGCAGGAGCCTGGGATGGACAGCCACACGGCTGGAGAGGGGACATATGGGAAGGCCAGTGTGGCCGGAGTGGGAGGAGTGGCAGGTGACAGAGATACGCGGCAGAGAGGACCAGATCAGAGCAGGCAAGGGGTCAGCACTCTCCTGTGACTTGGAAGGGCCCTGGCTGGGCAGGCAGGCAGGAGTAGATGGCCCGCAAACATACTGAAAGCAAGCAAAAATAAACACCCAAGCTGCTAATGCATTTGACTTGCAGGCAAGGCGGGGGTGGGGGTGGGGGGGGGGGGGAAGTTTAATATTATTGCCCTTTTCTCCAACTGAGAAGACAAAGACAGGGACAGTTTCCTTGGTGTGAGATACCAGTGACCATGGAGCTGGGACCCCTCTGAGATGCCCAGGTGGCAATGTCTGCTCTCTTTTCCTCAGGGAAAAGATCAGGCAGAAATAAAGTGTGGGAGTACTTAGGAACAGGTAGGATGTGGAGCCGAGTAGTGACTGATCACAACTAGAAAGAAAAGGCAGACAAAAAGAGAGTTCAGTTCAGTCCAGTTCAGTTCAGATCAGTTGCTCAGTTGTGTCTGACTCTTTGCAACCTCATGAACTGCAGCACGCCAGGCCTCCCTGTCCATCACCAACTGCTGGAGTCCACACAAACTCATATCCATTAAGTTGGTGATGCCATCCAACCATCTCATCCTCCATCAATCTCTTCTCCTCCTGCCCTCAATCTTTCCCAGCACCAGGGTCTTGTCAAATGAGTCACCTCTTCACATCAGGTGGCCAAAGTACTGGAGTTTCAGCCTCAGTATCAGTCCTTCCAAAGGACACCCAGGACTAATCTCCTTTAGGATGGACTGGTTGGATCTCCTTGCAGTCCAAGGGACTCTCAAGAGTCTTCTCCAACACCACAGTTTAAAAGCATCAATTCTTCGGTGCTCAGCTTTCTTTATAGTCCAACTCTCACATCCATACATGACTACTGGAAAAACCATAGCCTTGACTAGACAGACTTTGTTGCTACAATAATGTCTCTGCTTTTGAATATGCTATCTAGGTTGGTCATAACTTTCCTTCCAAGGAGTAAGCATCTTTTAATTTCATGGCTGCAATCACCATCTGCAGTTATTTTGGAGCCCCCCAAAATAAAGTCAGTCACTGTTTCCCCATCTATTTGCCATGAAGTGATGGGACTGGATGCCATGATCTTAGTTAGAGACTGAGGAGGTATTCAGGTGAGGTTGGAGGGCAGAGGAAAAAAAAAGTTAGGTTACAAAAGCTAGCATGAGGACAGAAATGTGCCCTTTGGTTACTCAGCACAGAGATCTTTGGAGACACTGAGAGGGACAGTTTGCTGACAGTTCACCAGGAGTGGTGGAAGTCAAAGCCAGATCGGAGGTTGCTGAAGGGTGAAAGGGAGGTGAGGAGGAGAGACAATATAGGGTAGACGTGACTCTGAGCCCAGAATGAGACAGAGGCTTTACCAGGACTGAGTGAAGGCATAAACTCAAATTCTCTGAAGTCCTTTCAAAATTCTACTTGCTTCGCTTTATGTACTGCCTGCATTTCTAAAAATTGTATGGCAAAGCAAAAAACAAATGTGTGGAAATCTACTAATATCTTAGCTTTACTTCTGTTAAGTAAGATATAGTCACGTTATAAAGAAACATGACTGTGATGCCTAGTGCAGTGATGTGCAGTGATCCCAGTATGACTGTGAAAGGGCAACGTGCGTTGGTGTGGATGCATGAAACACACTGGCAGGTCTGAGAAAAACTAAAGAGAAAAATCTAAACGTGAGCGGGCAGTCTGTGCATGTAGCACGCCTTTCATTGTAATGCGATCATCTGACCCACCATCAGGGCTGTGCATACTGTGCTCATTGTGCCAGCGGACAGAAATGAGGCTTCATGTTATCCGTCCTTCTGCTGCTTCCTGTCAGGTGTGGCCGCTCCCGGGGTCCAGGAGCGATGCCCAGGGCTAGAGACCAGGGTGAGGGTACTGAGCCTGCGGTACAGAGGTGAAACAGAGATGTGTATTCTGTTGGGAAAAGCCTAGAATTAACAGGCCACCAGGAAAGCATCCTCAAGACTCCTTAGCAGAATCATAAACTGTCCTCTTGCACATTTCTTTTCCACGTTGATATAAGTGTGCCCTGGCTGTGGGACTTGACTGTGAGGGTCTTGTGAGTTATGTAGTCGCTCCAGGAATTCAAGGCAACTTTCTGCCTGGAAGAACCTTATATGGAGACAGCACACGCTTTCTGATCCTTGAATCCATTTTTCATTAGCTGTTCACATTAAGTGGCCCTACCTCCTTGGAAAACAAAGCAGGAGTATGTTAGAGAAAGGGCTGTTTTGTAATCTAGGTAAATACTTGGGGCAGTTCAGTTCAGTCGCTCAGTCGTGTCCAACTCTTGGCGACCCCATGAATCGCAGCACGCCGGGCTTCCCTGTCCATCACCAACTCCGGAGTTCACC
>SJXQ01000731.1:114932-135323 GCA_006408695.1 Aepyceros melampus | reverse complement strand
TGAAACTGGAGCCGATTATACAGAGTGAAGTAAGCCAGAAAGAAAAACACCAATACAGTATACTAATGCATATACATGGGATTTAGAAAGATGGTAATGATAACCCTGTATGTGAGACAGCAAAAGAGAAACAGATGTATAGAACAGTTTTTTGGACTCTGTGGGAGAGGGAGAGGGTGGGATGATTTGAGAGAATAGTGTTGAAACATGTATAATATTATATAAGAAACTAATCGCCAGTCCAGGTTCAATGCAGGATACAGGATGCTTGAGGGTGGTGCACTGGGATGACCCAGAGGGATGGTATGGGGAGGGAGGTGGGAGGGGGGTTCAGGATGGGGAGCACATGGACACTCGTGGTGGATTCATGTTGATGTATGGCAAAACCAATACAATATTGTAATTAGCTTCCAATTAAAACAAATAAAAATTTTTTAAAAAGAAAAAATAATAAAATAAAATAAATTTTATTATCTTTTTTATTGTTCTTGTCAGGGGAGGGAGTTGATCTGATATAAAATACTCTGTCATAGATAGAAGTAAAAATTTTCTAACAACATTTCAATATATTCTTACTGAGAATATTTTCTCCCTGTCATTTTTCACTTTGTTTTTCAGCTGAAAGAGATTTTACTATTATCATTAATTATATAATGTAACTTTTTATTTCCATTTATTTAACCTATACATTGTTTTAATATGTAAACTTAACCTCAGAATCCAAATTCTCTGTAAATTTTCTGTGTCTAAAATAGTATCCATTATTATTCTTATGAGTAAATGGCTTATAAAGTCACAAGAAAGGTATTGTGATTTTTTAAAAATTGGCCCACATATATTTTATGCCAGTATAAATTCCCCTCTTATATTGCTTATTTTCATAAAGAACTTCAAACTTCCTTGCCTGGATATCCATTCTTGCATTTCACAGTTTTCTGTAATATATTCTACTTAAAGAGAATTTGATACTTGAATTTTTCTAGGATGCTGTAAATATTCTATTTGTATGATATTAGTATTCAATATGTAATTGTTTCTTTATTACTTCATTCATGTGAGTAACAGTCTCAGTAAGAGGTGTGACAAACACATAATTACATGGATGCAGACTTCATGCAAAAAAATCCAAAGAAAACAAACAAACAAAAATACCCTACTTTGTATTGTTCCAGATAAAGTTGAAAAGCTTTAAGTCCCATTTTGAAGGGAAAAAATTCTTATAAACGAATGCTACACCTGCCTGCCACACAGATGTCTTTAAAAATAAGTTTGCAGTTCTGTTTCTATCAGAAATTTACCTTCCCAGCATGAAACTTCCCCATGTCAAAATCTCCTTGGTTGTTTCTGAAAGCCATGGCTGAGCTCCTTCTCACATGTGCTTCACAGCTGATCCTGCATGTGGTTCTTTGGCCCAAAGCCCTGGTCAAGGCATGCTTTCCCCTTCTTCTCTCCTGACCCATGTTCTGAGATGAACATGATACAGGAGCAGTTACACTCCTTGGGTGATGGCCTTTGCTAACACCCCACTGACCTAGGGGACAGGCCCTTCCCTCCCTCTTCATGATACAGCTAAGTTCAGACTGCAGCATTTAACAAAACTACTGTAGTTTCTCTGATACAAGGTACCAAATGGAAGGGTATCTTATAAATGCTTCTTGAGATGGCTATTCTCACAGTGTAGTCCTGACTTGCCTTCATGGTCCTCAAGGGAGCCCCCAGGCAGCCTGAACACAGTAAGGGTCAGGCTATTCTAACCCCAGGAATGCTCTGCAGGTAGCTGTGCTGAAGGGTCAAAAATCACTTCAGGTGAGAAAGAATTTTTAAACTTTTCTCAAGTTTAAGGTCCTAACGTTAGCTCTTCTTGCTCAAGGATGACTGAAGAAATGTCTCCTTCTCTAGAAAGTCTAGTCTTCAACCATGGGAGTGTGGTCTGGCATTGCAACTTCAACAGAACAATGACACCAAAAGGAAACAGTGCAGTGATAGTCATTCCAGATTCTGTCTTAACTCGTGTGACATATAGGACACAAACAGTCCAGTCCAGTGGAGCTGCAGCAAACCTGGTCCTCTTCTCTTGGACTGCTTTTCCCCCAGGATGAAATCAAGTTTCTTTCTGGAAGCCCTTCCTTGGGTTTTCTCCAGCTCAGTGCATCCCATGCAAAAACAAAACTAACTGCTACAGATTATTTGTGGAAGAGCATTTGCAGTTTCACAAGGTCATGCAAGAGGTTTGTCAGCAGCAGACTGTAAATTCATTACCCTAAGACACCCCCATGAAAACTCAGGGTCTCAGAGGCATGGCCTGGGCTTGAAAACTCTAGCACTTGTATCGCCACAGAGCATTCAGCATCAACGTCCTCTATAGGCAGATCCACTCATAGATGCTTGGTTTTTATTTGCATAACTCAATTATCTATTCCAGAGGCTTCATGCAAAATAAAGAAATGGTATGGCTCAGAGATAAGCTTCACCTCTACTTTAGCAAGCCAATTTTTAAAAAATTTCTTCAGCTTCTACTGTTCAAAGTTTCAAATCCCAGAGAGCCATCTCATCAACCCATATTCTCCAAGACACAAGATACAGGGTGAGTAGAAAGAATACAAGGCTGGCTTGACTCCTCCGGAGACTTAAAAACTTGTGCCCCTGGCTTAGTTCTGGACAAATTTGTTTAAATTACAATTCCATCAGTTATCATGTATCAGTACTTATGTTACCGACCTTTTCCAGTCAGTTCTCAATAAGGGTCTTCCTGCACAGTGTTGCTGGAGACAACAGAAAGATCAAGTTTGATTCAGAAGTAAAGGAAAGCTTTCTTTGAGCAAAGATGAGATGAGGGTGTTCCGGAATATATGTTCCCCAGGACAGGTCATGGGTGGGGTTGCATTATAGGGTTCTCCTCAGTGGGTAGGGGCAGAGTTCTCATGGGGCTGGCACAGGCGTGTTGTTCACATTCCAGATCACAGCATCATTTGTAGCATTTCTGTGCATAGCTCGCCACAGCCGTCTTTAATTGAAATATCACTGAGGGGCAGGCTTCTGCAGATGGCCCACCCACGTGATAGGTCTCACAACCATTTGCCACTAGGAACCAGCCTGAAGTGGCAGGTGCAAGACCTCTGCACACAGCACCCTATGAGTGAGTGAAACTAGACTAAGCACAAATAAATAGGATAAAGCTTAGGCTTTATCTTATTAATATTATACAGATTGCTATTTTTATTTCCCAGGAATATTAATGGGCTTGCTGATGACACTAATAAACAGAGGAAATAAGACTTGAGGATGTCTAGAAGTAAAACAGAATGACATTTTAGTTTCCAATGCAATGATATTAAAATTTATCCAAAAAGGACACATAAATGTCCCTTTTAATAATTAAAACTCTTCTTCATTATATAGCTGGCTGGTCGGATCTTGGTCTGAAGGCTTCATAATTAGACGAGATAGAATGGCCGTTCTTAAATTGCCATAAATGTATATGGGAGAGACTGAATGGTGGGGGAAGGAATTTGTAGTTGGGATACCTTCGTTTGGGGAGGTATCACTCTGATGATCATTTCAAAGTCAAGAACCTAATAATTTCCCTTCAGATATCTCTGATTATGGCTGGAAGAATTCAGACACTAGTAGTTTAACCTGAGATGGTGCTATTCTGTTTAATAGTGTTAAATGTTGTCCCATGAGAAGTAGCATATCTCTAATGAAGGATTTTTTTACTCCAAATTGATTGTCTGTGTCCCTGTTTGACAAGAAACAAGGTGAGGGAGTACAGAGCCTGGGTGAAGAAGGTGAAGGGGAAGACTGAGCGCAGCAGAGAGATACCAGAGGGGCATCCGCCCTTCCTCTGCCTGCTCTCCCTGCCGTGGAGCTGGGAATGCCTAGTTCTGTCTAGTCATTTGGGTCTCAGCTCAGATGCCACCTCCAAAAAGAAGGACTTCTTGAACTGTCCTGTGCATGGCAGCTTCTAATACAGCTTCTCACTGTTTGGACCTTCAAGGAAGGAAAGGAAATTATTTTGAAATATATCACTAATGAAAAAAATTTACCATACCTTCAAAATGTCCCCTTTATCTTGTATGAAAGAACATATTTTTTTTTTCAGTCATTGTACGAAATGTATGGTGGTGGTCTAGTTACTAAGTCGTGTCTGACTCTTTCAGACCCTGAACTTGACTGTAGCAGGCCAGGCTCCTCTGTCCTTGAGATTTCCCAGGCAAGAATACTAAAGTGGGTTACCATTTCCTTCTCCAGGGGATCTTCCTGACCTAGGAATTGAACCTGTCTCTCCTGCTTGGAAGGTGGATTATTTACCCCGAGCCACCTGGGAAGCCCCAGAAATGTATCATTCAGTTCAGTTCATCACTTAGTCTTGCCTGACTCTTTGCGACCCCATGGACTGCAGCACAGAAGGCCTCCCTGTCCATCACCAACCCCCGGAGCTTACACAATCTCATGTCCATTGTGTCGGTGATGCCATCCAGCCATCTTATCCTCTGTCATCCCTTTCTCATTCCACCTTCAATTTTTCCCAGCATCAGGGTCTTTTCAAATGAGTCAGTTCTTCACATCAGGTGGCCAAAGTATTGGAGTTTCAGCTTCAGCGTCAGTCCTTCTAATGAATATTCAGGACAGATTTCCTTTAGGATGGACTGGTTGGATCTCCTTGCAGTCCAAGGGACTCTCAAGAGTCTTCTCCAACACCACAGTTCAAAAGCATCAATTTTTCAGCGCTCAGCTTTCGTTACAGTCCAACTCTCACATTCATACATGATTACTGAAAAAACCATATGTTTGACTAGACAGACCTTTGTTAGTAATGTCTCTGCTTTTTAATATGCTGTCTAGGTTGGTCACACCTTTTCTTCCAAGGAACAAGTGTCTTTTAATTTCATGGCTGCAGTCACCATCTGCAGTGATTTTGAGCCCCCCAAAATAGTTTTTCACTGTTTCTATTGTTTCCCCATCCATTTGCCATGAAGTGATGGGACCAGATGCCATGATCTTAATTTTCTGAATGTTGAGCTTTAAGCCAACTTTTCCCCTCTATTCTTTCACTTTCATCAAGAGACTCTTTAGTTCTTCTTCGCTTTCTGCCATAAGGGTGGTATCACTGCATATCTAAGGTTATCAATAATTTCCTCCAGCAAGCTTGATTCCAGCTTGTGCCTCATCCAGCCCAGGATTTTACATGATATACTCTGCATATAAGTTAAATAAACAGGGTGACAATATATAGTCTTGATGTATTCCTTTTCCTATTTGGAACCAGTCTGTTGTTCCATATCCAGTTCTAACTGTTCCTTCTTCACCTGCATACAAATTTCTAAGGAGGCAGGTCAGGTGGTCTGGTATTCCCATCTCTTTAAGAATTTTCCACAGTTTGAAAAAAAAAAAAAAGAAGAATTTTTCACAGTTTGTTGTGATCCACACAGTCAAAGGCTTTGGAATAGTCAATAAAGCAGAAGTAGATCTTTTTCTGAAACTCTCTTGCATTTTTAATGATCCAACAGATGTGGCAATTTGATCTCTAGTTCCTCTGCCTTTTCCAAATCCAGCTTGAACATCTGGAAGTTCACAGGTCACGTACTGTTGAAGCCTGGCTTGGAGAATTTTGAGCATTACTTTGCTAGTGTGTGAGATGAGTGCAATTGTGCAGTATTTGAACATTCTTTGGCATTGCCTTTTTTGGGGACTGCAATGGAAACTGACGTTTTCCAGTCCTGTGGCCACTGCTGAGTTTTCCAGATTTGCTGGCATATCGAGTGTACTTTCACAGCATCATCTTTCAGGATTTGAAACAGATCAACTGGAATTCCATCACCTCCACTAGCTTTGTTCGTAGTGATGCTTCCTAAGGCCCACTTGACTTCGCATTCCAGGATGTCTCGCTCTAAGTGAGTGATCACACCATCGTGATTATCTGGGTCTTGAAGATCTTTTCTGTACAGTTCTTCTGTGTATTCTTGCCACCTCTTCTTAATATATTCTGCTTCTGTTAGGTCCACACATTTCTGTCCTTTATTGTACTCATCTTTGCATGAAATGTTCCCTGGGTATCTCTAATTTTCTTGAAACAATCTCTAGTCTTTTCTATTGTTGTCCTCTATTTCTTTGATCGCTGAGGAAGGCTTTTTATCTCTCCTTGCTATTCTTTGAAGTTCTGCATTCAAATGGGTTTACCTTGTCTTTTCTTCTTTGCCTTTAGCTTCTCTTCTTTCCTCAGTTCTTTGTAAGGCCTCTGCAGACAACCATTTTGCCTTTCTGCATTTCTTTTTCTTGGGGAGTGATGGAATTCCAGTTGAGTTATTTCAAATCCTAAAATATGATGCTGTGAAAGTGCTGCACTCAATATGCCAGCAAATCTGGAAAACTCAGCAGTGGCCACAGGACTGGAAAAGGTCAGAATTCATTCCAATCCCGAAGAAAGGCAATGCCAAAGAATGCTCAAATACTGCAAAATTCTACTCATCTCACACATTAGCAAAGTAATGCTCAAAATTCTCCAAGCCAGGCTTCAGCAGTACGTGAACTGTGAACTTCCAGAGGTTCAAACTGGATTTAGAAAAGGCAGAGGAACCAGAGATCAAATTGCCAACATCTGCTGGATCATCGGAAAAGCAAGAGAGTTCCAGAAAAACATCTGCTTTATTGACTATGCCAAAGCATTTGACTGTGTAGATCACAACAAACTGTGGGAAATTCTTAAAGAGCAGGGAATACCTCTCTGGTATTTCAGAGAGGTAGTGGTCAGGTCAGACCACCTGACCTGCCTCTTGAGAAATCTGTATGCACATCAGGAAACAACAGTTAGAACTGGACATGGAACAACAGACTGGTTCCAAATAAAGGAAAGGAGTATATCAAGGCTGTATATTGTCACCCTGATTATTTAACATATTTAGAGTACATAATGAGAAACTCTGGACTGGATGAGGCACAAGCTGGAATCAAGTTTGCAGGTATAAATAAATATCAATAACCTCAGATCTGCAGATGACACCACCCTTATGGCAGAAAGTGAAGAACTAAAGAGCCTCTTGATGAAAGTGAAAGAATAGAGGGGAAAAGTTGGTTTAAAACTCTACATTAAAAAACTAAAATATGGCATCTGGTCCCATTACTTCATGGCAAATGGGGAAACAATGGAAACAGTGAAGACTTTATTTGGGGGGGGCTCAAAATCACTGCAGATGGTGACTGCAGCCATGAAATTAAAAGACTCTTGCTCCTTCAAAGAAAAGGTATGATCAAACTAGACAGCATAAAAAGAAGCAGAGACATTTCTTTACCAACAAAGATCAATCTAGTCAAAGCTATGGTTTTTCCTGTAATCATGTATGAATGTGAGAGTTGGACTATAAAGAAAGCTGAGCACCAAAAAATTGATGCTTTTGAACTGTGGTGTTGGAGAAGACATTTGAGAATCCGTTGGACTGCAAGGAAATCAAACCAGTCCATCCTAAAGGAAATCTGTCCTGAATATTCATTGGAAGGACTGATGCTGAAGCTGAAGCTCCAATACTTTGGCCACCAGATTCGAAATACCAACTCATTTGAAAAGACCCTGATGCTGGGAAAGATTGAAGGTGGGAGTAGAAGGGATGAGGATGAGATGGTTCTATGGCATCACCAACTCAATGGACATGAGTTTGAATGCACTCTGGGAGTTGGTGATGGATAGGGAGGCCTGGTACACTGCAGTCCATGGAGTTGCAAAGAGTCAGACATGACTGAGCAACTGAACTGAACTCTTGGGGATGGTCTTGATCACTGCCTCCTGTACAATGTCACAAACTTCCATCCATGGTGCTTCAGGCACTCTGTCTATCAGATCTAATCTCTGGAATCTATTTGTCACTTCCACTGTATAATCTTAAGGGATTTGATTTAGGTCATACCTGAATGGTCTAGTGGTTTTCCCTACTTTCTTCAATTTAAGTCTGAATTTGGCAGTAAGGAGTTCATGATCTGAGCCACAGTCAGTTCCCAGTCTTGTTTTTGCTGACTGTATAGTAATGTATGGTGCCAAGTAAAATTTCAAGAAGAAATTCCCATACTGTTTGTTAGGTCAAAAACCAAACCAAACAAACAAGACGCATTTAAGTCCTCCCACCTCCTAAGCATTATAAATGTTGTAACCAAAGAAGCTAGCCAGAACTAGAGCATCACTTCTGTTTCAGTTTGCTTGCCAAAGCATTTTTCTATTTTCGCCCATGCTGTTTGCAACCTTGGAGGAATCAGTGATAAATTCCAGTTCACTCAGTGTGTAATTTGGGCAAGAAGCAGTATTGACTGCTTTCTTTGTACAAGGCAATACGATAAGTACCTTCTTAGAGGGGGTTAGTGAAGAGAAATAGACCTTTAAAGAGCTTATAATACAACTGGAAGGGAACAAAGAGGAAAAAAGGAGGAAAAGAAATCACCATTAATGAGCATCTGCAAAGCCCTGTGATGGGCTTCCCTTGTGATATGTACTTTGTGTACCATACTATTCTGAGATCTCTTGCAAGTGATAAACTGATCCTGTAACATTTAAACAGAAAGGGAATTTATACTTAGCTTACAAATTCTAAGAAATATGGGGAACCAGTTTCAAAAAATGATAAGGAATCAAGGAAATCTAAGCAGGAGAGATTTGGTCCTGATTAAATATTCTGATGAAGGTTATACTGCTAAAACCTCTTGCTCTAATACTGGGACTGTTGGAAACTCTTCATCCCACTGGACACTTATCACTGCCCCCAGAAAGTAACCTTTGTTCTCGGCATCAGTCTGTCTGTTCAAAGTTCTAGGTGATAGTGTGTTTGGACAAGTTTGGGTCTTGTACTCATTTCCAACAGTCGGGAAGGAAATGGTCCTCTCTACCTTACTACAGGAAGGCAGAACCCTGCCCTCAAACAAGACCAATGCATTGGTGAATGGGGTTTGAAATGGACAGAAGATTTGGATGTTGGGCAGCCATCAGAATAGCAAGTGTTCACTGCTGTCTACCACTTTGGAATCCTAATATCTATATGTACCATTTATCCTTTACATTAAAACAAGCATTTCTGTATCAAAATAAATCCTCCTGCCTAATAGAAAACAGTGACTACCATTATCAGTGCTATTCAGAGTAGCAAATATGCTCATCTTCCCAAAGGGAAATGACTCAGCATCAATAGTTGCTTCATTCAGCTTCAATACAAAGATCTCTTGTGATATTTATTCTTCCTCTAGTGATGATGGCACCCTACTCCAGTACTCTTGCCTGGAAAATCCCATGGATGGAGGAGCCTGGAGGGCTGCAGTCCATGGGGTCGCTACTAGTCGGACACGACTGAGCGACTTCACTTTCACTTTTCACTTTCATGCATTGGAGAAGGAAATGGCAACCCACTCCAGTATTCTTGCCTGGAGAATCCCAGGGATAGGGAGCCTGGTGAGCTGCTGTCTATGGGGTCGCACAGAGTAGGACACGACTGAAGCGACTTAGCAGCAGCAGCAGCAGTGATGATATGATCTTATCCTTCTAAGTGTAACTATGGACTAACTTGTGAAACAAGTCACCAACATAGCCCATACATAACAGTGTCATAGAGAGGAAAGAAGAGGTAGCAGTAGTACAGATGAGAAAAGCTTGGAATACAGAACATTTAATGATAGAACCACCATTCCAAAACATCAAAATTAGTTGGAATAATGAGCCAAAACTATCAGTTTAATAGAGATAATAAGTAAAATTTCTAGGTTCAAAATAGCAGTCTAGTTCAAAATATACAAATATAGAATTAGAAAATCATATTTAAAATATATCACATAAAAACAACCAAAACAAAACAAGAGGACTTGAGTTGACTGCAAGTATGGTGAGAGTTGTCTTATTTCCAGTGGTCATGTATGAATGTAAGAGTCGGACTCTAAAGAAAGCTGAGCACTGAAGAATTGATGCTTTTGAACTGTGGTGCCGGAGAAGACTCTCAAGAGCCCCTTGGACTGCAAGGAAATCAAACCAGTCCATCTTAAAGGAAATCAGTCCTGAATATTCATTGGAAGGACTAATGCTGAAGCTGAAACTCCAATACTTTGGCCACCTCATGCAAAGAACTGACTCATTTGAAAAGACCTTGATGCTGAGAAAGATTGAAGGCAGGAGGAGAAGGGGTCAACAGAGGATGAGATGGTTGGATGGCATCACTGACGCGATGGACATGAGTTTGAGTAAGCTCCGGGAGTTGGTGTGGACAGGGAAGCCTGGTGTGCTGCAGTCCGTGGGGTCACAAAGAGTGGGACATGACTGAGCAACTGAACTGAACTGAACGGTCTTTTTCATATGACTTTATTAATCTTTGAGAGCTTTCTTGCTTTCTGGTAGAGGATGACCCAAGCTACCTGGTATATTTCTACATCAAGCCTAGACTGAAATGTTTCTCTAAAGATCCTCAATTTTCCTTAGTGAAAAAATACAGAGAGCAAGAACAGGGTGATAAGAGTACAACATGGGGGTACCATTGTTCCTAGGTTATTGCATTGTCAAAGGTACAAAAGTTTTCTTTTAAAGTTTACATTTATATTTCTAATTCTGTTCTAGAGGTACAATGATCCTATTTAACTTGAGTAATTCTATAATTGCCGCACTTTTTTCTCTGACACAAGCAAGACTAATTTTTACTTTCATTATTGAACTATGAGTTCTAAGATATCCACCTCAAGGTTAATATGGGCAATAAAATACTGAGTAAAGCCCAGTATTTTCTGGTTAGTCATGTTTGTTTTGAGCAGGGAGCCCAGAAAGGATGTGTATTCCAGCTACTCGGTTCTAGATTCATTCTTCAGCCTTCATTCTCCATAGCTATGTAATGGTGCTTGTTTGACAGGTGGTTTGCTTCACTTTTTTCAGCTGGTTTTGAGTCTAGGTCTTTGGCATCCTCATCACTGCCAGTTCAGCATTCTCAGAAGTGCAAGCTTTGGGTCACTACTCTTCTTAGTTCTAATAAATAGTTTTGGAAGGGAGTCCCACAGCTAGTTCAGTTCACTCTTTGAGGATGGAAAGTTTCCCTGTGTTGTCGACAATATGAGTTCATTTATCCAAGGGATTGCTGGGCAAAGTGATTCCCACTTCTCTTTCATTTCTAGTAAGTAAAGTAAATTAAAACTTATCTCTCCTAAATTTTGCCCTATCATAAAACTCTTTAAATATATCCGAATCTCTTTCCTAAGCTAAAAGCACCTCCTAGTGTATACCACACATTTTCTCATTCCTTAGCAACCTGACATATCATGGAATGTTTTATTTGCATTTTATGATCCAGTGGTATTCCCAGTGAGTACCACTTAACATTTAGCATAAGACAAGTTCAAAGCATTTAATTTTCCGTTTGCCTTTTCTTTTTTATTTTGCATGCTCATGCTCAGTTGTGTCCAGCTCTTTGTAACCCCATGGACTGTAGCCTGGCAGGATCCGACATCCACAGGATTTTCCAAGCAAGAATACTGGAGTGGGTTGCCATTTTCTCCTCCAGAAGATCATCCCAACCAAGGATCAAACCTACGTCTCTTGCATCTCCTGCATTGGCAGGTGGATTCTTTACCACTGAGCCATCTGGGATTGTATGTAGGCAACAATACTTTGGCCAACTGATGCAAAGAACTGACTCATTTGAAAAGAACTTGATGCTGGGAAAAACTGAAGGTGGGAGGAGAAAGGGACGACAGAAGATGAGATGGTTGGATGGCATCACCGACTCAATGGACATGAGTTTGAACAAGCTTCGGGAGCTAGTGCTGGACAGGGAAACCTGGTGTGCTGCAGTCCATGGGGTTGCAAAGAGTTGGACACAACTGAGCGAATGAACTGAACTGAAAATTCTTGTAAACTCAATTTTGATGTTTCAACTGAAAGACTTCCCCTTGGCTCATGATCCAAGATTCATTTATTCTGAGTATATCATCTGATAAATTTTCATTTATCAAAAACATATTTATCTTTAATTTAATTAGAGATGACACTGATGTAGAACCCCAATTTTTCATGGGTCTTTAGATAAATAAAAGTATCTATTCCTTACTATCTTATAAATTCAATCTCCTAAAAACTACTTCAGAATATCAGAAAATAAGCAGATTGTATCAAAATGACACAGTGTAACAGAAATATTTTTTTCTTTATGTTACTTTATTTACAAAAATTGCATATTTTCACTTCAATTTTTATGTCATTTATCCTTATAGAGAAAAAACACAAAATCACATTTAATTTCCCAGTTCCATTATACAATATAGGAGGGTTACCTTTGAAATCTAACAGTTTTTTAATACAAATAATCATCAAATTTTGGAATAAATATTTAAAAACCCACCACATTAATTTTTGTTGTTGCTATTTTTCAATCCCTGCTTTCTAGAACTGGGACTTTTATTATTAATATTTAGGACAGATTTAAACCTTTCACTTTTTTCCCCTCTTAGACTCAGGCTCAAGATGTCTATCTTTTCTATGACCTTATTTTTTTCTTATTAGTACAAAGTTAAATTTCTCTCTTTTTTTTAATTTTTTAGTTTGTTTTGCTTTACAATACTGTATTCGTTTTGCTACACATCGACGTGAATCAGCCACGAGTGTACATGAACTCCCAATCACGACCTCCACCTCCCCCCTCCCGCCCCACACCCTTTCTCTAGATTATCCCCGTGCATCAGTCCCAAGCATCCCGCATCCTGCATCAAACCTGGACTGGCGATTCATTTCACTTATGATATCACACATGTTACACTGCCACTCTGCCAACCCATCCCACTTTCTCCCTCTCCCACAGAGTCCAAAAGGAATGATGGTAATGATAAACCTGTACGCAAGACAGCAAAAGAGACACAGATGTATAAATTTCTCTTCTTGAGTTTAAGTCTTTGATATAAAAAAGTAATCATTTAAAACAGCTTAATTCATATAATATTTAACTTTATATACATTAATTTATATCACCATTCTATTTTTTAGCTAAATATGCAAAATACACTCAAGCAAAATGTTCACATTCTTCATATGTGCTTCTAACCAATAAAGTTTCATAGTTTCAATAAGTGTATGGATTTTTTTAAGTTAATTGCTTATTGTTGCCTTCCTACCCCCACAAAAGATGCTCAGTCTTTGTGTGTGTATGCTCAATCATTCAGTCGTATCTGACTCCTCACAACCCCATTGACTGTAGCCCAGGCAAGAATACTGTAGTGGTTTGCCACTTCCTACTCCAAGGGATCTTCCCAACCCATGGATCAAACCCACATCTCCTGCACTGGGAGGCTGATTCGTAACCACCGTGCCAACTGGGAAGCCCATTTACTCATTCTTTAGATTCTAAGATCTCTGAATTTTAAATTCTGAATTTTAAAAAAATACATTAGTAGTCTGCCAAGTGTTGTCTGTCTTGCTTTTCCATTTCTTGTATTTTTCTGTTTTGCTAATGTGCACACACTTGTTGATGATCATACATATTTAAATATATTAGTCCATTTTTACTTACATCCCATGACTTTAAAAGTAAGGTGCAGGCATGGAAGTACTGACTCCTGTGAAGAGACTTCTGGGGAGGCCTTTGTCCAATTCTGGTGGGACACTGAAGGACTGCCCTTCCTCGGGGAGGATCAGCACGCATTACTTCTAGGCTGAGGTCTTCTAATCTATGGGGAGGTAGTGATCACATCTCAGGGACTTAATTTTATTTCCAGACAATCTACAAAATGTTTCTTTTCACCAATGGGAACCTCATAGGAAGGCAGATTTGGGGCTAGGAGTGAAGGTTTACAGCTGGGCTTTCATTACTTTTTAATAACAGTTCCATTTTCCCACAGGAAAGTCTTTGAAGAAGTTGTATTTGCACCTGTTGGCACGATACAGATACCTGAGAGGATTCCTCAGAATTTCTCCTTCATGCTTTTAATGATTATGTGATATCTTTTGGGTATCTGAGGGGATGGCAATTGGGAATTTTCCTTCCCAAGAAAACCATGACTCCATCTGGCAATAGTTTCATGCTGAGTCTAAGACCATCATGTCTCCCAAAGCCAGTGGGTCCCACATTTATTTGTTCAAAGGGTGACCCACGAAGTTAGGCAACAAGGCAGCTCTGTCAGGACTCTGCTACACTTTGGGATCATAAGTGATTAGCAAGATCAACTGATTCACAAGATTAATTTGGTACCGTTCAAATTGATACAGAATGGATTGCAAAATGGTTTAAAGACATATGGAGGAGGTAAGGTGTTTCCTTTCCAGTTCTTAAACTTGAATCAAGACTCATACATGGTAAATTAATCTAGTCTATGGACAACCAGCTAACACAGCAGTAAAGAATCCACCTGCCAATGCAGGAGATGCAGGTTTGATCTCTGGGTTGGGAAGAGCCGTTGGAGGAGGAAACAGCAACCCATTCCAGTTGCTTGGAAAATCCCATGGGCAGGGGATCCTGACAAGCTACAGTCCATGGGGTCGCAAAGACACAGATGTGACTGAGCGTACCTGCATATAGGGACAACCAGTCACATAAAGATATTTAGAGCAGGAAAGGGATCTTAAAGACCAGATAAGCAGACAGACAAACTCAGTTAGCGGTCTGTTGGGGAAAAAAAAAAAAAAAAAAGCCTAGGCATCTGTGCACTATAGAAGGGAGATAAGAAGGAGACACAATCAGTCCAGTTCAGTTCAGTCGCTCAGTCATGTCCGACTCTTGGCGACCCCATGAACCGCAGCACGCCAGGCCTCCCTGTCCATCACCAACTCCTGGAGTTCACTCAGACTCACACCCATCGAGTCAGTGATGCCATCTAGCCATCTCATCCTCTGTTGTCCCCTTCTCCTCCTGCCCCCAATCCCTCCCAGCATCAGGGTCTTTTCAAATGAGTTAACTGTTCGCATGAGGTGGCCAAAGTACTGGAGTTTCAGCTTCAGCATCATTCCTTCCAAAGAAATCCCAGGGCTGATCTCCTTCAGAATGGACTGGTTGGATCTCCTTGCAGTCCAAGGGACTCTCAAGAGTCTCCTCCAACACCACAATTCAAAAGCATCAATTCTTCGGCACTCAGCTTTCTTCACAGTCCAACTCTCACATCCATACATGACCACAGGAAAAACTATAGCCTTGACTAGACGGACCTTAGTCAGCAAAGTAATGTCTCTGCTTTTGAATATGCTATCTGGGTTGGTCATACTTTTCTTCCAAGGAGTAAGCGTCTTTTAATTTCATGGCTGCAGTCACCATCTGCAGTGATTTTGGAGCCCCCCAAAATAAAGTCTGACACTGTTTCCACTGTTTTCCCATCTATTTCCCATGAAGTAATGGGACCAGATGCCATGATCTTCGTTTTCTGAATGTTGAGCTTTAAGCCAACTTTTTCACTCTCCTCTTTCACTTCCATCAAGAGGCTTTTTAGTTCCTCTTCACTTTCTGCCATAAGGGTGGTGTCATCTGCNAGTCTTCTCCAACACCACAGTTCAAAAGCATCAATTCTTTGGCGTTCAGCTTTCTTCACAGTCCAACTTTCACATCCATACATGACTACTGGAAAAACCATAGCCTTGACTAGATGGACCTTTGTTGGCAAAGTAATGTCTCTGCTTTTGAATATGCTATCTAGGTTGGTCATAACTTTGCTTCCAAGGAGTAAGCATCTTTTAATTTCATGGCTACAATCACCATCTGCAGTGATTTTGGAGCCCCCAAAATAAAGTCTGACATTGTTTCCACTGTTTCCCCATCTATTTCCCATGAAGTGATAGGACCAGATGCCATGATCTTCATTTTTTGAATGTTGAGCTTTAAGTCAACTTTTTCACTCTCCTCTTTCACTTTCATCAAGAGGCTTTTTAGTTTCTCTTCACTTTCTGCCATAAGGGTGGTGTCATCTGCTATATCTGAGGTTATTGATATTTCTCCCAGAAATCTTGATTCCAGCTTGTGCTTCTTCCAGCCCAGCGTTTCTCATGATGTACTGTGCATATAAGTTAAATAAGCAGGGTGACAATATACAGCCTTGATGTACTCCTTTTTCTATTTGAAGAGGACTTCCCTGGTGGTCCAGTGGTTAAGAAATCTGCCTGCCAATACAGGGGACGTGGGTTCAATCCCTGGTCCAGGAAGATCCCACTTGCCTCAAGGTAACTGAGACTATGCATGGCAACTACTGAAGCCAGAGTATCCTAGAGCCTGTGCTCTCAAACAAGAAAAACCACTGTAAAGAGAAGCCTGTGCACCACAAATAGAGAATAGCTCCTGCTCACCGCAACTAGAGAAAGCCCATGCACAGCAACAAAGACCCAGAATGTCCAAAAAAATAAAAAGAAGAATGCAGGACCAATCTGAGATTTTGTTGAAAATTTAACAGTAGCCATAAGCCTTGCAGTTGATAACTGCACACATATCTCAGCAGACACATTCAATATTAAGCAAAAGCCATGTCAACACGGAGGCAAAATCTTGCAATATAGCAGATTTCACCAAATGATACATGGCTATATGACAGGAATTTGGAACGTCTACTATAAGTGTATGGCTTCCCTGATAGCTCAGTTGGTAAAGAATCTCTCTGCAATGCAGGAGACCCTGGTTTGATTCCTGGGTCAGGAAGATCTGCTGGAGAAGGGGTAGGCTACCCACTCCATTATTGTTGGGCTTCCCTTGTGGCTCAGCTGGTAAAGAATCTACCTGCAATGCAGGAGTCCTGGGTTCTCTCTCGCTGGGTTGGGAAGATGCCCTGGAGAAGGGAAAGGCTACCCACTCCAGTATTCTGGCCTGGAGAATTCCACGGACTGTACAGGCCATGGGGTCGCAAAGAGTCAGACATGACTGAGTGACTTTCACTTCACTTCAGTTAAGTGAAGGGAGCATTAACATCCAATCACTAAATACAATCTCAAACTCTACTTGCATTGCACTCTGTATTGTTATCTGAAAAAAAAATCATTTCACTCTTAATAATCCAGAAAAAAATATTTTTTAAATATACATGCATAAGCAATGGGAAATATCGAAACCAGGTACAGCCCCCATCTGCCCTTCTTGAAAAACTTCTTCAGAGTCAGTTATTGCCTGGGTAAGCTCCACATCCTACAATAATACAAAACCCCAATCACATACTTGTTATTCCACAATAAAGTTGTTTATATTTTGAGAGTAGAGAGTATATTTTTACAATGTTTGAACAATAGTCAGTCATAGGAAATAAGCACAATGGAACTGTTTTGGTTGGTTAAAGTCAAAACATGTACACAAATCATCTTCCTGTTAATTTTTTATAAAAATCCTTATATCTTATTAGGAAGATGGCAGATTAATAATGCAAACAGTTATAACTATTAAGACAAGTTGCCAATTGGCAATCCACTCCAGTATTCTTGCCTGGAAAATCCTATGGACGGAGAAGCCTAGTAGGTTACAGTCCATGGGGTCGCAAAGAGTCGGACACGACTGAGCGACTGAGCGACTTCACCCAGCCAAGTCTAGTGGGTAGAAAAAGATGAAGTTTGCGTAAATACCTCTCTCTGCTTCATCTTCCAGGGATGAACAAAATGTAGTCTTGTTTAATGCCCTTTAGAGCTTTTATTTATTGGAAAAAGTAACTTATGTGATCCTAAAACATTCCCTCCATTAAAGTTTAAGCTTTTTGTTTCTAGGCTTAATGGAGATGACCAACCAGGTTTTACACCCTTCAGAGTAGCAAAATAAGGCAAAAGCACTTCTTATGAAAAGTTTGAGAGTTTGACCACACATTAATTTTCTGCTGCTCTCCATGTATTTCCTATGACATAAATTTTCAAACCAGAATATCTCCCTCTGATTTCAAGACATTCTCCAGTTTTCAGAAATATGTCTGGGTAAGTCACATGGTGATTCCAGCAGCATTCCCCAATTAAAACCTACTCAAACACGTAAGAACAGTTTACTACATGGAAAGTACTGGACTGGGGTGAAATGGGAAGATGAAGATGGATAAGACATGATCACTTGAGTGAATAGGAGAAATTGATTCAATGTGAGAACCTGACTCCTGAAACACAAGTCTAATTTCCAGGGCTCAAAAAGCTTTATTCAGATCACAGCTTGACATTTTTCCCCTGAGAAGTAAAAGGCATTGACATAATTTATTTGGTTTCCCAGAGCCAAAATTTGCTTTGGATGTTTAATACATGTCTGACTTATACAAACTCCTTATATTCATAAATATATATATATTTTTTGATAGACATTCCATTGTGCCTAATTGAGAATAACTAGATCCAAACTGAATGTTATATAAAGGTCTCTTGGTCATTCTATACATTTTGAATTTTTCCATTTATTACTTTAATGTTCTAGAAACTAACATCATTTACTATAAATTGGAAATCATTAAATGGGTATCAATTATAATTATAAACAAGTACCTCTGCCCCATTTAAAAATTACATATTTGTGTGCATTTTATTTTCTGAAGACTATAGTGTAATAGAAAAGATAATGGCAAAAGTTTTCATACATTGAATAAAAACTTCATGTAAATCAGAAAAATGCAAAAGTTTTACCAAGATCTTAACACAAAAAGAATTGTTAACTGCATTTGAATGACCATTTCAGGTAGAAAACAATTTGATTTTGTATTAAAAAATAACTATTTCTATTGCAGCTCAAAAAACTATTGCACATAAAATTTAAATGTCTCTGCTAATGACAAATACATTTCATGTTTAAAAATGTCCTAAATATGTCATAAACATTTTTTGCTTTCTGTCTGAAAGAATGGCAAGTATTAAATATGGAACTATATAATCAATAATCTAATGCTTTACTGTTGACATCAGAGTGAAATATTCATACAGCTCTATAAAGTAGTGTATTTTCAAAATAAATAACATACCAGTTTAAACTGAAATCTGAACACATGCATTTGTTTTCTTAAGTCAAGTTTTTCTGATTGGAATAATTTATTTAAAAACTAATTTTGAACATCACTAGTTTATGTTAAAATTAAAAAATCATAGTTTTATGTTAAACATATTAAGCCAAGAGCACTAAATTAATTTTCCCCTCCAGTGCTGCAGCAAATCACTATTAATACTATTGCCTGTTAATATAAAGCAAAACAGATGTTTTTCTCTACAATCATACTCTGAAAATAAGCAGAAAATGCATATTACAGTTTTAATAAGGCTGAATACAAGTCAATTTTCATGCTTTGTCAAACTTTCTAGTAATTCCTAAAAGGACAATCTCACACTCTGGAAAGAAATCTTTGTTATCTAGTAGTTTAATATTCCCTTTTATCTGGGGGTTCTCACTATAACTTTCATGGAATGACCAAAATTTCACCATACAGTGATTCAGTGCTACTACAATGCATGAGATTTCTTGGCTCATTTAGCCCTCCTCCTCCTCCTTTTTTTCTCAGTTAAATGCTTTGTTTGATGCATAAAAGTTTATCTTACTACATTTATGAAAGAAAATTCGTGTGATGCAAAGAGCTCTTGATATAGAATTACATTATTTCCAGGCCTTCCCTACCCCTAGGAACACAACTTCTTCCTGTCTTGATTACATCATCTGCAAAATGCTGATAAGTGCTCTACCTATGTCCCCAAGCTTGTGATACGGTTATGGAGGGGAAAAACTTGTCTAATGTAATTCACTAGATTGGCAACAAACCTACACCATTTCTCTACACTTGACCAAGTAACCCTACCATTTGCAATCTGCCTCTTCTTATCCTGAGTAGAAAGATGAACAGCGGCAAAACTGTGTGGATTCTAGCTAATGCTCTGGGTGTCATTTACTAAAAAAGAAGAAAAAGAAAAGAAAATCCCACATCCATTTCTTGTCTTTCCAATCCACCTCCTAGCTCTATCAGGAATAGTTAATTTAAAAGTTATCCTGTACTTGACCTTTAACATGGGGCCCTGATGTGGGGTGTCTTTCTGCCTGGTTTTCAAAGTCGGGCCAGCAGCTTCAGCATCACCCCAAGAACTTGTTAGAATCCAAATTATCGTCCGCTCCCAAGGACTACTACAAACTCCGGGTGGGAGTCTGACGCGTACACAAGTTTGAAAATCACCGCGGGGGTAGTCCCATTCGTAGCCATTCATACTTGTATAGAATCCGGACACCTTCTCATAAGTCTGCACTTGACTTTTCACTGCCCTCCTTAACGACACCACACAATCCCTCCGGGACCAAACTGAGATAAGATGGGAGAAAACCTGGAGACTCTTTCCGCATTAGAACTCTGCCCTGTGCCCGCCTCGCATCATCCACAGGCCGGAGGAGCATCCGGACCGGCCGATCTCGGCCCGTCCTTTCCCAGCAGCGGGGAAGAGAAAGGCGGCCTGCGCCCCGGCCCCACCAAGAGAGGGGCAGGGGCTCGTGGCCCCGATTACCTGCACAAGCGTCA
>SJXQ01000731.1:98505-109938 GCA_006408695.1 Aepyceros melampus | reverse complement strand
GGAGGGAGGTGGGGGAAGGGCCAGGAGCTCAAAGCGCCGGGCGCAGAGGGAAGGGGCTGCTAAAGAGGGGAGGGAGCCTCCCTTCTCGCGGCCCTGCGCGGGGACAGCGCGGCCGGGGCTGTACCTGTCGCGGTGGGGCCCGCGGCCGGCAGCAGAGCGGCTGGCTCTCCCGCGTCGAGGCTAGGCGCGCTCCCATCCCCGCCGCATGTTTTCCGCGCGGGCTCTGGCGCGCTCACCGCCGCCACCGCCAGCGTCGCGGCTTTATTTACCCGGACCGGCGCGCTCGGCCCGGGAATAGGAATAGCGAGGCCTTCTCATGTTTCCTGACTGCCCAACCCAGCCGGCGAACATCCTGCGGGCGCGGTATACACGTTCCCGGGCCAGCGAGAGGAAGCCACCGCAGGGACCTCTGTTAACCCTCGCCGCAGAGGAGCTGCCGCAGCCGGCACCGCCGGGGATCCCCCGGCCCGCGATTCCTACCCAGTCGGGCCCTGCTCCCAGATTCCTCGGCCTCGCAGGCAGGGAGCAAAAGAGGCGATTTCCTTCTCCCTTCGGGGAGCGATTGGAGAAGATGCGGTAGCTCCCGGCTCAGGCTCTGGAGCTGAGCGGCTGCGGTGCGCATCCTGTGTCCTTGCTGGCCCGAGCGCCGGAAATTTCGCCACGCGGGACTACGCAGAAGAAGGCCCTGCGACGCGCCCCCCCCCCTTTTTTTTTCCCCTTGCGATGAGCTGGAGTGAGGTTAGCTAGAGCTCGTTTTGTGCCTCTAACGGTGAGAGCGGATCGCAGAAGGGTGTTTGTCCCCTTTTCTCGTGTCTTTAGGCTTCTGCGGTGCTGGCTGCCTCCAAGCCAGGCACGAGCCACCTTCCAGGGCCAGCGCTGGAGAAGAGGGAGGCAAGGCGGGCCCAAGTGCGCAACCCACGGCGACCCAAGTGTGGAAGAGGCGGCGAGTGCGGGGCCAGGACTTGCGTGGAGCAAAGGGAATGGAACTCGGAAGGACCCCGAGCCTGGACACAATGCAAGGAGAGAGAGACTCCTATCAGATTCTCTTACAGGTGAAACTTGCCTTCCCACCATCGCCTCAAATATGAGAGGAGCGAAAGCTGTGGTTTAGGTGCTATTGAAGTTCGGGGCTTCTGGCAACCTGTATGGTCCCCACGGCGCGGCGCGCGTTCTCGCCGCGGGCCCCACTGCGGCAGCGACACCTTTCATCTTTTTTTTTTTTTTTTAAAGAGCGAAAGTAGATTTCTCCCAAGCCTGAAAGTTATGACATCATTTGTTCTTTTCTCCCCTAAAGGTGGCTGGCCAGCCTGGCGCGGTGGCCCACCCAAGCCTCTTCCTTTTAATGTGGCTGGAAGCGGTTAAAACGCACACTAAAGCCATTGTTTCCAGCACGGGTCACCCCCGAATTTTCCATTATGCTATCCCTCGAAACACGCGACTGTGCCCTGGTCTAAAGCAGAGAGGGGCGATGGTTTAAATTTGTGTGCATCCGGCAGACAAATATTATCATTTGTTCCCGTTCCGAGATGCGTTTGTGGCACTCTTGAATCTTGCCCTGGGAGCTGCACTTGACTTTTGTGGGGTGGGTTCAGTGCAGTCGTGGGTCTACAGACCTCGCGGTGGGGACTTGAAGTCAGGGATACACCATAAAACTTGAGCCACTGACTTGCAGCGAGTAAGTTTCACAACAAAAGCAGATCCAGTTATAATTCATAGGAAGAAGAAGCTGGTTCTCTTCAAAGGACTGTGTGACTGATGGTGGTCATCAGCCATATATAATGGAATTGAATCGCTGTAACACGCCCCTCTGATATATATTTTGGTCAGCTGTGCTGGATAAGGCACCAGGCATGCATGCAGTTGCTTGCAATTTCACAGTGTTCTACTGCTTACCTAACTGTTTCTTGTAGTATTTAGTCTAGTAGAGGACAAGTGAATTTCATTGTTTAGTCTTAACTGTATTTACTCATGTAAAATGTATTTGAAGGATTTTGACTTTTTGAGGCATTTTTACATGTAAGATCATTATAAATCTGATGTACACAGCAAAAAGTCTTTCTGCAAAATGTTTTTAATTTGTCATAGGAATAATATACACCTCAGTCTCAAGTCACTGAAAAATTAATACATGGTAATTCCTTTAGACTGTAGCCTAATAATTGGAATCCATTTTAAAAATGAAAAAGAACAGTGGAGGGTCCATTTTAAAGTGAAATAGTGTGGAGAACCCCTCTCTAATATACAAATGAGTGTATACTGTGTAAGAGACCAGAATTTTATTTTTGCAAGTGTCATCTTCTATGCAAGAGAGAAATTCCTTCTTTTAATCCACAGTACAGATGCATTTATCATCTTAAACTTCACCTTTTTCTAAAATGAATTTTACTCAGTTTCTTATGCTATATTCCAGTCTCCAGTATATGAAATACTGTTTTATAATCCAGAGAAGTAAAACTTTTAGTTTTAGAAAGAACTATCAGATTTGAGAAAGTGTGTGTAGTTTGTGGATACTGGCCACATATGGGGGAGAAACCGAAAACGTAGGCCACAAGTCACAAAACTTGAACCCTAATCTTAATTCTAATTAATCTGATGTTGGTTTAGTCTGAATTTACTAAAGTACAAAATACAGATTTTAAGTTTTCCACAAACTTGCCTTATGCTACTAAGATTTGTTTTTTTAATGTGCAAGTAACAATTGCTATTGCTAAAACTAGAAAAATGTTAAGTAAGAGCATTTGGCAGAAATCTTAATCCATCCTATTGAACTTTGAGTGTAATTATAAATGTAAGTAATTTGAACTTTCTAATAAGAAAAAATAAGAAGCCTTCATTATAAGCCTTTTGGTATATTACCAAGGAACCTGACATTTCAGAACAATTATTGATCAAAGTTTTTGAAACTAATATTGCTTTTAAACTCTCTTTCAGTTATTACTTATAAGCAATGTAATGAATTACAAAGCCAGGGAATGACTGTTGCTCCCCAGCCAAATAGTATAAAGTGGTAAATTTATAAACAAATGGCCAGTCCTCCTCGCACTTGGCCAGTTTGACTTGTAAAGATACACACTGAAGTGCATAAGTAAAACAACAGAGCAAGCAGCGAGAGAACCAGCTGCAGAGACATCCTGAGCAAACTAGGAGAACGGATGGCCCCGACATATCTCATTTTTGCTTTCTTTATAATGTAACTCTAACTGCATACACAGTACAGAATAAACTCCCTCAAAGAGGCCTTCTCCATAAATGCACTCTCAAACATCAAAGAAAAGAGTACAAGTGAAAGTTCCTCTTCAGCCAGCTCCACCCAGTCAAGTTTCTGAGAGGCAACAGCCAAGAAGTGGCCATTCTTTTCAACTTTTTTTTCCATGTAGTGCCATACACAAATATAAGCAGATCATTGTTTTGTTTTATGAGCTTTTGAAATAAATGAGACCATACTTTACATATGTGTATGTACACACACATACACAATAGTAAACTAAAACTTGCTTCTTCACTCAATGATTTCATAAAGAACTTTCATACCGGGTCCATATAAATGGAACTCCACCTTTTTAACTGGTATGACATGCACCATAATCTGCTTATGCATTCTCCTAGGATCTCTTCTGTCTTTTCAGTTTTCACTATTACAAACATTAAATGCTCTTGTAGGGGACTCTTTCTGCATGTATGTGTTTCTCAAGGAATAACTACACAGAAGTAGCATTGCTCGACTGGGGGAAACAGGATTTAAAAATTTCCATAGGTACTTAGAAATTTCCCCCCAACTTATACCCCCAATCTTCTCCCAACTTATGCCCCTACAATGTTCCCATTTCCTCACATGTGCATAGCATTCCATATGTTTGGTTTTTATCACGTTTGTCTTTATGATGAGTAAAAAAAGGTCTCATTGTTTGAGAGACTTTTCATTAATTTATAAGCCATTTGTATTTCTTAGTTGAAGAAATGTGCTTATATCCTTGTTAGATGCTTATTCATTTATAAAAAGGTTCTTTAAAAAACATTTTTCCATGAAATATATACTTTTATATTGACAATGTGAATTAAGAAGACTGCCTTTTACCTAATTTGGTTTTTGCCTTTGGTTTAAACATGGACACAGGCCAATAGAGGGCTTCCCAGATGGTGCTAGTGGTAAAGAACCCACCTACCACTGCAGGAGACATAAGAGACAGAGGTTCAGTTCCTGGGTTGGGAAGATACCCTGGAGGAGGGCATGGCAACGCACTCCAGTATTCTTGCTTGGAGAATCCCATGGACAGAGGAGCCTGGTGGGTTACAGTCCATAGGGTTGCAAAGAGTCAGACACAACTGTAGCAACTTAGCAAGCATGCAAAAGTCTATATTTTCTTCTAATATTTCAAAAAATGGTTTTCACTCAGCTCCTTAATCCTTTTGGGATGAATTTGCATGTGTTGTAAGGGAGGACTCAAATTTGATTTTTTTTTTCTTCTCCAATTGAATGAATTATTCCTATGGAATTTATGAAAGAGCTTTCCCCCATCAATTTGAATAACTATTCTCATATACATGGTGGTTTGAGAGATGTTACACTGAGATTCATGGGGTCACAAAGGGTCGGACACGACTGAGCGACTGAACTGAACTCAACACCCAATAGACTGTAATAAATTTAATCTTCAAATTTTTAAAATCATCTTGGGCTCCCAAAACTTTCAATATTATTCTGTTTCTAATTTCAGAACATGTCAAGTATTAGAATAGTAATATGTGCAGCCTGGTTATGGTTCTCGTTTAGAAGGCTAATTCAATACTGTTCTAGGATGAAGCTGCTGTTTTCTTTTCTTTCTTTCTTTTTTTTCTGTCTTCATCCTGCTAAGAAAGGTAATTTCAGGCAGCCATATTCTCCAGGATAGAATACAGCTGATTGGAGCTCTTCAAACATACCAAGTGATAACCAACCACCAGCAATGTAACGTTTTTTGTAAAAGTGATGAGTCCCTGCCATCAGTGATTTGAAAAAAGAAAATTCATCTTTTTTCATGCATGAATACTTAAAGAATGTGAATTAATCCCCACCCCCGCCCCCAGCCTCACAAAACAGCAAGTCAAGAAGAGGACCTTTGATAGGATCGCAAATTAGGCAAGTTCAGTTGGACAAAAATGCAAAAATGTTATCACTGCAATTAAAAAAAAAATTACCTACACACAAGTACAGAAAATACTTGTAATAAGCAGTCAGCAGAGCTGAGACCTGGATGAGTTCATGTCTTCTACTTCATAGAGCTTGAGACAGGACTGGAAGTAACTCTGGAGCCCTAACTGAGGCTTCATCTTTTCTCTTGATTCCAGAATATTTTCTGTCTTTACTGCATGGGTCCTGAGGGGAACCTGGAGAATATTTTGTCCTCAACATGTGCATTGAGATACGATAATTTCTTTTGGAAGTTCTAGCTTAAAAATCAATTTGCTTTCACATCAAAAAGTGGCCATTTTAATAAATATCGTGAAGACTTTTCATCATAAGCAAGGATGACTCTCCATATTTGGAACCTAAAATGGACTTAAGGCACTCAATAGGTTTTTAAGATTTAATTATCATACGTACTCCATGGCTGTATCAAGTTTTTGGTTCACTCTACCCCCTCCTCTATCCACCCTCCCTGCTTTCACTTTCAGCCTCCTTGTTTTCATCTCTGGGTAGAAGCTTTCTTAAAAAATTTATTGGATGATTTACATGGTTGATTTATAGTGGTGTGTTAGTTTCTGCTGTACAGCAAACTGTGTAGGATATCTGAATAAGTTCACCAAAGGAAAGCTTGTGAACAAAACTGATATGTGCAACTTTTGCTTACCATGCTGAAAAAGAAATTTCGTTTGCCCTTCTTTTTAATTGTTCTTTGTTAGGAGGGCTGGGGCACGGATGTGGGAGTGGCCTGAATCTGCCAATTGGAAAACAACCTCTAAAATGGGGGAGCCGGGGCAAGATGAAAAGAACCTGGAGCCTTGGATGGACCACCTGAGTTAGAGCTCCCTGGCCTGGGCTCAGCACACTATGTCTGTAAAAGACCAGATAATAAATGCTTTAGGCTTTGTAGGTCATAACCTCTCTGTTCTATTTTTGCCATTTGTAGTGCAAAAAGTAGCAGTAGATAATACTTCACTGTGAATGAGTTGTGGGTCAGTGTTCCTGTAAAAGTTTATTTAATGGACACCAAAGATTGAATTGCCAACAACTGCTGGATCATGGAAAAGGCAAGAGTGTTCCAGAAAAATGTCTATTTCTGCTTTATTGACTATGCCAAAGCCTTTGACTGTGTGGATCACAAGAAACTGTGGAAAATTCTGAAAGAGATGGGAATACCAGACCACCTGACTTGCCTCTTGAGAAATTTGTATGCAGGTCAGGAAGCAACAGTTAGAACTGGACATGGAGCAACAGACTGGTTACAAATAGGAAAAGGAGTACGTCAAGGCTGTATATTGTCACCCTGCTTATTTAACTTATATGAAGAGTACATCATGAGAAACGCTGGACCAGAAGAAACACAAGCTGGAATCAAGATTGCCTAGAGAAATATCCGGAGAAGGCAATGGCCCCCCACTCCAGTACTCTTGCCTGGAAACTCCCATGGATGGAGGAGCCTGCTGGGCTGCAGTCCATGGGGTCGCTAAGGGTCGGGCACGAATGAGCGACTTTCACTTTCACTTTTCACTCTCATGCATTGGAGAAGGAAATGGCAACCCACTCCAGTGTTCTTGCCTGGAGAATCCCAGGGTCGGAGGAGCCTGATAGGCTGCCGTCTGTGGGGTCACACAGAGTCGGACACGACTGAAGTGACTTAGTAGTAGTAGAGAAATATCAATAACCTCAGATATGCAGATGACACCAACCTTATGGCAGAAAGTGAAGAGGAACTCAAAAGCCCTTGATGAAAGTGAAAGAGGAGAGAGAAAAAGTTGGCTTAAAGCTCAACATTCAGAAAACGAAGATCATGGCATCTGGTCCCATCACTTCATGGGAAATAGATAGGGAAACAGTGGAAACAGTGTCAGACTTTATTTTGGGGGCGCCAAAATCACTGCAGATGGTGATTGCAGCCATGAAATTAAATGATGCTTACTCCTCGGAAGAAAAGTTATGCGCAACCTAGATAGCATATTCAAAAGCAGAGACATTACTTTGCCGACTAAGGTCCGTGTAGTCAAGGCTATGGTTTTTCCTATAGTCATGTATGGATGTGAGAACTGGACTGTGAAGAAGGCTGAGCGCCGAAGAATTGATGCTTTTGAACTGTGGTGTTGAAGAAGACTCTTGAGAGTCCCTTGGACTGCAAGGAGATCCAACCAATCCATTCTGAAGGAGATCAGCCCTGGGATTTCTTTGGAAGGAATGATGCTAAAGCTGAAACTCTAGTACTTTGGCCACCTCATGCGAAGCGTTGACTCATTGGAAAAGACTCTGATGCTGGGAGGGATTGGGGGCAGGAGGAGAAGGGGACGACCAAGGATGAGATGGCTGGATGGCATCATGGACTCAATGGACGTGAGTCTGAGTGAACTCCGGGAGTTGGTGATGGACAGGGAGGCCTGGCGTGCTTCGATTCATGGGGTAGCAAAGAGTCGGACACGACTGAGCGACTGAACTGAACTGAACTGAACTACACTATAATTCTTGAAAAGACATACGTCCTAATACTGCTCCTTCAGATCTTTTAAATGGGGGCATAATTAAGAATATTTTTATTTGCGCTTACTACATGAGATGGTTAGATAGCATCACTGACTCAATGGACATGAATCTGAGCAAACTCCAGGAGATAGTGAAGGACAGGGAAACCTGGTGTGCTGCAGTCCATGGGGTCACAAAGAGTTGCACACAACTCTTTGCGACTGAACAACAGTAACACATGCTCCCACACTCTTCTAGGAACCCAACCCATATAATTCCACAGCCATCCTTTGGGGAAAGTACCCATTAGTATCCATCTTGTGGAAGAGAGGTAAAAGTGTCCTATGTCCCTAGTTGGTAACAGGCGGAGTCAGGATTTGAGTGGAATCAGGCAGATACCAGAGCTTGTTTGCTGAGTCGCCCAGCTCAGACTAACTGCTTCTTTGAAGGTCCATAGGCAGGACAGAGAAAAAGAACTGTAAACCCTTGCTGGATAATTGTAGGCATAGCTAACTGTGTGGTTGCACATCTTCTGGCTCCTCACTGAACCACACGGCATTTGAGGCCACTGTGTTCTTTTTCCCTTCCGTCCATGGCCTTTCTCCTGGGTGGGGAGAATGTGGACTCTCAGTGTCACCCAGATATGACATCCCATGGCTCAGACATGGCAGTGAAAAGGCTGTAGGTCACGTCAGTCTGCCTGTGTGAGCTCACTCAAAAGTCAGTGACTTCATCTTCTGCAGGTTCTCTAAATCCAGAGGGGATCCTTCCCATTTGGGTATTGAAGTGGTTCAGCAATGAAAAACAGCGTGCTTTAGAACAGCCGCAGCAGGCTGGAACATTGTCTGTTATAGGAGTGGGCACAACATGGTTGAAAGTGGCATATCTTGAGTGTGGTTAAAGCCCAGCAGCTTTGATTAAGAAGCTTTGGTTAAGATGACAGTGGTCCTTACAACTTCCTAACCCTCGGCTTGCTGTTTTGTCTCTGTTATGTTTTGTTTTGTCTTGTTTTCCTTTGTCAGGCCTACCTCTAACATTTGCAGAGCCCACGGCAAGAGTACAAATGAACGCCCACAGACCATATGTCTAAATATTTAAAAGTTATAAAATCAGCTAAAACACAGTTAAATAAAATACTTCCATCCTTCTACCTTGACAAATATACCATCATGGTAAAAAATGGAAAACTATGTAAAGTTATGACTTTTTTTGGGAAAATATCAAAGACAAGTAAGCGTAATTGTTATTGTATATGTCTGGGTGTTTTGTTGTTGGGCTGGAAATGTTTAGAGGAGTGATGAATGAAAGAGAAACAATTCATAATTTACTATCTATCCCATTGAATTGATTTTTTTGTCTGCATTTCAGTAAGAATCACTGTATCATTATAATCAATATTCCATAATTTGTCCTGAAGGGTTGCAAATACACTGTAATTCTACTAAAAGTGTCCAAAAATTTGAATATATGTTTATCAAGAATGTGTATTAATATAAATATGGGAAATTTTAAGTTGATTTAATATGTATTTATAATATGCTATTTTCATTCTAAAATACAAATTATACATTCAAATAGAAAAGAAAAATTATAACTAATGAATTTAAGATCTTTTTTTAAAGCTGAAATTTTATTTAATTTTTGGAAAACAAATTTGAACTATTTTAAGCAAATACAAGTATTTGCTATGCTAATGTAGCTGGTTTTCAAGGTAAGGTATTGGCATTCGATTTCATGAATTACTTGTGTGGATTTATAGAGTTAGCAACCTGGTAGTGATATGAATTGATAGTAGAATGTTCTGCTGCCAGGGGCAACTATTGCAAAGACTTGCTAAATGTTCAAAACCTGCAGAGCCGTGTATTGGAGAAGCAAGAAAACAATGCCAGGCCTGCTGGGAAACGATACTGCATGAGGGAAGGCCTTTGTGGGGTCTGCCAGGTTGATTCATTTGTCTTTTCTGCCTGCTCTTGGAGCAGGGTTCACCTCCAGTGTTCTGAGCAGCATAGCCCAAACCTTTACAATGTTTGGATGTGAACACCTTCTACTTTGAAGACACAGCAAACCCATTTCCATGGGTCCTGAATAGAGTTAGTCACAAGAGCAGATGTTGAATTTTAAAGTTGCACTGTATCCTTGTTGAGTCCTGACTCCCAAATGACAGGGACATTGTATGTTCTTTAATTTCCCTCTGCATGTGTGTGTGTGTGTGTGAATCAGGGCCTTTCAAAGAAGGGCTCAGGGCAGTGGCCCTTTGCCTGGGTCTAAAAGTGATACCATTTGGGGAAATATTTTAACATTTGTGTTGTTTGTTTACTTACATTTACTTATTCTTTTTTTTTTTCCAAGTTTTAAACTTGGACCCTCAGCTGCAACAAAATGAAATCACACTTGTGGGAGTCTTTCCATGAGCTTGTCCTCTGATGATCCTGCAATGATTAATACAGGCCTCCGCTTCTGAAACTGCAGACAGCAGTCATTTTAAAAATTATCTATGTATTTATTTCGGGCTGCACTGGGTCTCCACTGCTGCTCTCAGGCTTTCTGTAGCTGCAGCGAGTGGGGGCTACTCTTCATTGCAGGGCATGCACTCACTGCAGTGGCCTCTCTTGTGGCAGGGCACACAGGCTGTAGGCACACAGGCTTCAGTAGCTGCCGCACTCAGGCTCAGCATTTGTGGCGCACGGCCTTACATTCCACAGCATGTGGAATCTTCCCAGACCAGGGATCGAACCCGTGCGCCCTGCATGGGCAGGCGGATTCTCATCTACTGTATCCTAGGGAAGTTCAGAGTCATTTTTAAAGCCCTTCTGGGGGCAACATAGATTTTCAACAGGGTTGATTATTCCAGAATCATCCTTTAGGAAGTAATGTCTTCACTGGGAGTCAGAGGTTTATACACTGGGGAGAGGTCAGTTTTGCAAAGTCTTTCCTTCAACTTTCAACAAGGCTAGCAAGGAGACAGCTGATGATGGTCATTGCCTATGGCACGTGGCTGCCACACACAGGCACTTGTGGTCTCCATAGGAGGCTTTTTTATTTTCTTTAGTACTATATATATATATATATATATATATATATATACACACACACACACACACATATATATATATAGCCCATGAACCATCTTTAGTAGGGGTGCTTGTTAAAAAGGCAGTTTCTAGATCTCAACTACACATGTCCCAAGTGAGGTTTTCTGAGCTTAGACTCTAGAGTGATACTAACACAGATGCTTTTCAAACCAGGTTTTGAGAAAAATTCATCTAGTGTCAGTTCAGTTCAGTTCAGTTGCTCAGTCGTGTCCGACTCTTTGCGACCCCATGAATCGCAGCACGCCAGGCCTCCCTGTCCATCACCAACTCCCAGAGTTCACTCACGTCCATCGAGTCAGTGATGCTATCCAGCCATCTCATCCTTGGTCATCCCCTTCTCCTCCTGCCCCCAATTCCTCCCAGCATCAAGGTCTTTTCCAATAAGTCAACTCTTCGCATGAGGTAACCAAAGTACTGGAGTTTCAGCTTTAGCATCATTCCTTCCAAAGAAATCCCAGGGCTGATCTCCTTCAGAATGGACTGGTTGGATCTCCTTGCAGTCCAAGGGACTCTCCAGAGTCTTCTCCAACACCACAGTTCAAAAGCATCAATTCTTCGGTGCTCAGCCTTCTTCACAGTCCAACTCTCACATCCATACATGACCACAGGAAAAACCATAGCCTTGACTAGACGGACCTTAGTCGGCAAAGTAATGTCTCTGCTTTTGAATATGCTATCTAGGTTGGTCATAACTTT
>SJXQ01000731.1:0-98481 GCA_006408695.1 Aepyceros melampus | reverse complement strand
AGAATTTTGAGCATTACTTTACTAGCATGTGAGTTGAATGCAATTGTGCGGTAGTTTGAGCATTCTTTGTCATTGTCTTTCTTTGGGATTGGAATGAAAACTGACCTTTTCCAGTCCTGTGGCCACTGCTGAGTTTTCCAAATTTGCTGGCATAGTGAGTGTAACACTTTCACAGCATCATCTTTCAGGATTTGAAACAGCTCAACTGGAATTCCATCACCTCCACTAGCTTTGTTCATAGTGATGCTTTCTAAGGCCCACTTGACTTCACATTCCAGGATGTCTGGCTCTAGGTGAGTGATCACAGCATCGTGATTATCTGGGTCGTGAAGATCTTTTTTGTACAGTTCTTCTGTGTATTCTTGCCACCTCTTCTTAATATCTTCTGCTTCTGTTAGGTCCATACCATTTCTGTCCTTTATTGAGCCTATCTTTGCGTGAAATGTTCCCTTGGTATCTCTAATTAGGTTGGTGTATTAAATGAAGTGCTATACGTGGAAGCCCCAGAACAATGCCTGCACCCAAGGGCTCTGTTACAGTCAGCTCTTGTACCTGTTACTATTCTATCTCACAGCGAGGATTCCATTGTCCACCTGCTGGGGCCACGAGCCCTTCCACAGTGATCTGGGATGTCCACGATTGCCATTTATGACTGCTCTGTTCTCAGAAGATAGAAACATCAGCCATGGGCATAAAATACAGGCCTCTCCTTATTTAGCCTTTGCCCATTTCTTGGCAGTATTGTGATTTTCACTGTTTCCTTAGTATCTCCTCAGTCAGTGCTCAGTGGTGTCTGATTCTTTGTAACCCCCTGGACTGTTGCCCACCAGGCTCCTCCGTACATGAGATTCTCCAGGCAAGAATACCAGAGTGGGTTGCCACGCCCTCCTCTAGGGGATCTTCCCAATCCAGGGATCAAACCCAGGTCTCCTGCATTGCAGGCAGATTCTTTACCATCTGAGGCACCAGGGAAGCCCAGTACGTCTTCAACTTCAGCCTAAACCACAGTAATTTGTTCCCCTTATCCAGGATGTGATTTCCATGAGAATCTACAGTTATTTAAAAACGAAAACCATAAAACACTCTTCATCTGCCCCCTCAGGTAAAGATGACATTTCACAACAATTGCAAAAGTAACTACTTTCTAAAACACATGTGATTAAAAATGTCCCCTTCATGGTGTGATTTTATTCCTGGAGATGACTGTATTGCCAACAGAAACTCATCACATTTAAAAAACTTGGAAACAGAGTTTTCAAATCTATTTTAAAACTTCTCAAAGAGTTTCAGCGAATTATTAAAGTCAATTTTTTGAAAATAAAAATGTAACACTTTATGACAAATTGACAAGAACTGACAGATCTCAAAAAACACTTATAAGCATGAGTTCAGCCAAACTGTTTATATAATTTGTGGATAGGACTGAAAACAGGTAACAAATACAGTCATAAATTCACCTCTTCTGCGTGAACCTAGGTTGTCCCGAATGGCATTAAAAACAAGTCTCTAATTAACCTGAACTTGAGTCCCAATCTTTAAATCATTATTAAATCTAGATTTAAAATATATATATATATATAAAGCAATTCAAACTATATAGCTTTCACTGAAAATAGCCTGTTTATCATATCAGTAATTATTTATCCATTAACAGTGACATTTTGATGGGAACAAAAAGTATTTTTGTATCATCGAGAGATAAAACAAAATTATTTCTAAATATTGTTTATATCATTTTTGCCTTTTAGAAAACTTTGTTTTGTGTGTTTTAATATTTATATGATATATTAGCATAATAGTCCATATATACAGTGTGTAAATAATTGACCATATATCAGATCCACTTGCTCAAAATATTTTAATGATAAGGGTGTATAATTAAAAAGTTTAAGGTTCATCTCCAAGCCAGGCTTCAGCAATATATGAACCGTGAACTTCCAGACATTCAAGCTGGTTTTAGAAAAGGCAGAGGACCCAGAGATCAAATTGCCAGCATCCACTGGATCATCCGAAAAGCAAGAGAGTTCCAGAAAAACATGTATTTCTACTTTATTGACTATGCCAAAGCCCTTGACTGTGTGGATCACAATAAACTGTGGAAAATTCTGAAAGAGATGGGATACCAGAGCACCTGACCTGCCTCTTGAGAAATCTATATGCAGGTCAGGAAGCAACAGTTAGAACTGGACATGGACCAACAGACTGGTTCCAAATAGGAAAAGGAGTACGTCAAGGCTGTATATCGTCACCCTGCTTATTTAACTTATATGCAGAGCACATCAAGAGAAATGCTGGGCTGGAAGAAGCACAAGCTGGATTCAAGATTGCCTGGAGAAATATCAGTAACTTCAGATATGCAAATGACACCACACTTATGGCAGAAAGTGAAGAGGAACTCAAAAGCCTCTTGATGAAAGTGAAAGAGGAGAATGAAAAGTTGGCTTAAAGCTCAACATTCAGAAAATGAAGATCATGGTATCTGGTCCCATCACTTCATGGGAAATAGATGAGGAAACAGTGGAAACAGTGTCAGACTTTATTTTTGGGAGGGGGGCTCCAAAATCACTGCAGATGGTGATTGCAGCCATTCACCATGCTTATTTAACTTATATGCAGAGCACATCAAGAGAAATGCTGGGCTGGAAGAAGCACAAGCTGGAATCAAGACTGCCAGGAAAAATATCAATAACCTCAGATATGCAGATGACACTACCCTTATGGCAGAAATTAAGAGGAACTCAAAAGCCTCTTGATGAAAGTGAAAGAGGAGAATGAAAAAGTTGGCTTAAAGCTCAACATTCAGAAAATGAAGATCATGGCATCTGGTCCCATCACTTCATGGGAAATAGATGAAGAAACAGTGGAAACAGTGTCAGACTTTATTTTGGGGGGGCTCCAAAATCACTGCAGATGGTGATTGCAGCCATGAAATTAAAAGACCCTTATTCCTTGGAAGGAAAGTTATGACCAACCTAGATAGCATATTCAAAAGCAGAGACATTACTTTGCCAACAAAGGTCTGTCTAGTCAAGGCTATGGTTTTTCCAGTAGTTATGTATGGATGTGAGAGTTGAACTGTGAAGAAAGCTGAGTGCTGAAGAATTGATGCTTTTGAACTGTGGTGTTGGAGAAGACTCTGGAGAGTCCCTTGGACTGCAAGGAGATCCAACCAGTCTATTCTAAAGGAGATCAGCCCTGGGTGTTCTTTGGAAGGAATGATGCTAAAGCTGAAACTCCAGTACTCTGGCCACCTCATGAGAAGAAATGACTCATTGGAAAAGACTCTGATGCTGGGAGGGATTGGGGGCAGGAGGAGAAGGAGATGACAGAGGATGAGATGGCTGGATGGCATCACCAACTCGATGGATGTGAGTTTGAGTGAACTCTGGGAGTTGGTGATGGACAGGGAGGCCTGATGTGCTGCAACTCATGGGGTTGCAAAGAGTCAAACATGACTGAGCGACCAAACTGAACTGAAGTACAGTCCAAGTGCCCGCCTTTTTATGGATGAGGACCCTGAGCGTGGGTTATTATAGCTGGTCAGTAATGGAGTCAGGAGTCAGCACGTCTGGGGATGAAAGCTGTGGACACAAGAAGTCACAGTGTTGTCAGGGCCTGAACCTACTCAGTAGGACTCAACTCTGCCTTCCCAGCCAGATGGAGGAGGCGCTTGAGGATACCTAGGATCTGAATGCTGCACACTCAGAAACCAAAGTTCCCTCTTGCAGAAGCTGCCCTCTGTGGTCTTAAACTAGAGAGCAGAGACTGAAATATCTGAGATTATCAGCTGATCTTGTGGGGCATGGATTTCCTGAGGTCTGCAGGCACAGCAACCCACTCCAGTATTCCTGCCTGGAGAATCGAATGGACAGAGAAGTCTGGCAGGCTACAGTTCATGGGGTCGCAAAGAGTCGGACTTGACTGAAGTGACTTAGCATGCATGCATGCAGACTTCTTGGCAAGAATTTTGTCTGGCTGTTTTGGAAATCATTAACTTCAAAATGTGTTTCTTTAATTTTGGTGACATATACAGACGTAATATTAGTGACTGGGGCATTTTCTTGGACTGTTGTAAGTATTAGTTTATGTGTTCTTGGAACGCTTCCTCCAAAAGTGTCAATGTATAAGCAACCATTCTGTTCCAGATGTTGTGTTAGATTCTTGAGATTCAGAGGTTTCAAAGATCTGTCACTTACTCTCAGGAAAATGACAGTCTAGAGAGAACCAGATACGTGGGTGTGTAGTTCCTATACTATGTTGAGATTGTTTATAGGGACACGTGGCTATTCACAGGACTCCCAGGTGGTTCAGTGGTTGGGAATCTGCCTGCCAATGCAGAGGACACAGGTTCGATCCCTGGTCTGGGAATATTCCACGTGCCATGGGACAACTTAGCCCACAAGCCACAACTACTGAAGCCCATGTGCCCTAGAGCCAGTGCCCTACAACAAGAGAAGCCACAGCAATGAGAACCTTGAGCAGTATACCTAGAGAAAGCCTGTGCACACCAACGAAGACCCAGCACAGCCAAAATAATAATAATAATAAGTTTTTTTAAATGACTGTGCACAGATGGGAGGATAGACAAGGCTTGCAGAGGGAATGGTCTGTGGCTGCTGGGCGGAGTGGTGGCCTTTTTCCATTTGTTCATCTCAGAACCTGAAAACAGATGTCACTTGTTCCTCCTTTCACTCCCCACTTTCCTTCCCATTTCCTCTGCACAAATTTCCTCCTATCTGCATTTCTATTTTTGTCTTCTTTTCATTAAAATAGATTCCTTTACCATCAGAAGATATATTATTAGCAGTAAACAAGAAGGAGAAGAGCACATCTTCACCAGTACTCTTTTCCTGGGATTAAAAGTTCTGTTTATAGGGATTCAAATTTATTGCAATAATAGTGCCAGGTACCAAAAAGGTTTGAAACTTTAAGCTCATTGAATCAAGGCATGCCCAGCTTCAGCGTGTGCTTTTGTTTTTTTAATAAACAAATATGTCTTATTGTTACAAAAGCTGTATATGTTCCTTGAGAAAGACAAAAAATAAGATAAAAATAAGAAAATAAAAGCACTGAATTCTTATCACTGGAGATTATCTTTAATATCATTTTGGTTACATTTTCAGGTACCATGTGTGTGTATTTATTAAGATGAAATAATACTTTGCAAGTTGTTTCATATCTTGATTCTCTAGGTTAATGAACTTTACCTTTATAATTCAAAACTTTTGTTTGTCTAATAGTCTAGCCACATGTAAATTTCCTCTATTTTCCCCAAAATACCCTTTAGACCTAGATTGCCCAAATTTGAGTCTACTTCAGGCCCACATATTGAATAAAGTTGTTACACCCCTTAGATTTCTTCTAATGTAGAATCATCTCTAATTTTTTTCCATTACACACTTGATCCCAGACCAAGGATCCCAGAAGAATGATTCACCTTCATTTGTCTGGGTGCCTTCAGGGGCAGTCAGTGAAATTTCCCCATCCCCTCTATTTTCTTACAGTGGAAATTAGGTCTAAAACTCTGCAGGATGCATGTTAAACACTCTGACTAGAATATTCTGCAGCAATGGTTTGCACTTTATTGTGTGTCACATCAGGAGACACGACATCTGATGATTCCCCATTCATGGGGCTAAATGTGACCACTGCATTAGGTGATGAAAATCTGATCCCTTCAAAAATTTACGCTTGCATTTATTGTGTGGCTGGGAGGAAATCTCTGTGGTGTTACTTCAGCACCCTGTGAAAGTCAGATTCCCTGTAAACCATGGCACTTAATGCTTTTAACACTATTGACGATCCTTGCCCTGGGTCAATCATTTCATTAGGGATTGACAATGATTAAAATCTAATTCAGGGGTTTCCTTGGTGGCTCAGTGGTAAAAAAAAAATCCGCCTGCCAATAAAGGAGACAGCGGTTTGATCCCTGGTCCAGGAAGATCCCACATGTTGAGGAGCAACTAAGTCTGTGTGCCACAACCATTGAGCCCATGTTCTAGAGCCCGGAAACCGCATCGACTGAGCTGCGACTACTGAAGCCTACTCGCCGCAACTACAGAGTAGCCCCAAGTCAGTGCAACTAGAGACAAGCCCTCACAGCAACAAAGACCCAGAACAGCCCAAAATAAAGAAAATTATTTTTAAAAAATCTAATTCAATCTTTCCTTTTCTCTTAACAGGTAGCATACTTCTGTAAAATAAAGCTTTCTCTCATCACGTGAAGTTTTTTTGGCAGCGAGAAGTTACTATGAAATACAGTCTTACTAGAAATGCAGGATAAAAATTTACTTTTTCCCATTACATACATATTATCAGAGGAACTCATCACAGGCTCAGTTGGCCAGTCATGTCTGACTCTTTGTGAATCCATGGACTGTAGCCCACCAGGCTCCTCTGTCCATGGGATTCTCCAGGCATGAATACTGGAGTGGGTTGCCACCCCCTCCTCCAGGGAATCTTCCCGACCCAGGGATCGAACCTGCATCTCTTATGTCTCCCATATTGGCAGGTGGAGTCTTCACCACTGTGCCACCTGGGAAGCCCATTGTCAAAGGAAAGAGGTGACCCAATAACTGCTTCAAGATGATGACATATAAGTTGGAGGCTGCTTTCTCTTTTTTTTTGGAAAATTATTATCTATTCATGGATTTTCAGTGATTCAATGAGTGCCCCTACATTGCTGCAACATTTTTGGTCTAAGAAGTTATTAAGTTGAATAATTCAGTATCAATTGTCTTACTGTTTAGTGTTATTCAGGTACAGCTCAATCTACAATTTTATGAACATTTTGAAAAAATGAGACTAACCAGACAGTAAAATCACTTTCATTACACGAGATGGGTCACTCAACCCAGAAAATGTTCCCCACCAGGTATGGTGTCTGATGTTCAGTGTGTCAACTTCACATGATTAAAATGAATTTACTCTTGTAAAATGGGTTTACTGAGACTTGAAGGGAAATATCATTTCAAGAACTATTCACCTGTATGCAGTGCAGACAAGATGTTTCTATTTGAGGTGGCACTAGTGGTAAAGAATCCATCTGCCACTGCAGGAGAAGCAAGAGAGATGGGTTCGATCCTTGGGTCAGGAAGATCCCCTGGAGCAGGATATGGCACCCCACTCCAGTATTCTTGCCTGGAAAATTCCAAGGGCAGAGGAGTCTGGTGGGCTACAGTCCCCGGGGTTGCCGAGAGTCGGACACGACTGAGTGACTGAAAAGCACACCACCATGGCTATTGAACTTTATACTTTATCCTTTTTAAAAAAATGAGTTGCTAAATGACTTAACTGCACAGTTCATTACATAGCACACCCATTGAAAAGAGCTTTATATTTGGTTATTATTCTCCTCTCTAAAATGACTTTAAACCCATATGAAAATGATAATGATAAACATGTATGAACATGCACACACACACACTGATAGATGTTTTGCTAAATTGTAGAGTGACCAGTTGTCTCAGTTTTATAACTAAAGTTATGTGTTGCAGTAAGCATTCCAGTCCCAGGCAAAATGGGATGGTTAGTCACCTAAAATTTGTCAGATAAGTAAATTTGTCAGCCTGACATTCAAGCAACAGATCTCTGATGTATTGTCCTAGTCTTGACTCAGATGTTAAACAAAGCCTTTAATTCAGAAACAAACTGATATGTCGAACTGGCAGGAAAATAACTTTTAAGTACATTTGAATTGTTAGAAATATCAAGAATGCACTAAAAGGGTCTAAAACTGCCAGTATAAAAGAGTCCAAGTATCTCACTACTTTCAAAGAGTTAATATAGTTTCCAATATTTTGAATATTTCAGCCAAAGCTTAGAAAATGGAATGGTGTAGGAACAATGTGCTTGAGTTGATTTTCACTATGGAATTTTATTTATAATAAGTACTATTTCTAGAGAGACTAGTCATTGAAGGTTAGGTTGAAAGGGACCTTGAGAAGCAATAATGTTTATCTTCCCATGTCTAGTCAAGGCCACAGTTAGACCATAATGAAATTCTGTCCAATGTATTTTTAAGTACCCTCAAAGAGGGGAATATTTTATTACTAATTTCATATCTTACCTAAAAGTTCTCACACTTTATAGAAGACCAATCTTTTTTTCTGGATGATGCTAGTAATTGTGAACTGCAGGGGAGCATTCTTTGACAAAAGTTTAGAGATTTTCTGATTTCCTTTCAGTATTTTAATTCTGAAAGATTTTAATTTTTTTTCAAAGTTTGTATTTTCAAACGTTTAGTTACATTTGTGGCTCTCTGAATTCCTGGAGCATAGATTTGGGTGCCAACAAAGGTCCATCTAGTCAAGGCTATGGTTTTTCCAGTGGTCATGTATGGCTGTGAGAGTTGGACTGTGAAGAAAGCTGAATGCCGAAGAATTAATGCTTTTGAACTGTGGTGTTGGAGAAGACTCTGGAGAGTCCCTTGAACTGCAAGGAGATCCAACCAGTCCATTCTAAAGGAGATCAGTCCTGGGTGTTCTTTGGAAGGACTGATGCTAAAGCTGAAACTCCAGTACTTTGTCCACCTCATGCGAAGAGTTGACTCACTGGAAAAGAGTCTGATGCTGGGAGGGATTGGGGGCAGGAGGAGAAGGGGACGACAGAGGATGAGATGGCTGGATGGCATCACTGACTCGATGGACGTGAGTCTGAGTGAACTCTGGGAGTTGTTGATGGACAGGGAGGCCCGGCGTGCTGCGATTCATGGGATTGCAAAGAGTTGGACACGACTGAGTGACTGAACTGAACTGAACCAAGCAGGGCTGCAAGCAAAGGTTTTTCTCTGGGAGAAAACAATTTCTACTTTTTAATATGTTTTTATAGTTAAATTATAGTGCTCATGAAACTGACATCTTGTAATGCAGAAAGTATTATATAAAAACCTATTGTTGAAAACCATCAGTAAATTCACATATCAAGGAATAAAACTATTAGTTTAACTTATCAGAGTTTAATAGATTTTGTAGGCTCTACAAATGGTTCTACATGTATGACATCTGATTCTTAGGATTTATCACTAAAATCTCATTCTTCATCTCAGGACCACAGATGAGCTTAATCCTGATGCTTTCTAGTAAAAAAAAAAAGTGTTTTGAGCCCATAAAAGGGAAAGACTATGATGCTATGAGACATACATTTTAATTTTAGTTCTCTTTCTGGTTTCCAGATATTTGACCTTAGTTATTGCACTTGGTGGGTTGTTTAGGGATTCAGTTCAGTTCAGTCACTCAGTCATGTCCGACTCTTTGCGACCCCATGAATCGAAGCACGCCAGGCCTCCCTGTCCATCACCAACTCCCGGAGTTCACTCAGACTCACATCCATCAAGTCGGTAATGCCATCCAGCCATCTCATCCTCTGTCGTCCCCTTCTCCTCCTGCCCCCAATCCCTCCCAGCATCAGGGTCTTTTCCAATGAGTCATTTCTTCTCATGAGGTGGCCAAAGTACTGGAGTTTCAGCTTTAGCATCATTCCTTCCAAAGAACACCCAGGGCTGATCTCCTTTAGAATAGACTGGTTGGATCTCCTTGCAGTCCAAGGGACTCTCCAGAGTCTTCTCCAACACCACAGTTCAAAAGCATTAATTCTTCGGCGCTCAGCTTTCTTCACAGTCCAACTCTCACATCCATACATGACCACTGGAAAAGCCATAGCCTTCACTAGACAGATCTTTGTTGGCAAAGTAATGTCTCTGTTTTTCAATATGGTATTAGAAGTATTTTATTTAGGTGGTTAGCATTTTGGAGATTCAAAGAGCTAACAGAAATTAAGGGGTATTTTCCATTTGATGCTAGTACAGAAAAATTGAAAAACAGATTTCCCAGACTTTAACATGCAGGCAAATTCACATGAGGGATCTTATTAAAATCCTTTCCAAACAAGGTAGTCCAAGCTCTATGCTACTAATAAGCTCCTAGGTGGTGCTGATCCTCCAAGAACTACATCTTGAATAACAAGATTGTAAAGAATGTACCTACAGCCTAATTCAGCCTTTCTCTTCTCAACCTAGAAAAACAAATAGCACCCAGTGAGATGATATCATTATAGAGATAGGTGGGGACATGGGTAGGGATGAGAAAAAAAACCTTTATGCTATTATTGGTATAGCAAAATACTTGAATTTCTAATTAAAACTATTCATAATTAGTTTAATAAGGCCACTGGTAAACTCAAGAACAAAACTTGTAAAATTAAGAAAGCTATTTCTGTAGCACAGTGACTAGAATGTGGCTATAAACCTGAATGCTATATATAATGGCAGTTGTAATAGCTTGATGTTTTATTAATAGTTTGAATTTTTAATGCACACTTTGCAGCTAGAGTTACGCTTATTTTACTCCCCTTTAATGAAATTTATTTTTCTCTATTTCGTATCAGGAAAATACCAAATAACTTTCTACAGAGAAACTTCATATATAGAAATTTGGTATTACAAATACCATAAGCCAATTAAAATTTTACATTTTATACCCAAAGTTCACATTTAGATATTTTGAGCCAAGTCTCAATAGCCTTATTTCATGTACTGCTTACATCAATTCATGGTCATTTAATAATTCAGTGAAACATTTACTGAGCAGCTTTTTATTCATTAATTATACTTTTTGAATATTTGCCTGATCTGTTAGGATTGTTTGGTTGTGAGGGACAGAAGAACACCAAATCAAAACGGTTTCAACAAGATCCTAGCTTACTTCTTATATGCACAAGTCCACCTAGCATTCCAAGATGTCAAGGATCTAGTAACCTTCTGTCTTGTTGCTTCCTCATGCTTGGCTTTCAGGTCAGAGATTATTATCTGGGCCAAAGTGGCTGCTGGAGTTTCAACCATTACAACCACATCCCAACCAGAAGAAAAGGAGACAGAAGATAAAAATGCATGCTTCTTGCACTCCCACATACCTGTCTGTCTCCCATAGATGATGTGCCACATTTAGCTGCAAGGGAGGCTGGGAAATGTAGTCTTTATTCCAGGTGGCCATGTGCATATCTGCAAAGTGCAAGGTGCTGTTACTATGGGAGAAGGGATTGGCAAACTATGATTGTCTGGCTGAATCTGACCACTGTGTAGTTTTGTAAATGACATTGGATTGGGACCTTACCATGCCCATTCATTTACACAATGCCTACTGTTGATTTCATAGTGCAGTGGTGGAGCTCAGCAGTTGAGAAAGCAATCACATGGGCCACAATGTCTAAGTATTTTCTCTCTGGCCTTCTAAAGAAAATTCTTGCTGATCCCTGCTATGAAAGAAAAGGAGGGACAACTTGGAGTCTCTATGACATTTCTTAGGTGATTTCTCCCTCTTCTCTCATCTTTAGCCAAGTTTAAGTCATTTATAAAATCCAGCAGCTTCTATGAAGTGCTAAGAAGTAGGGTCTGAGCAGGAGTTGTGCTTCCCATGTTATGTGCTATGCTAAGTCACTCAGTCATGTCCAGCTCTTTGAAGCCCCATGAACTGTAGTCTACTAGGCTCCTCTCTCTGTGGAATTTCCCAGGCAAGACTACCAGAGTGGGTTACCATTTCCTCCTCTAGGGGATCTTCCCAACTCAGGGACTGAACCTGTATCTCTTGCATCTCCTGCATTGGCAGGCAGGTCCCTTACCACTAGTGTCACTTACAAGGCCCTCCCATGGTACAGGATATCAGGAATAACTTACCAAGATGTCCCCCCATATCACTGTCTTTTTCTTTATTTTATCAAGGTAAGATTTATAGTTGTTCCACATCTGGGTCTAGTCTTAAACTGATGCAAACAGAATCCACTTTAGCTAGTTTAACCAGGAAAGGTTATTACAGGATATTAGTCCAGTTCAGTGGCTCAGTTGTGTCCAACTCTGCGACACCATGGACTGCAGCATGCCAGGCTTCTCTGTCCATCACCATTCCTGGACATTAAATGACATACAAAATCATTAAAGCTTAAAACAAGGAGAAGGGAGATGCTAAATAATAAAGTCTGGGTCAATTTTTCAGAAATGACTCTTTACACCACAAGTAGGACCACCAAACAGGTTTCTATCTTGTCCCTAATCCAGGAGGGACTTTGGAGGTTTGCCCTATGACCTCAGTTCTCTGATGGATCTAAAGAAGAGTTGTTGATTCTGTTTGTTCAGCCTTTTTTCTTTTGAGTGGCCAGGAGAGATAGATGACTTCCAAGCTCTTTGCATGCTGGGCTGGAAACTGAAAGCCTTCAAAACCTTTTACAAATAAACTGAATAAATCCTGTAAGAATGGACAACTATTGGTTGCTTCACTACCCTTGTTTGCTCTGTTGTCACAAATCTGAACTGTATTTTAATCAATTACAACATAATTGTACAGGAAGAGATGTACTGTCATTCCAGCAAAGGGTGCTTCTCAGACGTGATGATGATCCCCTATGGTTGAATATTTTAGTGCACCAGACTGTTTGCATGGTACAGAACGTCTATATAAGTTATATTACCCATTTTAGTTAGTAATTTCCTGAACAAAAAGCAATGTGTTCTAAATGTATTGATTACAGTATAGCCTAAGCTACAAAAGGAGGAGAGCATGGCAGCCCACTCCAGTATCCTTGCCTGGAGAATCTGGATGGACAGGGGAGCCTGGCGGGCTACAGTTCATGGGGTCACAAAGAGCGGGACTTGAATGAGCGACTAAGCACACACAGGCTATAATAACAAATACTTCTTACGCAATAGAGGTATACTTCTCTCTCGAGGGAACTTTTGGGAGAAGGCAGCTGACCAAGATGGAGGGGCCAAAGTTAGTGTAGAGACCTGGGCTCCTTATGTGTTGTGCCTGCTGCTGTGTTGTTCTATCTGCATGTTTGAAACTGGTTCAGCTCCTTGTCGAGAATTCAGCTTGCAAAAAGAGAAACTCTAGAGAGCAGGTGGTTTTCTTGGCGATGCAGAGCTTGCACAATCACCTGTACTCCCTCCACTGACACAAACTTAACCAGTGCCCAACTAGCTCTGAGGGAGGCTGGGCAATATAGTCTCAAGCTGTGTGGCTAAACGTCTGGAGGACGGACTGAAGGTCAATTAGAGATCTTCTCCAACACTATGTGACTCTGGCCTCGTGCATGACATAGCCTTGCTCAGAAGTTTTAAAATGCATTTTGAAGTCTGCCAAAACTACCTGTATTTATAGGTGATACAAATATTAGTAACTTTCTCTTCTTGAAAGTATGTTCAAATAAAAAATCTTACACAGAAGACACTCTGGAAAAGGCACTTTAGTGACTTTGCAGAGTTTTAAAGAGTAATCAATATATAATCTTGATGCTGGCTGTTTTCTTAGGAAATATTGCATATGATCAAAGTATAAAGTGTGTGTGTGTGTGTGTGTGTGTGTGTGTGTTGAGAGAGTGGCTTCAGATGAATCAGTTTTAACATGGTGTTCCATCTGAATAAACATATATTCCAGTGGCCCAAAGTAACTTAAAAAGAATTTCAATATTTTATATGCATTTCTGCAGAAATGTTAAGATCTATGTTATAACCCACAACAACTATTTTTAAAATATTATCTCTCTTCCACGCTTCTCCACATTTGTTCCAGAGTCTCTCGAGCTCCCCCAGTTTTCCTAACATCCACTGTTTATGGTTCTGTCATCTATCTCCTGCCCCCACATCAAAGCTCCTTCTTATTTAGATCAATTTAGAGTTGAGTTTCTTTTTATAGTTTCATTTCTGCTTTGCTCATTACCTGGACTCTCCTCAAGAAGGAACCCAGGGCTGACCCAGAAAGCAAAAATCCTTTCCCTTTTCTTCATACATCTCCCCTGTCTCCTAATTTCACATCACAAAAATGCCAAGAACTGGACTGGCAAAGAAAGGCTGCCAAGATGGTGAAGGGAGGATAGAATCTGCCCCAAAAGAACAGGCAGGCTGTGAACACTAACGCATTCAAACGTCTTGTTTCCATCACACATATATCATTAAGAGCTCTAGTGAGGATAATGTGGACTGCTATACTCCAAAACAGATGGAAAAATCTCTCAGTTTAAAAATATTCACAAAGCTGGATTTATACAGATGTTCCACCTGAAGGCAGAACTGAACAAATTAATGCTCACAGTGGACTATGAAACTCTAATCTATAAAGTGCAAAGGGAAGGGACGGGAACTAAAAGTTATCGAGCACTTACTCAAGTGTTGTGTTAAGCTCTTTAAACAATGTCGAGCCATCTAAAACCCCCATTAACCCTTCAGATCAGTGTTCTCAGCTTGGGGATCTACAGATCATATTCTTGATAGTCCACGAGTGGTGAGATTCTAAAAGGCTTGTGTGTTTGCAACAAAAATAGTATTAAAACGCTTAACACGATGTAGTGTAAATGCCTGACAATAAGTTGAATGGAAGTCCCTGACATCGAGCTGTTGCTTGCAGAAGCATCCGTTTCAAAGATGTCATCTCCTCTAAATAGATCGCCAGCTGTGTGACAGTTAGTAACTAAACAACTTGATAAGGACCAGACCAAACTCCTTACCCATGAAGTTCCCCTTTTAGAAAGTCTGGGGTAATCTTGACAGCTGACTGCTGGAGGGATTCCACTTTTTCCTTCCTGCACCCTAATTCCCACCTTATTTTAAAATTTACCAATAAAAAGTAAACCCATAAAACCCTAGGCACCCACCCTCAGACTCCAGTAAAGGCAGAGCCCCAGATCCACGCCTCCTCTCTCTCCACTTGTGACCTTGGTGTGTGGTACCTGGGTGTGTGTACCCACCAGAACCTGTGAGCAGTAATCCTTGTTATTGCAGTCCCCTGATGCTTGCGGCTGAGGTGCATCTTGTATCCATAATAAGTACGCCAAGGGCAGGTCCAGCCATGGCATTGGCTCTGATTGGTCAAGGTCTGCCGGGCCGCACCCCAGGTAATGTGGGCCCTGGTGAGAGCCTTCTGCATTCCTAGCGATAACATCACTGTCAACAGATGAGACTAATACAGAACCCATGAGCATATTCTGGGTCGTCAGGAGAACTGATTTCATAACAAACACTCACAACCAGAGTCACACAGTATCTCAGTGTGCTACTTTAACTGATGTAGACCAATGAGAAAGGCACAAAGGCAGACTTAATACATGCCACATGTGTGCCAAGCAGAGGCCAAAAGACTTCATATTTTGTGAAATGAACGGTGGCTTTGCAAGAGTTTAGATTCGAAGGACGGCTAGGAGATTCCCCTGGCATGTGGCAGCAGAGTCGTCTTCTAAAGGACATCATCAGGGCAGTGTCAGGTTAATCTTTCTGTACAAACAGGACAATATCATCTGTTATGTTTGTTATTTTTATGAGTATTGTAATGAATTTACACATTTGCGTTGATTTACATTGGTGTGGTAAGTTAGATTTTTCTTCCGAATTTTTCAGTCTTTCTCTATTAGATTATGATACAGCCAGACTTGTGTCCTGTGACTTTGCAGTACCTTCTACCAGAGAAGGCAGAATGTTATAGGTATCTGTGAAAAAAGCAGCCTATATTACTTGGCAGTGAAAATTAGCAAAACTGTTACTTTCAATCACCTAAAGGCCAAAAAAAAAAAAAAAAAGTACCTAATGAACTTAAAGCATTGGACAGGGAGGTTCTGAATCAGAATGTGGAATATCTGGACAGGCTGCAATTCACTGCATTTGGAAAGGTACAAGAAAGTGATGAGCTCACAGAAGAATTGGCCAGTTTGTAGGCAAAACTAAGAGGGAATGTGGAAGGCTAGAAATTCCAGCAACTGTAGAGGTGATAAATAAAATCATTGTTTTGTTTCCAACCAGTAAAAGAGAAAATTGAAAAATGCCTTGCATTTGAAAGAGCTACTAAAATAGCTTCAGGGAAACAACAAAATCCAAGTATAACCCCAGTAAGAGAAACCTTAAGGCCATACATACATACTTTTACCTGGTCAAAAGGACTTTCAGAAAAGTGGCTAAGTGCTCTTGAAGGATACCTGGATTAAGAAGAGCCACATCTGGCCCTGGGGAGAGCACAGGTTCTGATCTGATTTGGCCCTGGGGAGACACAGGTTCTAAGCCTGATTCCAAGATCATGGGATGAGGCTATGGTGTGTTTTGAGGGGTGGGGAGAGTACTTTGCGTAAGAATACAAAATGAATAGTTACTGTGAGGGAGACTGGGGAATTGTTCTTGGCTTCTGCTCTGTAGACTCACACTTTCATGCTTTTCACTGTGGGACTACACAGCCCCTCCAATACAGAACATGCACAGTGTGTTTCACTGGAGGCTGAACTTGGGTGAGATGTTAATGAACATGACACAAGATAAGCCTTTAAAAATGTATGCATGACTTGGTTTAATCTTTGCTGTCCTGTGATACATCAGAAGGCTTCCCTGACAGCTCAGTTTGTAAGGAAACACTGAAAATCAAACCAACTAAGGTGAAGTGAGGTGAAGTCACTCAGTCATGTCCGACTCTTTGCGACCTCGTGGACTGTAACCTACTAGGCTTCTCAGTCCATGGGATTCTCAAGGCAAGAATACTGGAGTGGATTGCCATTTCCTTCTCCAGATTTAAGAAGCCTACTGTCTGTCATCCAAATATTAACCTTACAATTTAAGATTCCACTCACATCATGAGAAGTCAGTACCAACCAAACAAACCCTAAAATCCATGCCCTGTGTCACCTCTGGTATCAGAGTGAAGATGTAAGTGGGTGTGGGGAGCAGAATGAACCTACTTGTAACCTAGCACAGATCCTTATCCAGTCCAGCTAAACTAAGCCAAACCCTGCTATGAACCGAAAATAATAATAATAATAATAATAATAATGTGTAAGTTGCTGAAATTTAGGGGTTGTCAGCTCTGCTGCACTATTTTAGTGGTTGTTGACTAACACAATTGGCATCAGTTAAGTTCAGTCCAGTTGCTCAATCATGTCTGACTGTTTGCAACCCCATGAATTGCAGCACGCCAGGCCTCCCTGTCCATTACCAACTCCCAGAGTTCACTCAAACTCACATCCATCGAGTCGGTGATGCCATCCAGCTATCTCATCCTCTGTCATCCCCTTTTCCCCTTGCCCCAATCCTTCCCAGTATCAGAGTCTTTTCCAATGAGTCAGCTCTTCCCATCAGGTAGCCAAAGTACTGGAGTTTCAGCTTTAGCATCATTCCTTCCAAAGAACACCCAGGGTTGATCTCCTTCAGAATGGACTGTTTGGATTTCCTTGCAGTCCAAGGCATTCTCAAGAGTCTTCTCCAACACCACAGTTCAAAAGCATCAATTCTTCGGTGCTCAGCTTTCTTCACAGTCCAACTCTCACATCCATACATGACCACTGGAAAAACCATAGCCTTGATCAGATGGACCTTTGTTGGCAAAGTAATGTCTCTGCTTTTGAATATGCTATCTAGGTTGGTCATAACTTTGCTTCCAAGGAGTAAGCATCTTTTAATTTCATGGCTGCAATCACCATCTGCAGTGATTTTGGAGCCCCAAAAAATAAAGTCTGACACTGTTTCCCCATCTATTTCCCATGAAGTGATAGGACCAGATGCCATGATCTTAGTTTTCTGAATGTTGAGCTTTAAGCCAACTTTTTCACTCTCCTCTTTCACTTTCATCAAGAGGCTTTTTAGTTCCTCTTCACTTTCTGCCATAAGGGTGGTATCATCTGCATATCTGTGGTTACTGATATTTCTCCCGGCAATCTTGATTCCAGCTTGTGCTTCTTCCAGCCTTACCTGAATGGCCTAGTGGTTTTCCCTACTTTATTCAATTTAAGTCTGAATTTGGCAATAAGGAGCTCATGATCTGAGCCACAGTCAGCTCTCAGTCTTGTTTTTGCTAACTGTATAGAGTTTCTCCGTCTTTGGCTGCAAAGAATATAATCAGTCTGATTTCGGTGTTGACCATATGGTGATGTCCATGTGTAGAGTCTTCTCTTGTGTTGTTGGAAGAGGGTGTTTGCTATGACCAGTGCGTTTTCTTGGCAAAACTCTATTGCTGCTGCTGCTACTAAGTCACTTCAGTGGTGTCCGACTCTGTGCGACCCCATAGATGGCAGCCCACCAGGCTCCCCCGTCCTTGGGATTCTCCAGGCAATATTTAAGTCTGAATTTGGCAATCAGGAGTTCATGATCTGAGCCACAGTCAGCTCCCGGTCTTGTCTTTGTTGACTGTATAGAGCTTCTCCATCTTTGGCTGCAAAGAATATAATCAATCTGATTTCGGTGTTGACCATCTGGTGATGTCCATGTGTAGAGTCTTCTCTTGTGTTGTTGGAAGAGGGTGTTTGCTATGACCAGTGCGTTTTCTTGGCAAAACTCTATTGCTGCTGCTGCTACTAAGTCACTTCAGTGGTGTCCGACTCTGTGCGACCCCATAGATGGCAGCCCACCAGGCTCCCCCGTCCTTGGGATTCTCCAGGCAAGAACACTTGAGTGGGTTGCCATTTCCTTCTCCAATGCATGAAAGTGAAAAGTGAAAGTGAAGTCACTCAGTCGTATCTGATTCTTAGCGACCCCACAGGCTACAGCCTTTGCCAAATTCAGACTTGAAGAAAGTAGGGAAAACCACTAGACCATTCAGGTATGACCTAAATCAAATCCCTTATGATTATATAAAGGAAGTGAGAACTAGATTTAAGGGACTAGATCTAATAGATAGAGTGCCTGATGAACTATGGACTGAGGTTCGTGACAACTGGCATAAGTATGAAAAAAATCATAACCTAGTTTTCTATTTACACATCAGCAACATTACATTAGAAAACATCTTGAGTCAACACCGAGTTCTCATTTTTTCCCTCTTTTTTTTGATTTTTAAAGTTTTTCTATTTTTAAGTGAAGGATAATTGCTTTACAATGTTGTGCTAGTTTCTGCTATACAACAGCGTGAATCAGCCATAAGTATACATAGTCTGGGCTTCCCTGGTGACTCAGCGGTAACTAATCCGCCTGCAGTGCAGGAGATGAACCCACAGGTTTGATCCCTGGGTCAGGAAGATCCCCTGGCGAAAAAAAAGCAACCCACTCCAGAATTCTTGCCTGGGAAATCCCATGGACAGCTGACTGTAGCCTGGTCAGCTAAAGTCTACGGGGTCACAAAGAGTCAGACATGACGTAGTGACTAAACAACAAATCCATATGCCCCCTCCTTCCTGAAGCTCCCTCCCACCTCCTACCCCATCCTACCCCTCTAGGTCATTGCAGAGCATAGGGTTCTATTTTTTAAAAGGTCTCCATATATTAATCAAGTCTTAAAAACCCTTGAAGAGTCCTAATTAACCCCATTTCACGGATGAGGAAACTGAGGGCACTGAACGAGGCCACAGGGTCTGACTAGGGCCTGTCTGATCATCATGAGTATTTTTCTACTACACACCTCACTGTCTCTTTTTATTGGTTTCAGGTAGCTTCTCTTTGGTTTGGGTGACTATTAAATTAAAATTTGACATAAGATCATACAGAGATCAAAGGAAAGAAAAAAAAAAGTTTTCCAAAAGGAAAGACAGAAAGGACAAAGATAAACGGCCAAAATCAGATGATGAAGCCTGGAGCAAACCTGGAGTTATCCAAACCCTGGGGGATATTTTCACCGTCAGAGGATTATGTCTCATGTGTCTCTACTGTTAGCAGTTAAGCAATGCTTTCTAAATACTTCAAAACCTGTGACTGTCCACTCATCTGACGCGAACATCAAAGCATGCAGGCTGAGAAGAGTTGGACTCGGGGCGCAGGGAGTGAGGCCCAGACAGAGGGGTGTTCTGGAGATCAAAGGGCAGATTCCTAAACAAGCAGGTTCTTTTTAGCTCAAGAGAGCTTTTCTTGTTTAAGTGTTTCCTAGTTGGAGCATAATTTGAGTAGTTTCAGATGTGAATCGCATCATGAAGGCAAGGGAGAAACCCCTTCAGAGGATTATTTTTTTTTCCTGTGGCTTGGTGTTAACAGGTTCTTTTAAACGTGGAAGAAACTCATAAGCTCCTTGGGATCATTTTTCACACACTGTCCGTTTGGAACCCTGTCATCAGTCAGGCGGTGATGAGAGTCTTTGCTTCCTTAAATCATTGCCTCCCTGGGTGAAGAGAGACCCTAAACACCTCGGGTGTGTCAGCAGCCCAGCTTCGCCCTGTCTGTCTTGAGGGACCTATGGTGACTACATGGGGAGGCAAGTTGATAACAGAATGTGATGTTTATAAGCATCGCTTCCTCAGGGAACGCTGGGGGAGTGCTCAGTGGTGAAAAAAGGAAAGGGAAGACTCATGAGAAAAGGAGGAGGATAAATCCTCTCCTCCAGCCATGGACGCCCAGTTTCCTTCACTTTTGAAACTCCTTCTTTCTTTCTGAAACATCTCAAAAGATGCCCACTTCTTTTTTTAAAAAAGATTTTTCTGATGTAGACCGTTTGTAAAGTCTTTATTGAGTTCGTTACAATATTGTTTCTGTTTTAAGCTTAGGTGTTTTTGTTTTTGTTATTTTGGCTCTAGGGCATGTGGGACCTTAGATCCCCAGCCAGGGATGGAACCTGCACCCTCTGCATTGGAAGGCAAAGTCTTAACCACCGGACAGCAGGGGAAGACCTACCCATTTCTCAATTTACCAATCATCTCTTGGGCAAAGGACTTCCCTCTTTCATAGGACACTCAGGGACACAATTGCCCTGGAAACAGTTTTGAATCAGGACAGTCACTGCATAGATTGGGGGTGTCTCTTTCAGAAGCAAAAGCACATTGGTTCAGGCTGGGGACGTGAAGTGAAAGTCACTCAGTTGTGTCTGACTCTTTGTGTCCCCATGGACTGCACTGTATAGTCCATGGAATTCTCCAGGCCAGGTACTGAAGTGGGTAGCCTTTCCCTTCTCCAGTGGATCTTCCTGACCCAGGAATTGAACTGGGGTCTCCTGTATTACAAGTGGATTATTTACCAACTGAGCTATGAGGGAAGTGAAGCTCCTTATAAAAGCTCCCTTCATGGCCTCACTCACCATCCTGGGAAGGTCTCTTCAAAGTTTGGAGTTTCTCCCCTCAAGTCCCCAGTCCTGGCTGTTTGTCAGCGATGGCCTTGGGAGCAGAGAACAAGGAGAGGCTTCATTCTGCAACATCCTCAGGAAAATAACACTTCAGACTCTCAAATTGGCATTGACAAAAATCAAGGATTTTGGGGGGCGGGGCGGAATTGAGACTCCCATGGATATGTTCACTATTGATTAATGGATTGATTGCTCTTTCCTGAACTGTAGATGCATATATCACTGCCTCTTTTGTGACCACTCCTACCCCCACTCTTGAGTGCTAATTCAGTTCTTCATGTCCCAGGAACAGACACAGACATGGAGGGTGGCTGCGGAGTTCCAGAAGGAATGAGGTATCAACCATCTCCTCTGCAGTTTTTGCAATAGACTTTCATTTCAAACTATGTCACAAAGCTTCCCTGGTGGCTCAGTGATAAAGAATCCACCTGCCAATGCAGGAGACACTCGTTCAATCCCTGATCTGGGAAGATCCCACCTGCCTCGGAGCAGCTAAGCCCATGTGCTGCAACTATTGAGCCTGTGATTGAGAGCCCAGGGTGCCGCAGCTACTGAAGTCTGTGTATCCGAGAGCGTGTGCTCTACAACTAGAGAAGCCACTGAAATGAGAAGCCCACACACCACGGCTAGAGACCCACTCACTGCAACTGGAGAAAGCCCACACAGTGATGGAGAACCAGCACAGCCAAAAAGAACTAAGAAAGAAATAAAATTTTTTGAAAAAAACCCACATCACATTGAGCTCCTAAGATGTTTGAAACAAACTTGTATGAGCAAAATGGATATAAACACTTATTTTGACAATTTTAAAACATATTTAAGCGAATATCAAAAACTCTCAAATGCTTGAAAACATATGCCTAATTATTTTTATTGAATTAGACTTTTTCTCTGATCTAAAGTTAGATGCGAAATCATTATAATAACTGTTAGATGCTTGATAAAATGTGGTGTACTAGGCATAAATCTGAAATTAACACTAATGACATAGCTATGTCTTATGCATGTATGGAGCTTCTTTCACAGCTTTGCTCTTTTAATAACCAAATTTAGCCTCCAGTTCCATAAGGATCTCACAGTTATAGTGTCTTTGCTTTATTTAGAGAACAGTTTTTCAGGCTTTTTTGGGTGAAAATGCCACAGTTTCTGCAGGGTCCTAGCTTAGTACTATCGTAAAATTCTAAGTGCGTGACTATCTACAAGCCTGTAGCTAACTTTAACCTTTAATTGAGGCTGTTCTTGATGGAATGATGGTATTTTGCTATCTATCAGTCCTTGCCTACATGTGCTTGGGGCTATGGACACTCACCTCTGGTTTCCTTTTAACTCCAATTGCTTTTTGCCCTAAGAAATTCTTCAGCGTATCTAGACTGAGCATATTATTATAGAAAACCTGGAAAATGAAAAAACATAAAAGGAAGGAAAAAAGATGTGTTACCCAATCACCTCAAAACAATGACTTTTTTCAGCCTTAGGAATTTTCTTGTAATCCTGTGAAACAACTATTTATAATCATAATATAGATATTTTTGTTTCTTTTAAATTTAGCCTTATACCAGAATTCTCTTGTACTATAATGGCTTGTTTTGTAATGAGTGTATCATTTTTTAAATCACAATTTCCATGGTTCTAAAAACTTTATTTTTAAAATGTATACACACTCCAGCATCTCCCCCCACTTCCAGCCCAATCCCTGGCACCCACTGTTCTGTTATTTGCTTTTATTTATTTCACTGCTGCAGATGCCTCATGTAAGTGGAATCATGTAGCATTTGTCCTTTTGTGACTGGTTTATTTAACTTGGCATAATGTCCTCCACGTTCATGCATATTATCACATGTGGCAGGATTCCTTCATTTTAAGGCTGAGTAATATTCCATTGTATATATAGACTACACTTTATTTATCCATGTTTGTAGCATGTAGATGTCCTTCATCTCTTTTTGTTTCCAAATAATATTCTGTCCTATGGTGGCTTTCTGTCCAACTCTTTTTGACCCCATGGACTGTAGCCTGCCATGCTCCTCTGTCCATGGCATTTCCCAGACAAGAATGCTAGAGTGGGTTGCCATTTCCTACTCTAGGGGTTCTTCCCAACCCAAGGATCAAGCCCACGTCTCCTGCCTCTCCTGCATTGGCAGGAGAACTCTTTACCACTGAGACTCCTGGGAAGCCCATGACTTGAGCACATTTTGTGTAGTCTTCATCAGTTAATGGGCATTTGGACTGTTTCCACCTTTTACCTTTCTCAAATAATGCTGGGATGTCTCAGGAGTCTTAAGTGGGGGAAAACCCCAAGGATTTTGGTCCAGGCATTCTTAGATGGTGCCGTGAGATGTTCCCCCAGATCTCTCCACTCCATCTTCCTATTCCAGCAAGTGGACTTTTCTTTTTTTCCCCTTCTCCTTTGCTTTCTGTCTGTGTAAATCCTCGTTTACTGCTGTCTGCGCCTCACGTTGACTGCTCCCCAGGGTCTGCCGCCTCTTTTCCTTGTCAAGAAAGTCAAGAACAGAGAGTCAAACGCTTTCCCCCATCAGCAGTGAGATGCTGACAAAGGGCTCATCCTTCTGCAAGAGCTGCTTCTGTTCTTGTCCATACTGCCTCCCCTCTCTCCCAGTGAGCCTCTCCCCAGACTGAGTAGGGATCACAAGCATGTTTGGGATTCCTTCTTCTTCACTTCCCTACTGTCTGGGAATGGAGAGCCAGGAGTTCATCCAAACGACATAATTTATTGTCTCTCTCTTGCCCCGACTGCCACTTTTCAAGTATTATTATAAGAAGTTGGCCTTCTGAGTGCTGGCATTTTCCTTCTGCTTTTACCTATTTGTGTTCATTTCATTTGTTTTTAAGGGGAAGGACACTTTGCAAGTGGCTTTGCTTTTTCTGGGAAAGCCTTCTCCAAAAAGATTACAAATTATTTATTTAATTGCTAGATAATAGTCCACTGAGCAAATTGTAGCATGATTTATTTAAGAACTCCCCCTATTTTTGGACCTTACATTTGTTTCCATCTTTGGCTATTATAAATAATACTTGGAGGAGCAATCTTTGCAAAAATCTTTTTGTTTTGAGATCATTTCTTTTGGCTGAACTGCCACATGTGTAATTATCTGACCAAAAACTAGGATAGTTTTTTAGATCCTTGGAACATCTATGCCAAATTGTGTCCCTCAAAGATTATTTTAATTTATATTCCCACCAGCATGGGTTAAGTGTGCCTCTCTGATTGAATCCTTGCTTTTACTGAAACAAAACAAATCAACGAAACACATAACAATTAACTTCTCATCATTAGAATTTATAGTGCTTTGGGAGCTTAGAAAGATGATAGAAATAATTGCTATTGCCTTAAAAGGCATAAAGGTGTCAGTCACTCAGTGCAGTCACTCAGTCATGTCCAACTCTTTGCGACCCCATGAATCGCAGCACGGCAGGCCTCCCTGTCCATCACCATCTCCCGGAGTTCACTCAGACTCATGTCCATCGAGTCAGTGATGCCACCCAGCCATCTCATTCTCTGTCGTCCCCTTTTCCTCCTGCCCCCAATCCCTCCCAGCATCAAAGTCTTTTCCAATGAGTCAACTCTTCACATGAGATGGCCAAAGTACTGGAGTTTCAGCTTTAGCATCATTCCTTACAAAGAAACCCCAGGGCTGATCTCCTTCAGAATGGACTGGTTGGATTGCCTTGCAGTCCAAGGGACTCTCAAGAGTCTTCTCCAACACCACAGTTCGAAAGCTTCAGTTCTTCGGGACTCAGCCTTCTTCACAGTCCAACTCTCACATCCATACATGACCACAGGAAAAACCACAGCCTTGACTAGACGGACCTTAGTTGGCAAAGTAATGTCCCTGTTTTTGAATATGCTATCTAGGTTGATCATAACTTTTCTCAAGGAGTAAGCGTCTTTTAATTTCATTGCTGCAATCACCATCTGCAGTGATTTTGGAGCCTAAGAAAATAAAGTCTGACACTGTTTCCACTGTTTCTTCATCTATTTCCCATGAAGTGATGGGACCAGATGCCATGATCTTTGTTTTCTGAATGTTGAGCTTTAAGCCAACTTTTTCTCTCTCCTCTTTCACTTTCATCAAGAGACTTTTTAGTTCCTCTTTACTTTCTGCCATAAAGGTGATGTCATCTACATATCTGAGGTTATTGATATTTTTCCTGGCAATCTTGATTCCAGCTTGTGTTTCTTTCAGTTCAGAGTTTCTCATGATGTACTCTGCATATAAGTTAAATAAGCAGGGTGACAATATACAGCCTTGACATACTCATTTTCCTATTTGGAACCAGTCTGTTGTTCCATGTCCAGTTCTAACTGTTGCTTCCTGACCTGCATATAGGTTTCTCAAGAGGCAGGTCATGTGCTCTGGTATTCCCATCTCTTTCAGAATTTTTCACAGTTTATTGTGATCCACACAGTCAAAGGCTTTGGCATAGTCAATAAAGCAGAAATAGATGTTTTTCTGGAACACTCTTGCTTTTTCCATTATCCAGTGGATGTTGGCAATTTGATCTCTGGTTCCTCTGCCTTTTCTAAAACCAGCTTGAACATCAGGAAATTCACAGTTCACGTACTGCTGAAGCCTGGCTTGGAGAATTTTGAGCATTACTTTACTAGCATGTGAGATGAGTGCAATTGTGCGGTAGTTGGAGCATTCTTTGGCATTGCCTTTCTTTGTGATTGGAATGAAAACTGACCTTTTCCAGTCCTGTGGCCACTGCTGAGTTTTCCAAATTTGCTGGCATAAAGGTATAACAATGCTATTATTACTGTTGTTGCTGTTATTATTGCTTTTTATATGTGCACTTTTAAATTATTTATTTCAGCCAAAAATGTTGAAAGACATTTGTTGGTATCAGTGTGAGCTAGCAAGTTTGAGTATAATTAAGTAGATTTTTCAGAATTTGACTTTATTCAGACTTCTTTTTAACAACCTTATCAAGGTAGGCATATATACTGAAAGATCAAACAAGTCAGTCCTAAAGGAAATCAACCCTGAATACTTACTGGAAGGACTGATGATAAAGCTGAAGCTCCAATACTTTGGCCACCTGATGTGAAGAGCCGACTTCTTGGAAAATACTCTGATGCTGGGAAAAGTTGAAGATAAAAGGAGAAGGGGGCAGCAGAGGATGAGATGGTTAGCATCACCAACTCAGCGGACACTAATGTGAGCAAACTCTGGGAGACAGTGAAGGACAGGCAAGCCTGGAGTGCTGCAGTGCGTGGGGTTGCAGAGTCAGACAAGACCTAGGCACTGAACAACAGTGGCAATAAGCTGCATATTTTAAAGTGTACGGTTTGGCAAACCTTGACACGTGTGCCCTGGTGGAAGCATCACCACCGACAATGATGAACTTCCATCACCCTTGAGTTTTCTCTTGGCCCTTCGTACACTTCCCAGATTCTACCTGCTCCCCCCACCCTGTTACCCCATTAGCTTTTTGTCACTAAGGACTAGTTTGAATTTTATGTTTCAAATACATAAAACCATGACTCATCTACTCATTTTTGTCTGCATTTCTTTGAATCAGCATAGTTATTTTGAGTCTTCTATGTTGTGTTTCCAGTTTTCCAAAACCATTGCTGTGAGCATCCATGCTACAAAGCCTTTGTAAGACATGTGCTTTCTCTTCTTTTGGGTGAGCACTTAGGGATGGAAAGGGTTGGTCACAGGTGAGTGGCTGCTTAACTTTTAAAGAAACTGCCAAACTGCCATCCAACGTGTCTTTCCTGTATCACATCCCACCAGCAATGTATGACTCCACTTCCCCCCCAGCCTCATGAACACGTGGCACAATCTTCCGGGTTTAGAAATCCTAATTGTAGTGGGTGAGTGGTGGTTTGTCACTGTGATTTTAACTTGCCAACTAGGCTACTTTGATGCTGTAAGGAAACAGAGGTATAAAATGGAACTGTTCTCTCCTTTACAGTTTGGTGACACTGGATAAATTACTTAATATCTCTGTGCCTTGGTTTACTCATCTAAAAAATAAAGATGAGGAAAACTGTACTGCATACTTTAACAGAGTTGTTATTAAAATTAGTGGATGTAGTGAATGTAAAATGCTTTGTAGGCTACATAAGTATTAGATATTATCATGATGATAGTTAAATTGCTGCATGATTTTAGGCAAATCACTTCAACTTGTTTGAGGACTACTTTCCAGCCGTATAAATTGAGGGGCTACATACGGTGACCTCTAAGTTTTCTTCAAGTACAAAAATGTTCTTGTCTAAAAAGTATACTGATGTTCCAATACCACATGTATATAACACATTTATGGAAAAAGTACTCTTTAATGTGGAAAAAATGATAGCTAAATATTAAAAAAACATGCATACATTGTAATTTCTTATTATTGTAGCTATGCCAGATTTTAAAAGTCGACCACAGGTTTCTATTCTTCTGCATCCTACATGGAGGTAGTTAGTAAAAAATTGTTCCTTTATTTCTGTAATTAATCTGATCCAAAGATAAATCAATTTTAGCATATTCAGAGAAACATCTTTTATATTCCAAATCTTCAAAATAATGTAATAATTTCACCAAATATCATACAGTGAGTTCTAAGTATTTTTGCAAAGTTTAAAAAACTTTATCTGTTTATTCAGATCAAGAGTTATGCCAGATCTGGGGATGATAAAAGGTCTAAGAACCACATTTATTTGGATTTGTATATAAATGGAATCATTTAAAGAAATACCTGACTGAAGTTGAGAAGACCAAATGAACTGTGGTCTAAGCTATTAGGAAGATGCCAAGCTCTTTTTTGAAATAATATCTGCCAAGCATCTGCTTTATTACTTAAAGTCAGGTAAACAAGTAATATGAAATTTGATAGAATAGCAACTCACACTTGATTGCTAAATTATTGAGATATTGAGAGCTTTAATATAGTGTCTTGAACCTAATTCATGTATTTCTTAGTAGTTGACTACTAAGTATTGTTTTGTTGTTGTTCAGTTGCTAAACCATGTCTGACTCTTTGCAACCCCATGGACTGCAGCACGCCAGGCTTCCCTGTCCTTTGCTGTCTCTCAGAGTTTGCTCAAATTCATGTCCAAATTGAGTTAGTGATGCTATCTAACCATCTCATCCTCTGCCGCTCCTGCTTCTCCTTTTGCTTCAATCTTTCCCACCAACAGGTCTTTTCCAGTGAGTTGGATCTTTGCATCAGGTGGCCAAAGTATTGGAGCTTTAACTTTAGCATCAATTCTTCCAATGGACATTCAGGGTTTATTTCCTTTAGGATTGAGTGGTTGGATCTCTTTGAAGTCCAAGGGACTCTCGAGAGCCTTCTCCAGCATTACAATTTGAAAGCATCAGTTCTTGGGCGCTCATCCTTCCTTACGGTCCAACTCTCAAATTCATACATGACTACTGGAAAAATTATAGCTTTGACTATACAGACCTTTTGTCAACAAAGTGATGTCTCTGCTTTTGTAAGATGCTCTCTAGGTTTGTCATGGCTTTTCTTCCAAGGAGCAAAAGTCTTTTAAATTTCATGACTGCAGTCACTGTCCATGGTGACTTTGGAGCGCAAGATAATAAAATCTGTCACTGTTTCTACTTTTTCCCCATCTATTTGCCATGAAGTTTATCACTGATAGTTTCAGTGACTTCACTGGTATACTTTGATATGGTTTAACTGTGTGCTTTGAAGTATACTCACTGTAACACATTTTTCTTCAAATTTCCTTGACTGCTTTATAATATATCCATATTTCACAGGGATTAACAGTCATATTTAGATAGATGATGGATAATAGAAAGCAGGCGCCAAGGCCCTCCTTCCTGTTCTCTAGTATTTAACAAAATTACACCAATGATTTCCATTTCTGTTTAAATATTCTATCTTTCCAGCATTTATATTGAATGATTTGACATATAACATTGTGGACATTGAAAGTGTACAACTTGTTACTTTATATAATGTCACATGATCATCATTAGTGGTATTTATCACTTACATAATTATAATACTAATTATTGTTATATAACACAACATGTTTATCATACTGTACATAGAATATCATACTGCCATATAATATGTTTATTATTCTGTACGTAAACCTCTGCAGCTTATTTACTGCTCATTGCAGGTTCATACCCTGAAACAACATTAATCTTATCCCCCACCCCCATACCCTGGTAACTGCCATTTTACGCTCTGATTTTTATGAGTTTGACATTTTAGATTTCATGTATAATGTTAATCACTCAATACTTGTTTTTGTCCATCTGACTTCCCTCAGCATAATGTGCTTAAAGTCCACTCATGTTGTCACAAATGACAGGATATACTCTTTGCTCACAACTGAATAAAACCCCACTGTTTATATGTGTCAGATCTTTTAAAAATGTATTCATCTGCTGATAGGCGGTTAGATTCTTTCCGTATCTTGGCTATTGTGTATAGTGCTGCAGTAAAAATGGGAGTGCATATATACATTTAAAATACTGTTTTTATTTGCTTTGGGTATATACCCAGTAGTGGAATTACTGGATCATATGGTAGATACATTTGTAATTTTTTGAGACATCTCCATATTGTTTTCCATGGTGATTGAACCAAGTTACATTTCCACCGAGAGTGTACAATTGTTCCCTTTTCACCACCCTCATCAGCATCCATTGTCTTTTGTTTTTAATAATGGTGAATACAGCAGGTGTGAGGTGCTATGTCATTGTGGGTTCAACTTGAGTTTCTCTATTGATTTGTGATGTCGAGCATCTTTTCATGTGCCCATTGACGATTTTGATGTCTTCTTTGGAAAACTGTCTGTTTAGTTCCTCTGCCTATTCTTTAATTGGACTTTTTTTTTTGCTATTAAGTTATACGAGTTCTTTATATAGATTGAACATTAACCCTTTATGCAATATGACTTGCAAAATTTTTCTCCTATTCTTTTTGCTTCTTTTGCTGTGTGAGAGCTTTTGAGTTTGACTGTAGTTCAGTTTATTGATTATTGCTTGTATTGTTTGAGCCATGGTGTCATGTCCAAAACATCATTGCCAAGATCAATCCTGAGGACTTTTCTGTACATTGTCTTCTAGGAGTTTTATGGTATCAGGTCTGTTGAGTTAATCTTTGTGAGTGGTGTTGAGGTAGGGGTCCACTTCCATTGTTCTGCATGTGACTCTCCAGTGTTCCCAGCCCATTTGTTGAAGAGACTATCCTTTCCCATTGGGTGTTATTGAATCCTTTGTTTAATATTAGTTACTTGTGTATACTGAGATTTAATCCTGGGCTCTCTATTTTGTTCCATTGGCTAATTTGTCTATTTTTGTGGCAGTATCATACTGTTTTTATATTACAGCTTTGTAGTATAATTTGAAATCAGGAAACATTTTTCCCCTCATGATTGCTTTGGTTATTCAGTTCCATGCAACTTTTAAGATTGTTTCTTCTATTTCTGTAAAAAATGCCTCTGGTATTTTGAATTGTAGATGGCTTTGACTAGTATGGATGTTTAAACAATATTATTTCTTCTGATCCATCTTATTCAGCTTCTTTCAGCAAATTCTTACACTTTTCATTGTACAGATCTTTCACTTCATGGATTAAATTTATTTGTATTTTATTGTTTTTGATGCTGCTGTTAATGGGATGGTTCTCTTTATTTCTTTTTCAGATGTTTCATCAGTCATGTATGCATTCATGAATGCAACTAAGCAACAGGTTTCTATATGTTGATTTTGTATCCTGCAACTTAATAGAGAAGTTGTTGATTAGTGCCAATAGTTTTTTGATTGACTCTTTGGGATTTTCTCTGTATAAGATTATTTCATGAGCAAATAGCAACAATTTTACTTCTTTCTTTCCAATGTTGATGGCTTTTATTTCTTTGTCTTGCCTAATTGACTAGTTAAGACTATCAGCAGATTTATTGGATAGGAGATGTGAGAGAGGGCATCCTTTTCTTGTTCATTTGCTCATGAGGTTCTTGCTATCAAATAACATAATCTGGAAGAGTCTCCCACCCAGCCCTGGCACAAGGTAGTACTCATAAATGTTGCCTATAATAACAATAATTGCTTCAATTTATATTATATTACAAAGCAGTTGGTTCTGTTCTATTCTACTGAGGAGCTTATTATATTTAGGTAATCATGTATTTTCTCAGAACTTCCAAGGTCACAAATTTTCTTCTATGGAGTAATGTGGAATAAATGTAATATCTCTTCCAACTGAGGAGATTTCAACTATTTGGAAGAAATGTACAATGTTTTGTGCTTTGGACATTCCTCCCCATCTTTCCCCCTTCTTTTGGCAGATTGCCTCTGCTTCATTGCATGCAGTATCAAGAAAAAGATAAGCCAAATGAATTAGTTTGCTCAGGCTGCCCTAACAAAGCACCACAGACTGAGTGGCTTAAACAATAGAAATTTATTTTTAACAGTTCTGGAGGCTACAAGTCCAAAATCAAGATGTCAGCATGGCTGATTTCTTCCGAGGCCTCTCCCCTTGCTTATAGACTGTCATCTTCATATTTGTGGGGAATTCTCCCTCTGTAGCTGTCTGTGTCTAAATGTCCTCTTCTTGTAAGGACGCTAGTCATCTGAGATTAGGGCCACACTAATGACCTCATTACAACTTGTGTGTGTGTGTGTGTGTGTGTGTGTTAGTCACTCAGTTGTGTCCAACTCTTTGCGACCCCATGAACTGTAGCCCTCCGGGCTTCTCTGTCCATGGGATTCTCCAGGCAAGAATACTACAGTGGATTGCCATTCCCTCCTCCAGAGGATCTTCCTGACCCAGGGATAGAACTCTGGTCTCCTGCACTGCAGGCATATTCTTTACCGTTTCAGATACAGGGAAGTCCCATTACAACTTAATTACTTCCTTTAAGACCCCCTCTTCATATACAAGCATCACGTTCTGAAGTACTAGGACTTCAACATACGAATGGGAGGAGGGCACAGATCGGTCCACTACACCACACTCCAGACTCTTCTCCAGGACTCTGAATCTCAAGCACAACGACCAAGGGAAAACATGACTGCTCCACCAGGGCAGGAGCGTCTGGGAGGTCTCTCTATCAGATCCCCACAGTTGCTCTGTCTTAATTTCTGTCCTTCCTGACATATATTTCTCTTCTTTTCTGTGAGTAACCCTGGTATCATTATGTTGAATTATTTTTCTTTTCCTATTTAAGCCAGCCAGAGTCCATTTCTACTGTTTTCAATAAAAAGACTCTGAGACCTACCCCTAAGTCCATTCCCCAATGTGTTTTCTAGACCATGGGTGCTAGAAACGAGTCTCACCATTTTGACGTTCCAGTTCCCAGAGCCAACACATTCCTAATTTGAGTTGGAACTAAAGAAAACTCTCTGATTGTGTATGTGTTTCTACAGATATTTCACTTTACAATTGGATTCAATTGTGTATATGTTTAATATTAATATGTGCTCTAAAGTATTAGGATAAAGTGCTCAATGACTTTTAAAAAAAATTATCATTGAGAACCATTATTATAGGCAAATAATCTTTTTTGTTTGCTTAGTTTACAATTGTGATCTGCGATGAAGACCAGGAAAAAAGCTGAGTTAGAAGCAGTTTCGTTGGAGCACAGGTTTTGTGTGCAAAGAGAGGTGTTGCTTGGGAATCAAAGGTTACAATGGAAGGTCAAAGCCATAATGCTTGATTCGCAGGAAATAGTTGGCAGCTCTGGCAGATGCTGCTAAACGTAGTCAAGATCCATGTTTTCCCTTTTTTATTTGTTGTTATTGTTTAGTCACTAAGTCCTGTCTGACACTTTTGTGACCCCATGGACTGTAGTCCACCAGGTTCCCCTGTCCATGGGATTTTCCAGGCAAGAATACTGGAGTGTGTTGCCATTTTTTCCTCCAGAGGATCTTCCTGACCCAGGGATCGAACCTACGTCTTCTGCATTGGCAGGAGAATTCTTAACCACTGAGCCACCTTTATGGTATTAGACTATTCTAGCTGGGCACATGGGCACCCAGAATAAAGGTGGCATTTTCCAGTGTGTCTTGCTGGTAAGTGTTAGTGGCTCAGTCGTGCTCAACTCTTTGTGACCCCATGGACTGCGCCCACCAGGCTCCTGTGTCTATGAGATTTTTCAAGCAAGAATACTGGAGTGGGTTGCCATTTCTTTCTCCAGGGGATCTTCCCTGACCCAGGGATCGAACCTGGGTCTCCTGCACTGCAGGCAGATTCTTAACCAACTGAGCTACAAGGGAAGCCTTCTTGCTGGTAGGTGTGACTGTATATGACTGTGCTCACCTGGATGAGATACATACACATATTTTCTTGATGTCATAGATAGTAAAGAATCTGCCTGCAATGCAGGAGACCCAGGTTCAGTCTCTGGGTTGAGAAAATACCCTGGAGAAGGGAATAGCTCCAACCCAGGACTCTTGCCTGGAGAATTCTATGGACAGAAGAGCCTGATGGGCTACAGTCAGTCCATGGGTTGCAGAGTCAGACACGACTGAGAAACTAACACTTTCACTCTCATCATATATGCAGTCTCTGAGATTTGTACATCATCCTTCTTTTTTCTAATTGTCAATCTAGTGAGTTCTTCTGGGTTATGAATACAAGGGAACACTGCAGAGGATTACTAAGCTAAAAGAGAAAGAGCACAGACATCCAATGATCATACAGGATAGAGCTTTGGTACCAGCTTCAATGTTTGTGTGATGCAGAAAAATAAGCATCTGTCTTCTTTCAGAGTCTGTATTTTTGTTTGACCTGCAACAAGTTTTTATGTTCTAAGTGATATGCATGCATGCATGCTAAGTCACTTCAGTCCCTTATGAACCCACCCCCGTCTCTTATGTCTCCTGCATTGGCAGGCAAGTTCTTTACCACCAGTGCCACCTGGGCAGCCCAATCAGTTCAGTTCAGTTTAGTTGCTCAGTCATGTCCAACTCTTTGTGACCCCATGGACTGCAGCATGCCAGGCCTCCCTGTCCATTACCAGCTCCCCAGTAGTGGGCATTAATATGCTTTCTATACTTGATTAAATATTGGGACAATAAAGACCATTTCAATGACTTCTGGTGGTTTGCTAAAGGAATGTGTGTTTCAGTCTAATTGTTTTTGTAATGCTTGAGTCTATCACTTTAGGGCCAAAAATAACTTAATTTTTAATGTTGAGGATGAGAGAAGAGAATGTCTTAAGAAAACCAAACTCTGGTGCAAACAGCTCTATCACTATGTGTATGACTTCTCAAACAGTGAATATTCAATTTTCTTCCATCTTTAGAGGGAAAAAAAAATAATGACATCATATTGGGCACATTATAAAACCACATACATATGCTGTAACAGTGGGAATGCTTTCCAGAGTCCAGTGAAACCAAAGAATGGAAACCATTTGCTCCAAACTCCCAAGTCGAAGCCTACAGCAGTCCAGCTTTTGAGTGTGTTATATTCCTTGATTTAGTCTTTGACAGAATGTTGAAAGTAGTTGGAAATTTCTCTATAATTTCAATCCAGATATCCACATCCATTTGTCAGAGCCAGAAAACATTTTCTGCCTGTTCTGATGAACTGTAATTGTGAGTTAGAACTTTCTTATCTGATAGAATAAAAAAGAAAAAAGAAAAAAACATTTGGACCTCGACTCTGACCTAATACTTAGCTATTCCTTTTTAAGACTGATGTAGATTTTTGGTAGAAAGATTGTAAATGTTGAAATCCCTTGACAATTACATATATTTTTAAATCCTTATGAATCTTTCTAGAGAAATTTAAATAAAAATGGATGGTCTGTATATACATCCAATGTTTAATTAGAGGATCTTATATAAATATAAAGAAAATTACTAAAATTTAAAGAAATTTAAAGAAAATTTAAAGAAAAACTACTCAAAATCCTTTTCTTTTCCCCCTAGAGTTTTCATTCTCAGATTCCTTAGGATTGAGATTCTTAACTTGGATCCCTGACTGGATTTCTGGGACTATAATATGGATAGAAATGACAGGCAAAATTTCGAGAATACTGATCTATGGGTTTCATCAGATACATATAAGTGTCTATGGCCTCCAAATAGATTAAGAACCTGTAAAGTATCGAGTAATAGGTAGTAAATAAGTGTCTAATATAAGCCTGGCTCTGTAGCATTAGAAGATTAAAGCAGTTTAATCCTGTTGGAATGACAAAAGCAGAACATCTGTTGCAAGCGTCCGTGGTTTTCAAAACCCTTGCTGTTTTTCCTCAAGTGTGCAAAATCCTGCTTGCCGTCTATGACGCTGAAGCCAGAGCCTCGTGGAGGCTTAATGGAGGCTATAACCCAAGACTGGGATAAGAATTTGATGTTTACTGCATCAGTTTCAAAGTCCAGCTGTAAATATACTATAGTTGAGAGATGGAGCAATATAATCTTTTCAAGCTTGAACAAACAGTGATGCATAGCCAAATACTTGGAACTGTTTGCTTATTTAAGAAGAAGTCTATTTCGAGATTTGATTACCACTAACTCAGACAACTTTTTCATCACTAAGTCCTTTCAATTCCATATCATGTGTTTCAAATTTAGTCTGCATAACTTATTTTTGTTCTACTTTTCTGTCAAAAACAATGTGGAAATCCCAGGTTATATAATTGAGGTCTTGGAGAGGCAATATACATCTAGCCAACCAAAATAAAATGAAAGCTATTATCATGAAACATGCTTAAGGAAGTCTATCCTTTGTTCGGTTATGAGTGCCAACATTTGTGATCCTAGGATGAAGTCAAAGGAAACTAAAATGGGTTTTCCTTAATGCAGCCATATGCAGAATCGCTCTTTATTGTAGCAGATGATCTGTAAAAATATTTGCGGATTTTTAAATACCCATGAGAAGAAATCGACTTAAAATATAACAAGAATGTATTATTTTTATAATGTAGGTGGAAGCTGAAATCATTATATTCATCCTCCTTAGTTAAGTTTATTATCAGCCCTATTAGACAAGTCAAATGAGAGACTCTTCTGCAAACCCACTCTCTTCAGGGCAGACACTAAAATGATCATTTCTTCCTTCCTCTTTCTTTGCATCAGGTTGGTCACACAGTTCGTTTGAGTTACTGCTAGAAGGGACGTGTTGTATGGTTTTGCACCAATAGAATAACTTAAATCCATAGATTTTTAAATTCACATATGGGAATGTTCCAGCAAGAAATCACCAGTGTGCAGAGTTGTGAAGCTAATGATGAGTAGACAAGAAGATGGTTAGTTTGGCAATACCTGGGGCAATTTCTCGGTCTTGTGGTCCAAGAAGGGAGTAAGAGACTCATTTGATAATTACCTGATAGAATAAAGAAAACATTCCTGTCTCTCTCTGTGTGTGTGTGTGTGTGTGTGTGTGTGTATGTGTTGGGGGGCAGCACAAAAAGGCTAACTGTTACTGAACTGGCTATTTCTGTAAAATTGCCACAAAAATGCTTACTAAAGAGAAAATGCACAGCATACAGACTGTAGTTGAGACTTCACAGAAACACCCAGGGAAAGAAAGAACAGAGGGCAGTCTTCCCAATGAGCATGGAAGAAGTAAAATGTTTCCCTAAGTTTTTCTATCAATGTCAACATTTTGGATGGAATATGCTATTAGGGGAAGATTAGCTTTGGTTTGCTTAGAAAGAATTTTCCCTGCAAATAATCCTGGGTGAGCTCTTAATATGTAGGGCTTACATTGTCAATCATTTCTATTTGGCTGTTTTTAATATAATTTCTTTTTTACCCATGAATTATTTAGAAGTGGGTTTTAAATTTCTGAATATATTGATTTTTGGCTATCTTTAGCTATTGATTGTATTTATCAATTGTATTTCTAATTTTAATGCATTAGTTGAGTAGTGCTTTAGGGTGAAGAATATGATCAGTTTTTGAAGATGTTCAATGTGTACTTGAAAATAATATGCAAACTATATTTCTGTGGGATTACATACATGTACAGTGGGCTTCCTAGGTGGTGCTGGTGGTAAAGAATCTGCCTGCAAATGCAAGAGAAGCAGGTTCAATCTGTAGGTCAGGAAGATCCCATGGAGTAGGAAGTGGCAACCACTCCAGTATTCTTGCCTGGAAAATTTCATGGACAGAGGAGCCTGGCAGGCTACAGTTCATGGGTTGCACAGAGTTGGCATGACTGAGTACACATGCACACACAGGGTGCTTAGAACTCAGTTAAACACAGCAGAAGAATGTTCAAGGAAAGTAAGAAAGACTAGTAAGTCTGAAGTTATGACATGTGAGTCTTAGTAACTTACCAAGGGAAAAGTTCTGCCATTTCAAATGCCTTTGAAAACCAATAGCCTTAGTATCTGTGCCTCAGTTTCCTCTTCTGTAAAATAGGATAATAAATAATACCAACTCCCTTCAGGTCTAGTCTGAAGACAGGGTGAACAGAGGTAAAATGGGATAACAATGATACTACAATTATAAAAAAAAAATAAAGTGGAAATTGCTCAGTTATGTCAGACTCTTTGTGACCCCATGACTGTATCCTGCCAGACTCCTCCGTCCATGGAATTCTCCAGGCCAGAATACTGGAGTGGGTTGCCATTCCCTTCTCCAAGGGATCTTTCTGACCCAGAGATCAAACCTGCGTCTCCTGCATTGCAGGCAGATTCTTTACCATCTGAGCCATTTGGGGACATTGCCAACATCTGCTGGATCATCAAAAAAGCAAGAGTATTCCAGAAAAACATCTATTTCTGCTTTATTGACTATGCCAAAGCCTTTGACTGTGTGGATTACAATAAACTGTGGAAAATTCTGAAAGAGATGGAAATACCAGACCACCTGACCTGCCTCTTGAGAAATCTATATGCAGGTCAGGAAGCAACAGTTAGAACTGGGCATGGAACAACAAACAGACTGGTTCCAAATAGGAAAAGGAGTACGTCAAGTCTGTATGTATAGTGTCACCTTGCTTATTTAACTTATATGCAGAGTACATCATGAGAAACACTGGGCTGGAAGAAGTACAAGCTGGAATCAAGATTGTCGGGAGAAATATCAATAACCTGAGATAGGCAGATGACACTACCCTTATGGCAGAAAGTGAAGAGGAACTAAAAAGCCTCTTGATGAAAGTGAAAGAGGAGAGTGAAAATGTTGGCTTAAAGCTCAACATTCAGAAAACAAAGATCATGGCATCCAGTCCCATCACTTCATGGGAAATAGATGGGGAAACAGTGGAAACAGTTCAGATTTATCTTTTTGGGGCTCCAAAATCACTGCAGATGGTGATTGCAGCCATGAAATTAAAAGGCGCTTACTCTTTGGAAGGAAAGTTATGACCAATCTAGATATAATATTAAAAAGCAGAGACATTACTTTGCCAGCAAAGGTCCGTCTAGTCAAGGCTATGGTTTTTCCTATGGTCGTGTATGGATGTGAGAGTTGAACTGTGAAGAAAGCTGAGTGCTGAAGAATTGATGCTTTTGAACTGTGGTGTTGAAGAAGACTCTTGAGAGTCCATTGGACTGCAAGGAGATCCAACCAGTCCATTCTAAAGGAGATTAGTCCTGGGTGTTCACTGAAAGGACTGATGCTGAGGCTGAAGTTCCAGTACTTTGGCCACCTCATGCGAAGAGTTGACTCTTTAGAAAAGACTCTAATGCTGAGAGGGACTGGGGGCAGGAGGAGAAGGAGATGACAGAGGATGAGATGGCTGGATGGCATCACTGACTCTATGGACGTGAGTCTGAGTGAACTCCGGGAGCTGGTGATGGACAGGGAGACCTGGTGTGCTGCGATTCATGGGGTTGCAAAGGGTCAGACACGACTGAGTGACTGAACTCAACTGAACTGAATGATGTTTTTGTGTGTTTCTTATGGGCACAACCACCAACTTTAACTTGTAATTTTAATGCTGAATTAACTGATTTCTCTCTGATAGAAGCTCTGGTCTGAAGGGTATCTGCCAGTCAATGTTGGAGGGATGGCACTCATTACCCATAAAGTTCATGATTCAACCTCTCTATGATGATGTTGTCACTGTTGTCACCTGACTCATCAGTGAAGGTGACAGGACACCTCAGCTTCACCTGTCTTTGAGGGGGTGCGTTATTTGGTCACTTACTTGACTAGATCTGCCTACGGATATCCTGGCCCCTGGTGGTAACAGAGAAGAAAAACTGAGTGGTGCCTCCATACCACTTCAAATCCACAAGAACCGCAGGGCACACTCCTCGTGGGGTTCAGAATGGTTATTTAAGCAAATGGAACACAGTCACTAATAACTTGGTTTTTATTAATGCAGCTGATTAAGTACTTTCTGATGTCTTTTATTTCTACCATACCCTGTATTATCTTTCCCACTTTTGATGTGGTCCCTACACATTTGTTCATCCTTGGTGATCTGGCTGGACGACGTTTCTTAGTTCCCTAATTTGCCTTTCAGACCTTTGCACAGCTCTGGTTTGCCAATTTGGCCAGCTGTTCCCTGTCCCGCACGCCCTGTGCAGTCTGTTCACCTGCCAGAATTGTTTGTTTAAAGACCATCCAGCTGCTTGAGCTCCTTTCTTCCTAACAGGGTTTTACTTTTGTGTGTGTGTGTGTGTGTGTGTGTTTTTGCCAATGCCCTAAACTTGCTGAAATTTGCTTTCCCAGAACTGATTATTTTTTTCTCATCAGCTTCTTTCCTTTTCCTTAGGAATGTTCAGCCTTTTAAAAATTATTACTTTCACAGAAGTTTCAATTCTCTTTTAGTTCTTTATGAACCCTGCCATTATTAAAAATTGAATTAGAAAAGATCTTTGCCTTCTGATTAATTTGGTAACAAGTAATTATCTCCAGTGGACTTAAAATCTATTTCACAGTTTGTGGGTGACCTATTTTCTATAGCAAATTGCAGGATAGCTAGAAACCTGTCTGACTACCACAATGGAGTGTCAAGATGCATGTCCTTATGTAATTTTGTATTGGATGAAACAAAATAAAGAAGCCATAAATATGTATTTATATTGTTGGCTTATCTTAAAGACACTATAAAATTTAAAATGAAATTAACATCATAAACCCAGGGGACTTTTATTTTTAATGCCCGTGCCCCAACACACAAACACTGACCCTATTTCTATAAGTTCTTAGGAAGAGACAACCCAGGGGCTTCCTTGATGGCTCAGAGGCAAAGCATCTGCCTGCCAGTGCAGGAGACAGGGGTTTGATCCCTGACCCAGGAGGACCTCACATGCCTTGGAGCAACTATACTGTGCACCACAGCTATTGAGTCTGTGCTCTGGAGCGGAGAACTACAACTACTGAGTCCACATGTCATAACTACTGAAACCTGTGCATCCTAGAGCCTGTGCTCCACAACAAGAAAACCCACAACAATAAGAAGCCCTCTCACCGCAACTTGAGAGTAAGCCCTGCCCACTGCAGCTAGAGAAAAAGGCCACGCAGCAGCAAAGACCCCAGCACAGCCAAAACTAACTAACTAAATAAATAATTTCTTTTTTTAAAGAGACAACCCAGAACTTTAAGAGGTGGTCAAAAAATTCCTCTAAGGGGGGAAAAACATAATTTTTTTTGTAAAAGCAATTTAAGGATTATTGATTGTGGAAAGATAGCCCTAAGGATTTGTCCTGGATGGATTCAGAGTGAGGCAAAGAGAGCTAAATGGCTGTCTGTCAGGGAAGTAAGAAACTGCAGTAAATGATTGGTTAAATGCTCTGGTATTCCCCACCCATCCCCCGCCTGTCACGGGCACACCTCCTGCAGTGTGACTTGTGGCTCACGCCACCAATGGAGACATTGCACTTGCTATGACCGACAGAGTGCAGCAAAGAGGTGGCAGATCAGTTGTTCCTAAGGTTCAAGAGCCTTGGGTGCTTCTGCTTGTTTTTATAGAAACCAGCCCAACCTCTTTGTGAACAAGCCCTGGCTAGTCCACTGGAGGATAACAGACTGCCCGATGGCAGATTCAAATCAGCCCGTTTGACCCAGCAGAAGCCCCAGGGAATACAAGAACCCAGCCTCTAAAAAACAGTCAGTCTGCCCTGTCAGCAGATGCCTGAGGTGCCCAGCCAAGTCCAGTCCAAATTGCTTCCCAGCAAATTCATGATTCATGAGGTCAGTAAACAGTGTTTGAAATAGGTGACTTCCCTGGTGGCTCAGACGGTAAAGAATCTGCCTGCAGTGTGAGAGACCAGGGTTCAATCCCTGGATCAGGAAGATCCTCTGAAGAAGGGAATGGCTACCCATTCCAATATTCTTGCCTGGAGAATCCCATGGACAGAGGAGTCTGGCAGGCTATAGTCCCTGGGTTGCAAAGAATTAGCCGTGACTAACCCTTTCTTTTCACTTTTGGAATGGGTGGTGAAGCAATAAAAACTAATTGATACAGAAATGTTTAAATCTCTAAGGATAGCCTCATGGGGGCCAGGAGGTGGTGTGGGGGAAGGGCAAGAGTCTGGGAAGGAAAAATAGATGGTAAGGGAGAAAAGGCTAATATGCTGTGTTAGTTTCAGGCGCATAGCAACATAATTCAGTTATATTTTTCAGATTATTTTCCACACAGTTTATTACACGATGTTGATTATAGTTCCTTGGACCATACAGTAAATCTTTGTTTCTTATTTATGAATAGTAGTAATAGTTTGTATCTGTTAACTCCATACTCCTGGTTTACCCCTTCCCCCTTCCTCTGTGGTTTTCTGTGTCTGTGAGTTTGTTTCTGTTTGGGTATAGATTCACTTCTAGCATTTTTTTTTAATTCCACATATAAGTGATATCATACAACATTTGCCTTTCTCTGCTGACTTATTGCAGCTAGTATGACAATCTCTTGGCCATTCATGTTGCTGAAACTGTAAGATTTCATTTCTTTATATGGTTGAGTAATATTCCATTATAATGGAATATACATGTAATATATGTATATATATACATACACACATATATATACAATTTTCTTAAACCAGTCATCTGTTGATGGGCACTTGAGTGGTTTCCATGTCTTGCCTATTGTAAATAGTGCTGCTATGGACATTGGGGTGAGTGTATTTTTTTTTCCCAAGTTAGAATTTTCTCCAGATATATGCCCAGAAGTGAGATTGCCAGAAGTGGGAGGTTCTTGATGGGGAGAAACACTGGGAGACAGAGCAGAGGTTGGTATCACAGAGTGAAGTTTTCTTCATGCCGCCCTAACCCCACAATCTTCTGTAAATGTCTCCCGCTCATATTTGTCTTGGATTAGTGGCATTTTTCAGGAATCAGAGAAAAGGAGTTGTGTTACATATCACATACCTGCCATCACACAGCGAGGAAGGGAGGAAGGAAAGGGAATTGCCAGAGATGAGACTGGAAAGAATTGAACATTTAAAGGAAGCAGGCAATGACCAGAATCATGAGGTCACTTGGAAGAATATGTCCCGCTCAAGAATTCCTGGAAATGCTTAGAGTGTAGAGTTTTTCACTCTATCGAGGTTCAAGCCAATTTTTGTCTAAATCTTAGTGGGCAAAATCACACCCACAAACCAGAGAACTTTCAGCCACCAGGAGCTGGCATCAAGTTATACAGAGTTTCTATTGACCATACATAATGTTTTTTATTTCATTCATTTTGAAATTGTGTGGCATATCAGTTCAGAATCAGTATGAAGTTGTTTTCATCGCTTCATTGCTAACATGTTTTTAATACATCTGGAATCAAAGGAAAAATTTCTCACCAACCAACATGAAAAGCCAGACAACAGCAAAGCGAGTGTGAAGTCAAAACTGAATTCCTGGATGTGTTTGAAGGGACGGGAGCAACATGGGCAAGATGTGGAAGCAGCATGGTCCAGCATATTTGGGGGAATAGAAACAGTTTAGCTTGGCTGATTATAGTGGGCAGTGTTTTGAAATGCCATACAATGTCTTTTTCCTCCTTAGTAGTTCCAGAGTTGGTTTTTGTGTTTGTTTGTTTGGTTAGTTGGTTGTTTTTAAAACCCTGCAGCCTTCCCCTCCATTGAGCCAAGAAGCTGAAGATATTTTTTTACAGGGAAAAGAAGACAAATACTACCCAGAACAAAAGAAAGCCTTGCTTGGTTTTGCATTTCAAACCAGATTTTTCAATATAAAGTTGATAGATAGATAGCAGTCTCAAAAAATTAGACTTTGAAGCAGGAGTTGGGTATTTTTTTCAGACTTCTTCCAGCAGAGTTTTTATACAAAAAGCTTGGAGGGTTGCCTTCAGAGAAAAATGGAGAATATGTTTCTAGACGGGCCAGCCACACAAAGGAGGACTGAGTGCCTGGCAGAGTCAGGAAGAGAAGGGAAAGCTGTTGCCCCCAAAGCTTGGCCTGCTTGGAGGTTTGTGGGAAATGGATTGGAGAGAGCCTAGAGAGGGTGCGGCCTCCAGAGAAGTTTCGAGTCCGTAACGGAGCAGGTGTGGCTGGGCTGATGGAGCTCAGGGGAGCTTCCCCAAGTCTCCACATCCGGCTTTACCATCCCGGCCCTTCGGAGTGCCTGGTTCTGCCTCCCAGACCCTCCCCGACGCTGGAGGAGGCCAGGTTCCCAAAGGAGGCTGCAGAGATGGGGCGCAAAGGAACCCAAGGCACTTTCGGGGTCAGAGCCCCAAGGACACCGGCGGCTCAGCTCCTGGAGGTCTCTGCGCGCTGCCCCCACCTCGCCCCCTCCGCAGGGCGGGGCGGAGGAGGAGAGGGGAGACACTTAAGACGCAGGAAAACTCTGAAGTCTGTAGGAGTTAACCCCAAGGAGCAGTTTTTCTTTTTAAATCCTTCCCTGGTGGTTCAGCTGGTAAAGAATCTGCCTGCAATGCGGGAGACCTGGGTTGCATCCCTGGGTTGGGAAGGTCCCCAGGACGAGGGAAAGGCTACCCACGCCAGTATTCTGACCTGGAGAATTCCATGGCCTGTATAGTCCAAGGGTTCGCGAAGAGTCTGACGCGACTGAGTAACTTTCACTTTCACCGTGAATCAGCCGTATATACACATATACCCCTCCTTTTTGGATTCCTTCCCAGTTAGGTCGCCTCTGTCCGTGGGATTCGCCAAGCAAGACTACTGCAGTGGTCGCCATTCCCTTCAGCAGGCGATCTTCCTGACCCAAGGGTCAAACCCCGCACTGCAGGTACATTATTTATCACCTGACGCACCAGGGAAGCCCAGTTAGGTCACTACAGAGCACCAAATGGAGTTCCTTATGCTCCACAGTAGGGTCTCAGTCGCTATTTTATACATGGTATTAATAGTGTATATGTGTTAGGCCCAATCTCCCAATTCATCCCACTCTTCTTTCCCCTCTGGTATCCATATGTTGTGACTCTTGTTTGTTTTTGATCAGAGTACATGTGGAGTATATTTGGAGCAGAACCTTGAGAGGAGGAATAGGGTGGTAGGTTGAAATGAGAACACAGGAGAATCTCTGAAGAGAAAGGTTGGGGTTATTCTTGATAATGTGGGAATAAATAGAAAGCTTTCTCCTGGAGGACATTATGCTTAGTGAAATAAGCTAGTCCTCAAAGGAGAGACAGCACACAATTCCATAGCTGTGAGGTTGTCTAAAACTGTCAAACTCACAGAGGCAGAGAATACAGGAGTGGTCAGGGGTGGGGAAATGGGGATCTAGACATTCAAAGGTGTAAAGTTTTATTTAGAGTTACACCGCCCTAAACTGTGCTAGAGACCTTTGTACCCATCATTGCTACAGTCCTAGACACTGGGCACTTCGAGAGCAAACCTCATCTTAAGTTCTCTCCACCCACAGCACACACACAAAAGCTGCACACAACTCTGGGAGGTGTTATATATCTAGTACCTTGATTGTGGTGCTGCCGTGAATGGTGTTTGGTGGGACCAAACTCCTCAAATTGTGCACATTGAAAGTGTGCATTATTTGTATATCAATTGAAAATGAAAGTGTTAGTCTCTTAGCCATGTTCAACTCTTTGCGACCCCAGGTTCCTCCGTCCATGGAATTCTCCAGGCAAGAATACTGGAGTGGGTTGCCATTTCCTTCTCCAGGGGATCTTCCCGACCCAGGGATTGAACCCATGTCTCCTGCATTTCAGGCAGATTCTTTACTGGCTGAGCCACCAGGGAAGCCCACTGCATATCAATTAAACCTCAATAAAGCTGTTTTGTTTTGTTTTTCGAGAACTGAGGGTTGTCTAATGCTCATGAAGTATTCTTTCATTCTTTCTCTGAAACATTAGTCCTCTGCCTAAAGGGAATAATAAATACCCTTTTTGAGGAAATGATCAACAATATTATCCCCCCCTAAATGAAAGTCTCACACAGCCAGAGTGGAGGGAAGGTCCGTTTGAGCACCTCTGGGCCCCTGTTCAAAACCTGCAGAACTCGGAGGAGATGGGCCACAGTCTTGGCTGGAACACATCTGTCTCCTGCATCACTGATGCTCTTTTCCTTCTCACCTTCAACTCTGTTGTTTTAGCTCATAAATAATTCAGTTTAAGGGAATAATCCAAATAAATTCACCTCAGGGATGACAATGTGGTTGCTCCTCTTCTGTTTTAAATCAGTGTCAGTAGCTGTTTATTGCTTCAAACAGGAAATGATAATTAAGGTGATCCCTTCATGTTTTATGCCTTGCAAATGAAGATTAGGAACAACCATTGAAGCTGAAAAAGGCAACACATTCCCTTCAAAGCAAAACGGGGGTGTAACTGTGACATCCTCCCCACGTGTGCACAACATACAAGTGAGATTTGGTTGGGGCCAACATCTCTCTGTTGCGGAAGGGACGGCAGTACAGACACAGACAGAGGCATCTGCAAGCCATCAGGGAACAAGGCACACCATCTTCATGGGGCCTGGATCACACCCATGATGCGAACTGAGCAAATTCTCATGGCAGCTCCCACCCTGGGAATAGTTCTCACAACTCCAGAACTAACTTTTCAAAGGCCTCCAGCTTCTTTTTCTCTCTAAAAGTGCTGAATTGTTCATAGGAGTTGCAGAAAACTCACATTTGCCTTTTAGCACAACCTAAACATCACCCAATGGAATTTATGAGAGTTATGATCATTTTTAGGTCATTTTGATACAATTAGTGGCACAGTTGTAAGACCTTACTATTTTTCCAAAAGTATGACTATGTCTTCTTAAATGCCTAATTTGCACCCACTGAATCACACACTGGGAGAACTTGGCTCATTCAGAATTAAAAATATACTGAACTGACTGAGGTAACATGAGGGGATTCTTTGTCTATGAGTCAGTGACTGTGCGACTGTTGGGATGTTTAATAAACAGAGTGCCTGCTAGAGACGCTGTGGAGTGCATCTCATGTCCACTGATTCTGCTGGTAAGGATACCCCGAACCAAATTTTTTTTTAATTATTATAGATTTCACTAGTTAGGCTTGAAAAAAATAATTTTATTCAATCCAGCTATTCCACTCTTGGGTGTCACACAAGATAATTGGAAACAAGGACTTGACCAGACGTTTGTACACTCATGCATATGGCAACTCTATTCACAACAGCCTCATGATGGAAGCAGCACAAGGGACCACCCGTGGACGGATGGGCAAGCAAAGCATCGCATGTGTGAAACATTATTGACCCATAAAATAGAAGGGCATTCTGACCCACACTACAGCATGGAAAAACCTTGAAGACACTGTGCTGAATGAAACAAACCAGACACAAAAGGACAAATATTGTAAATAGTGCTGCAAGGAACACTGGGGTAACACAAGTCTTTTTGAATTATGGTTTTCTCAGGGTAGATGGCCAGTAGTGGGATCACTAGGTCATATGGTAGTTTTATTTCTAGTTTTTTAAGGAATCTCCACACTGTTCTCCACAGTGGCTGTATCAATTTACATTCCCACCAACAGTGCAAGAGAATTCCCTTAGAGAACAGACCTGCTGACACAGCAGAGAAGCAGAAGGTGGGATGAATTGAGAGAGTAGAGCTGAAACATATGCATTGCCATATGTAAGACAGATAATGGGAAGTTGTTGTATAACACAGGGAACCCAGCCCAGTGCTCTGTGACAACCTAGAGGGGTGGGATGAGGTTGGGGGGGTGACAGGGAGGTTCAAGAGAGATGGGACATATGTATGCTTATGTCTGATTCATGTTGTTATACAACAGAAACTAACACAACATTATAAAGCAATCATCCTCCAATGAAAAATAAATTTAAATTAAAAAAAAACAGACAAATATTGTGAGTCCACTTACATGAGGCAACTAGTAAGATCAAATTTATAGAGACAAAGTGGTGACCAGGGACTGGAGGAAGGGGAGATTGGGAGTCAGTGTTTGTAAAGGGAGCAGAGTTTAAGTCTGGGAAGGAGATGGAGGTTCAGAAGATGGAGAGTGGTGATGGTTACACACAACATGAAAATACTTAATGCCCTTCAACTGTACAATTTTAAAAAATGGTTGAAATGGCACATTTTATGTTATGTATATTTTACACGATAAAAAATGAAAAATAATTGTACACAAAATATAATGTTGACTGTGGTCTTCTAGATGAATTACATCTGAAAATTCATATCAATTTGAATTTAAAAAGTCACCATGTCAATAGAAATAGCATGACGGAGAGGTCTGTCAGGAGAAAAAGACTCAGATGGCTTAACCCGAAGAAATAGTAAAAACTCACATAAATTGAAACAGTTTTGATAAAGGAAACCAACCCCTTAAACTAGCTAAATGGATAGACTAAAACTTATCGACATAGTACCCTGTGGCCACATAAATGTGGCTAGCCCAAATTGAACTGTGCTATAAGTGTAAAATATACAGCAACTTCACAGATTTAGTGAAAAACAATGTAATATATTCCATTTGTAATTTTTGTGTTACATTAAGTGTTTAAAAAGTTGAAGTCAGTTGCTCTGTCGTGTCCGACTCTTTGCTACCCCATGGACTATAGCCTGCCAGGCTCCTCCCTCCATTGAATTCTCCAGGTAAGAATACCCGGGTGGGTTGCCATTTCCTTCTCCCAGGCATCTTCCTGACCCACGAATCAAACCCAGGTCTCCAGAATTGCAGGTAGACACTACCGTTTGAGTTACCAGGGAAATGTTTACAATATTTGGGAGACGTTTGGTTAAACTAAGAATACTAAAATTAATTTCATCTGTTTTTTTTACTTTAGCTACTAAAAAATCTTATTTTGTATATGCATGCAATGTGTGTACTTTATTTAAATATAACTGATGTTAGTTAGTTCAGTCGCACAGTCGTGTCCGACTCTTTGCGACCCCATGAATCGCAGTATGCCAGGCCTCCCTGTCCATCACCAACTCCCGGAGTTCACTCAGACTCACGGCCATTGAGTCTGTGATGCCATCCAGCCATCTCATCCTCGGTCGTCCCTTTCTCCTCCTGCCCCCAATCCCTCCCAGCATCAGGGTCTTTTCCAATGAGTCAACTCTTCGCATGAGGTGGCCAAAGTACTGGAGCTTCAGTTTTAGCATCATTCCTTCCAAAGAAATCCCAGGGTTGATCTCCTTCAGAATGGACTGGTTGGATCTCCTTGCAGTCCAAGGGACTCTCAAGAGTCTTCTCCAACACCACAGTTCAAAAGCATCAATTCTTCGGCGCTCAGCCTTCTTCACAGTCCAACTCTCACATCCATACATGACCACAGGAAAAACCATAGCCTTGACTAGACGGACCTTAGTCGGCAAAGTAATGTCTCTGCTTTTGAATATACTATCTAGGTTGGTCATAACTTTTCTTCCAAGGAGTAAGCGCCTTTTAATTTCATGGCTGCAGTCACCATCTGCAGTGATTTTGGAGCCCAAAAAAACAAAGTCTGACACTGTTTCTACTGTTTCCCCATCTATTTCCCATGAAGTGATGGGGCCAGATGCCATGATCTTCGTTTTCTGAATGTTGAGCTTTAAGCCAACTTTTCCACTCTCCTCTTTCACTTTCAACAAGAGGCTTTTTAGCTCCTCCTCACTTTCTGCCATAAGGGTGGTGTCATCTGCATATCTGAGATTATTGATATTTCTCCCAGCAATCTTGATTCCAGCTTGTGTTTCTTCCAGTCCAGCATTTCTCATGATGTACTCTGCATATAAGTTAAATAAGCAGGGTGACAATATACAGCCTTGACGTACTCCTTTTCCTATTTGGAACCAGTCTGTTGTTCCATGTCCAGTTCTAACTGTTGCTTCCTGACCTGCATACAGATTTCTCAAGAGGCAGGTCAGGTGGTCTGGTATTCCCATCTCTTTCAGAATTTTCCACAGTTTACTGTGATCCACACAGTCAAAGGCTTTGGCATAGTCAATAAAGCAGAAATAGATGTTTTTCTGGAACTCTCTTGCTTTTTCCATGATCCAGCGGATGTTGGCAATTTGATCTCTGGTTCCTCTGCCTTTTCTAAAACCAGCTTGAACATCAGGGAGTTCACGGTTCACATATTGCTGAAGTCTGGCTTGGAGAATTTTGAGCATTACTTTACTAGCATGTGAGATGAGTGCAATTGTGCGGTAGTTGGAGCATTCTTTGGCATTGCCTTTCTTTGGAATTGGGATGAAAACTGACCTTTTCCAGTCCTGTGGCCACTGCTGAGTTTTCCAGATTTGCTGGCAAATTGAGTGCAGCACTTTCACAGCATCATCTTTCAGGATTTGAAACAGCTCAACGGGAATTCCATCACCTCCACTAGCTTTGTTCGTAGTGATGCTTTCTAAGGCCCACTTGACTTCACATTCCAAGATGTCTGGCTCTAGATTAGTCAACACATCATCATGATTATCTGGGTCATGAAGATCTTTTTTGTACAGTTCTTCCGTGTATTCTTGCCACCTCTTCTTAATGTCTTCTGCTTCTGTTAGGTCCAGATCATTTCTGTCCTTTATCGAGCCCATCCTTGCATGAAATGTTCTCTTGGTATCTCTAATTTTCTTAAAGAGATCTCTAGTCTTTCCCATTCTGTTCTTTTCCTCTATTTCTTTACATTGATTATATTAGTTTCAGAGATACAGCATAGTGATACGGTATTTGTATCAACTGTGAAATGGTCACCACAGTAAGTCTACTTAACACCTGTCACCATACATAGTGACAAAAATTTTTTTCTTGTGATGAGAACTTCTCAGATTTACTCTCTTGGCAATTTTCAAGTATGCAGTTCAGTATGTAACTGTAGTTACCATGTTGTATACCATGACTTATTTATACCTGGAAGCTTTGTACACTTTGAAGTTTCACCCATTTTGCTCACCTTCCAACTGCCCACCACCATCACCTCTGGTAACCACCAAACTATCCTTTGTATATCCTATCTATGAGTTGTTTTATGGGGATTTTTTGGGGGGGAGAGTTTAGATTCTGCATTTATGGATCATATGGTATTTGTCTTTCTGCCAGATTTCGCTTAGTGTAATGCCCTGAAATCCTATCCATATTGTAGCAAGTGGCAATATTTCATTCTTTATTGTGGCCAAATAATATTCCATTGTATCAGTCAGTTAGTTCAGTTGCTCAGTCGTGTCTGACTCTTTGCAACCATAAATCACAGCACGACAGGCCTCCCTGTCCATCACCAACTCTCAGAGTTCACTCAAACTCATGTCCATCGAGTCAGTGATGCCATCCAGCCATCTCATCCTCTATCATTCCCTTCTCCTCCTGCCCCCAATCCCTCCCAGCATCAAAGTCTTTTCCAATGGGTCAACTCTTCGCATGAGGTGGTCAAAGTATTGGAGTTGCAGCTTTAGCATCAGTCCTTCCAATGAACATCCAGGACTGATCTCCTTTAGGATGGACTGGTTGGATCTCTTTGCAGTCCAAGGGACTCGCAAGAGTCTTCTCCAACACCGCAGTTCAAAAGCATCAATTCTTCGGCGCTCAGCTTTCTTCACAGTTCAACTCTCACATCCATACATGACTACTGGAAAAACCATAGCCTTGACTAGACGGAGCTTTGTTGGCAAAGCAATATCTCTGCTTTTCAATATGCTGTCTAGGTTGGTCATAACTTTCCTCCCAAGGAGTAAGCGTCTTTTAATTTCATGGCATTGTATATATTTATACATTTTCTTTATCTGTCAGCTGATGAACACTTACGTATCTTGGCTACTATAAATAATGCTGCAGTGAGCAACAGGGTGTATGTATCTTTGCAATTTAGCATTTTAATTTTCTTCAGATAAATACCCAAACTTGAATTGTTGGACCATAGCTTAGATGGTAAAGAATTCACCTACAATGCAATCTATCCCTGGGTTGGGAAGATACCTTGGAGGAGGGCATGGCAATCCACTCCAGTATTCTTGCCTGGAGAATCCGCATGGACAGAGGAAACTGGTGGGCTACCATCAACGGGATCGCAGAGTCGCACACAACTGAGCGACTAAGCACATGGTAATTCTATTTTTAATCTTTTGAGGAAGCTCCATACGATTTTCCATGATAGTTGCACCAATTTACATTCTCAACAACAGTGCACAAGGGTTCCCTTTTCTCGACCTCCTTGCCAATGAGTACTCTTGGTCTTTTGATGATAGCCATTCTGATGGGTCTGAGATGTTATCTCACTGTGGTTTTGATTTGCATTTTCCCTGATGATTAGTGATGTTGAGCAGAAAATTTTGAATTACACAGTGTCTTGTCTTGTGTTTCTGTTGGATGGCACTGCTCTAGAGGTGTATCGGGTGGTTCATGGTATGACAGCACAGAAGTACATTTCATGACTATGGGCTTCTTCTCTAAGGTATAAGAGACCAAGTTTTAAGACTGTCAGTTCTGGTAACTTTCTATTCCTATGCTTTAATCTTGGCCTGTATAGCAGGCCCACTGTTCATTCTTTTCATTCCTCTTTATATTCTATTCATTGTACCCCCACCAGATTAACTTTTAGGAAATCCTTTGTATACATTTTCTTTTTCATGATCAAAAAAATTACTGCCTGGGAAGTTTGCAGGTTTCCAGGTTTGCAGAAATCCAGGTTTCCCAGAAATTCTGTATGGGTAGGTCAGGGGCAGGACTGACACTTTGCATATTAACAGATATCCCAGACTGGCTTTATGCAGAAGGCCTGGGGAACTGGCCTGCAGGATTAAGCCAATTCCTCAAAATATTTCTCAAGGCTCTTTCTATCTTCATAAACTGGTTAGTCTAATCTGTCTGAGAGAGAATGGGAAGCAAATACCTAGCTATCCTTTGCAAGAGAATCAGCCTCTTCCTGAGCAGCTTTGATTGAGGGCAGGTAGTTGAGCCCTAAAGGTATGTCCAGTTCTGTGATTCTTTGGCCCTAAACCTAATCATGATTATTTACATCCTCAGAGTACTGTTTCCCAAGTGTCAGCCTGAATTTGAGGAAGTCAGCCTCTTCAATGCTGCATTCTTTAGTGCTGACATCATAGTATAAATCAATTTGAACCAAGACAGTTTTGACATGTGCCCTTTTCCACAAATTATTTTCCTTGCTTTTCTACTGATTAGCTCCAGGCATCATTAGGGATGTTCATGTCAGGACTTTACACTCTCATTCTAATAGATAAAGATGATGACATTGTAGACTGACAAGCTGAAGGCCGTATTTGGCTCATGGAAACATTTTGATTTTTCTGCATGGTTGTTGTTATTCACTGCATGCGTGTGTGTGTGCATGTGTGTGCTCAGTTGCTCGGTCACGTTCAACTCTTCGTGACTCCATAGACTGAAGCTTGTCAGGCCCTTCTGTCCAGGGATTTCCCAGGCAAGAATACTGGAGTGAGTTGCCATGCCCTCCTCCACGGGATCTTCTTGACCCAGCAATTGAACCGGCGTCTCTTATGTCTCCTGCCTTAATCGCACAGGACTAGTGTTCTTATAGAAGGAAAATATACCAGAGATTAATCTCTTTGTGAGCACATAGCAAGCTGGGAAAGAGGTCTTGTCAGAAACCAACCTGTCAGCCCCTTGTTCTTGGTCTCCCAGCATCTCGAGCTTTGAGAAAAAGAAATGTCTGTTGTCTGTCAACAAACTGGGTGGCTTAAACAACAGATATTTATTTTTCTCACAGCTGGCAAGCTATGCCAATACTTAAAATTTGGGAGAGTACCTATAAAAGTCTGAATTTCTCTTGAAAAATTATAAGATCCAGTAACAGTTAGCTAGAGATGAGTCGTCATTTGTCTTCACTCCCCATTTCTCCACAGTCTCCACAACCCCCTCTTGTCTCCCAGACATGGAGGCTAACAGTCAACTGGCAATTGTATTATATTACCTTTAATCTAGCTCTTATCATTCATTTACATTACTTACCTTCAGATCAGTCCAGTCGCTCAGTTGTGTCTGACTCTTTGCGACCCCAGAACTGCAGCACGCCAAGCTTCCCTATCCATCACCAACTCCCAGAGCCTGCTCAAACTCATGCTCACCCTACCATTGTGAATTTAGGTTTGCAACTGATAACGTAACTAATCTATTGACAAAGATCAGTTTTCTTCCAATAATGAAGTAGGACTTGCATTGAACTATCCACACTGTCTTATCTGAACTCCCTTTTGATAGATGGTCTTTCTTTATGAGGACACTAACCAGCTGTAGATTCTGTGTATATATATGAACCACACTGAAATACACTATTATACCTGTCTATCATGAAAATAAATTAGGACATAAATCTAAATTGTAATGACAAATCTCGACTCTGAACACCATGAACCAATTACATAATTTGCAAAGGATGTCTTTTATCCACTAATAAATCAGGGTGGCATGAACCAGCAAAAGAAAAGCTCCCTTTTGTCTTGACAGATGTAAATAAAGAGTAAATTACTTTTACCTGAAAAATTGAAAATAATGGATTTGGAGTATAAGGATTCCATCTGTTACATGATTTCAAGTCACCCATGACAGTTGCATCAGAAGCATATTGAAATATTAACTTTATATCTTGCATTTATAGAAATTAAAGCATGAGACATTTTAAGAAGCAGAAAATACAATAACCATTTGTCAGAGAAAATGGGAGCAGAATCTGTAGACATAGAAAGTAGAATGGAGGAAAAGCAAGGAAAGCAATTGCTTGAAAGAGGGGAAATTAACAGAGGGGAAAAAAATCACAAAGAAGAAAAACATGATGCTTCAAAGGAGAATAGAAGTTTATGAAACTTACTATATTTATTTATTGATTGGGAGTGTATTTCCATTAGACTAATTCAAGTAAAATATATAAGGAGACAGTAAATCACAATAATATTTGTCTTAGGGATCTACAGCAATAAACAAATGAATGGACAAAATCATTCTTTTCAAAACAACAATGTTGTATAAAGCAATCTGTCAGTGACTTTTGAGTTACTTTATTTGTTTTCAGTGCCCTTGGAATAGAATTCAGCTGTTAAGACAAAAATAAAAGTTCAGAATTTACTATGGGCCATTTCAGCATGCATCAAGTATTGCTGCTGATGTTCAGTCGCTAAGTCATGTCTGACACTTTGTAACCCCATGGACTGCAGCATGCCAGCCTTCCCTGTCCTTCGCTATCTCCCAGAGTTTCCTCAAACTCATGTCCATTTAATCAGTGATGCCATCCAACCATCTCATCCTCTGGTGCCCTCTTCTCCTGCCCTCAATCTTTTCCAGCAAGTTCACTGTATATACTTCAAGTATGCTTCCAGTATACTGTACTATTCTTAGCTGTAGTTGAAAGCTATTACAAATGTCTGTTTTGTAGACTAAAATGTATTATAGGATTTTAGATGCGGAAACAACCATTCTCATTTGATATATAAAAACTTACTTATTTTAGGTATGTTCATGGCATCTGGTCCCATCACTTCAAGGCAAATAGAAGGGGGAAAAGTGGAAGCAGTGACAGATTTTATTTTCTTGGGTTCCAAAGTCACTGTGGACGGTGACTGCAGCCTTGAAATTAAAGCAAACTTATTCCTTGGAGGAAAGGCTATGACAAACATAAACAGCATATTAATAAGCAGAGACATCATTACTTTGCAGACAAAAGTCCATCTAGTCAAAGCTATGGTTTTTCCAGTAGTCCTGATGCATCTGAAAGTTGGACCATAAAGAAGGCCAAGTGCCAAAGAATTGATGCTTTCAAATCGTGGTGCTGGAGAAGACTCGCAAGTCTTCTCAGACAGCAAGGAGATCAAACCAGTCAATCCTAAAGGAAATCAACCCTGAATATTCACTGGAAGGACTGATGCTGAAGCTCCAATACTTTGGCCACCTGATGCTAAGAGCTGACTCATTGGAATAGACCCTGATCTTGAGAAAGATTGAAGGCAAAATGCGAAAGAGCGGCAGAGGATGAGATGTTTATCCTCTGATGCATCACTGACTCAATGGACATGAATCTGAGCAAACTCCAGGAGATACTGGAGGATAGAGGAGCCTGGCATGCTGCACTCCATGGGGGCGCAAAGAGTCAGACATGACTTAGCACCTGAACAAAAGCAATGAGGAAGAATGTCTGCCCTAGAAGTTTCCAAAGAATAAAAAAAAGAAAATTCACTGGGAGTGTTTTTGTCATAAAAAAGTAATTCATGTTTATTGTAAATTAGTTTAGAAGACAGAGATGAACAAGAGAGACAACAGAAATCATTTTTTATTCCACCATTCAGAAATAATCAGTTCTTTGACTTATCACAGTTTGGTGTGTATAAGTCATTTTCTTTCATTGTAACTAGCTATGTGTATATAATTTTAAAAATGCACTCACACCGTATACACTGCTTCAGAATCTGCTTTCCAATTTAATAGTATCTTATGAAAACCTTTGTCATGAACTATTATCCTACAACATGTTTTTATGCTAAGGTTGAACCTGAATGAGATTAACCAATTTTTCCCAAATATTTTCATCACTATAAATGATGCTGTGAATACCCTTGTACATAAACCCATGCCTATAATCCAAAAGGCACAAAAATGTTTAGAGTTTCTGGTGTGCATTACCAAATTGTCCTTGTGGAATAACTGTGCCCATTTCAATAGACCCTAGTATGATGTGAGATTAGCTATTTCACCACTTCTCTATTTTAAATGAGATAGAGGGTCAGTTCAGTTCAGTTGCTCAGTTGTGTCTGACTCTTTGCGACCCCATGAATCGCAGCACGCCAGGTCTCCCTGTCCATCATCAACTCCCGGAGTTCACTCAGACTCACGTCCATAGAGTCAGTGATGCCATCCAGCCATCTCATCCTCTGTCATCCCCTTCTCCTGCCCCCAATCCCTCTCAGCATCAGAGTCTTTTCCAATGAGTCAACTATAGAGGGTAGAAAGTACCTAACACAGTGCCAACATTTGGTAGCATCATATTCACGTTGTTCTCTTCCTACTCCTCTCATTGAGGAGAGATTTCTCACTTTCTTAACTTATGTATGTGAGGAACATAGATATCTTCAGGCACTTAATGCATTTGAGGCAGCAAGGTTCTTAAATAAGTGGGTGTCCCTGCTGTTTTCACTGAATCATAAGAATGGACGTAAACTACTCCATCCTAGTCTTTTATGGAATGAAATTACCCACTGTCAATTATTAGAACTATGAAATAGTTTTCCTAAGTGGAAATAAAGTTTTCATGTATTTTGAATCATTGACCTTCAAGTCCATGCAAAGTCCATGCCTTAGAGAGGCATAATGGTAATTCTAAAATCTATCAAAATGATAGGATTTGCAATGTCACCTCACAAGACATCTAACCTTCCACTCACTTTCAGAGCCTAGAAGAGTTTTAAAAAGAAATTATTTTAGTGCAAGTCATTCTGAAAGAGGCAAAATAATAGTGACTACAAACAGCAGAGTGATCGTGGCCAGGATTTCTAAAAGGACACCTTGCAAACTAAAGACAGTGGAAGAGCAAAGAATATCTATTTAAAATTCCTTCCACCTTAAGGTTCTCCAGGCAGAAATAGCCAGCTATCACAGAAAGCATATTGGATTCCCAGGATGTCCTGAGGAAGAATAAAACCTAAAAAAGAACTTGCCGCTGAAAACTCAGAATGAATGTCACCAGCTTTAAAGCAGAAAATAACACACAAAAATCTTATACAGAAACCGAGGCCAAAAAAAAAAAAAAAAGACAAAACAAGGTGTTCTTCCATGGAGAGCGCCAAGAAATGGTCCTTTGGCCTGGAGTAGCAAAGAAACGGTGTGATCCTCAGCCTGTCTGTTCTGTTATCTCTGGATACTTTCACTCACTGCCTCTGACATTTTTCTAATAAAGTCAGAGTTTTCTGTTATACCATTATACACACACATACACACACAGCCAAAGTGACCTTTAAATTCAGTTTCTCTTTTGTTTAAAGGTACTACACCCTTGGTACATGCGTGCTCAGTCTGTCTGAGTCTTTACGACCCCATGGACTGTAGCCCGCCAGGCTCCTCTGTCCATAGAATTTTCCAGGCAAGAATATTGGAGTGGGATGCTCTTTCCTCCTCCAGAGGGATCTTCCTGACCCAGGGATCAAACCCACATCTCCTGTGTCTCCTGCATAGGCAGGCTGATTCTTTACCACTGAGCCACCAGTGGGAAGACCACCACATCCAGGGTGCTTACCAATTAAAAGGAAACAACTTAGAAATACCCAAAATGATTTTCGTGTTAGCTTACTTATCTGTTCCCACAAGTTCAGTTTCCTTTAAAATGGTACTGTTGCTCTCATTTTATGTCTTTGATAATCATAGAAATGAAAGTCCCACATGGTAAAGGAGCTTATCCGTCTCCACTACTCATCCAGTTCTCTTTGTGCTGCTGCAGATGTTTGATGGTTTGCTTTCTATTGCTCACTTCCCTTCTCATGCATGCATGCTAAGTCGCTTCAGTCAAGCCTGACTCTTAGTAACCCTATGGCCTGTAGCCCTCCAGGCTCCTCTGTCCATGGGATTCTTCACGTAAGCTCTCAGGACCCTCTAATTCCAAGAATATGTAACAATCTTAAAATGATGGAGAAAGCTTCCTTTAATAATAATGTAACAATATATTTATTCACTTTCTATAACTATCATAATCCATGATTTCTAGACGTGTTTTTAATATTAGTGAAACACACCTAACCAGCATCTTTAATAATACCTACTGTTGAGAGTTTGAGGATTTACACTATTATTTAAAGGGCTTCCCTGGTGGCTTAGATGATAAAAAAATCTGCCTGCTGCAGATCTAGGTTTGATCCCTGGGTTAGGAAGGTCCCCCAGAGGAGGGCATGGCAACCCACTCCAGTATTCCTGCCTGGAGAATTCCGGTGGACAGAGGAGCCTGGCCGGCTATTGTCCATGGGGTCGCAAAGAGTCCGACATGCGTTTGAGGATTTACACTATTATTTAAATTCAATTCTTTGTTAGCATTGATACCATTTCCTGTTTCTATTATCCTCTTTTATAACCGCCTTTGAAAATCAATAAACATGAATTGGTGTTTTACAAAATCTTAAAATTCTCAGAACTGCCTTACCTTTTTATTGGAGAGTCTAACACCAGGATAATTTTCATCCTGTATGGGGTTTTCATTTCATACAAATTATTTACATTTAATTCTATTAAGTTTATCATCTTCTCCAAATTATGACAAATATACACAGTACTTCATATTTTTCAATAAAACCTTGCCTGCTCTTTAAAGCATGAGATTGTTGGTTTACTGAGCGGATATACACAAAGATGCTTTCCTAGCTAGTTCTAGATGGGGGGACGATTAGTTCCCAAACATTGTAGCACACCACGGTTACATATGATTATTTTAAGTGGCTTCTCATGTTTCTATAACTTGATAAAATGCTATTAATCCTTTGCAGCCACTTTTTAAAAAGTACTTTGTATGCTGAAAACAAGTTCAGAAACTCCAAGCAAGTTTATGTGAAAGTAATATTATCCTTGTGTTGTGAGGTGTGCTTGCATCAGCATAAATTAATTCTTTCAATAAAAGTGTTGGTGTATCCTGTGAGGGAAATAAAACATTTCACTGTTTATGCCTGGGAAATTCAAAAGTGAAAATCTCACTCAGTGCTTATGTTTTTGTGATTTGTGTTATCTGGTACAGTGACAGTTATACATTGTCTTCTCAGATGTTTGATAGCTTTAGGAGAAACTTGGAATGACCTCAGGACGTTCTCTCTCAACCCAGCTGCTGAACTCTGAATTCTGTTTCATAACCATTTGTCAAGTCAGCACATCTCAGAGCTCTCCTGTGGGTTGCAAGTGATCAAACAAACAAAACTATAGTGACAGGACAGTTAGTATGGTTTAACAGAAAGGGAGTTCTAAAGACATTCATGGATAACTATAAATACACACAACTGGAAGACTATATCTTTTATTAAAATCACCACAAATACAAAAGCATCCCTGAAATATATATATATATATATAAGTATATATATATATAATATATCTGTATACATATATACAGCTGTATACATGTATATATATTCTCAAATTCCTGAAAAATTATCACAAATATATTGGGTTTATGTGTCACCACATGGCATATCCCTAAATTAGAACAAAAATACCCACACAATTTTGGGATGACCCACATTCTCTGCATTTCTAACTTCCTGTGTTTTCAGTCAGACATTTGTTTCTAAAGGATCTGCTATGAAGTGTTTCCCAATTTAGGCTTCATGGCTCTGGGAGTGACATGTCCAGTGTCATGTAAAATTTGATAGCTGTCATGTCCATTCAACTGTATCTCGCCTTTTCAATAGCAAGAGCCAACCTGCGGATGTTGGATATACAACCTGCAGCAGCTTCCTGGAGTTCCTCATCAGGTGACCCAACCATGTCCAGTAGAAGCTGCCACACATGGAGGGAGAGGGGGAGGAGGGAAACAAAAATAAAAACATTAATCTAAACCTGTAAAGCCAGGCTATAGAAATACATTAAATATGAAATATTTTTTAAGTCACCAAAAAAAAAAAATCCTAAAATTTCATGACAGCAAAGGTAAATATAAATGGCATTTAATCAGATGCAGGAAGCTCTCATGAAATTCTCATGTTTTTATCTTTTAGAGCTGAGCAAGACTGAAGCTCCAATACTTTGGCCACCTGATGCAAAGAACTGACTCATTGGAAAAGACCCCAATGCTGGGAAAGACTGAAGGCAGGAAGAGAAGTGGACAGAGGATGAGATGGGCATCTCATCACTGACTCGATGGGCATGAGTTTGAACAAGCAAGCTCCAGGAGTTAGTGATGGACAGGGAACCCTGGTATGCTGCAGTCCATGGGGTCACAGAGTCAGACACGACTAAGCGAGTACACTGAACTGAACCTGTTTTCCCCTTCTTTCTTTGATCATCTGACTTTTTCTGCTTTGGAATTTCTCTTGCATCCACTGTAGCTTTTCTACCTCCTGGGACAAGCCAGCAGCATGTCATGCCTAGACTGTCACTGTATCCTCTTAGTTGAATCTCTCTTCATTCCAGTCTGCCCCACCATGTCATGACCTAGGTAGGTCAGTCCCTTAATAGAGACTTTCACCGACTCCAGGGCAACTAACTAGAGTCCAGTCTCCTTACCTGTCCTTGAAGGATTTCTGTGCTCTGGCCTCAGCTTACCTTTTTGGCTGTTCATCTTTCTCCATGTCATCCTGTACTCCAAGGTCACACTTTCCCATTTCTTTTGCCTTGATCAGTGCCACTGTTGCTGCTGCTACTAAGTCGCTTCAGTCGTGTCCGACTCTGTGCGACCCCATAGACGGCAGCCCACCAGGCTCCCCCGTCCCTGGGATTCTCCAGGCAAGAACACTGGAGTGGGTTGCCATTTCCTTCTCCAATGCATGAAAGTGAAAAGTGAAAGTGAAGTCGTTCAGTCATGTCTGACTCTTCGCGATCCCATGGACTGCAGCCCACCAGGCTCCTCTGTTCATGGGATTTTCCAGGCACGAGTGCTGGAGTGCGGTGCCATCATCTTCTCCGGATCAGTGCCACTACTCTACCTAAAATGCCCTCCTGTCTCCTCTTTCTGTTGCCCACCTTTCATGACCCGGTTAACTTTTCTACAAAGCCTCCACCAATTTCTGCCAAACAAAGTGCCATTTCTCCCTCATCAGAGCTCTCATAGTCATTTACTCAAATGTCTATTGCTACATTTACATTCTTCCCTTTTCCACAGATATTTGTATTCATGCTTTTTGTGTTCCTTTAGATTGTAAACTCTGGAAGAATCTTATACTCTCTCTTTATATATATATATAAATATACTATATATAGAAAAAATACAGAATCTACTATATACTGCTTGATACAGAGTAGATGCCAAATAAATACCAAATAATTTAATTAGAACTTTTAAGATCTATCAGTTATAAGTCTATCTAATAGTTCTGATAGAAGACTTAAAATGTGATTTGAATTAACCATTTTGGACTCTTTACCAGCTTGTGGCTCAACTGGGAAAGAATTCATGTGCAATGTGGGAGACCTGANGTAGATGCCAAATAAATACCAAATAATTTAATTAGAACTTTTAAGATCTATCAGTTATAAGTCTATCTAATAGTTCTGATAGAAGACTTAAAATGTGATTTGAATTAACCATTTTGGACTCTTTACCAGCTTGTGGCTCAACTGGGAAAGAATTCACGTGCAATGTGGGAGACCTGAGTTCAATCCCTGGGTTGGGAAGACCCCCTGGAGAAGGGAAAGGCTACCCACTCCAGTATTCTGGCCTGGAGAATTCCATGGATGCAGAGTCCATGGGGTTGCAAAGAGTCAGATACGAATGAATCACTTTCACTTTCACTTTCACAAATGTGGATAATGTCATAGAATGAGAATATCTTGATAAGCAAAGAAATATTGTAAATAAAAATATTGTGAAACATCTTAAATATGACAAGCTTAGGAGCCTGGCTTTTATTCTACAGGGAATGAAAGGAAGTTATTGAAGCACTTTAATCAGGAGAGTGATGTGGTCATATTTGTATTTTAGAAAGATAAATTTTATAGACTGTGGAGAGGGAAGATTGATGGCTACTATAGTACATCAGCCCAAGTGATATAGACTGAGTAAAGCAAAATCAGTAATAGTGTAGACGGAAGGAATTCAAGGGATATTTAGGAACTAATTTATTCAACACATGGCCCAAGGACACTTGGTTATCCAAATGGAAGAAAATAAAAATGGTACTTTCATATCACATATAAACATCCATCCTAGATAGACTGATGATTTAAATAAGAAAGCAAAATATGAAATGTTTAGGAGGCTGTATACGAGCCAACCTTGATCAGGCTAGGGTACTGAAGGCTGTCTGGCCTCTCTGTTTCTTGACTCCCCTCCTGTCAATGGTCTTCACCACATTTGAGCTCCCACTGCCAGAGTCACACCCTGGTTCTTATTTTTCAGCACTCTGAACAGACTACACTCCAAATTCTCTTACAACAACTTCTTCCCCTCTGATTTGGCCACTGAACTTGTTTGTTCTTATCGTGACCTCTAGTCCATTGGCCTATATGCTTTTCCTTAAACCATGTCCTGTCTTCACTTCCTCCCATGACCAGTTTAGATTCCACAGTCCATCTTCTCATTCTCTTAACCAGTTTCTTAAACCTCCTCATGACATCCATCCAACAAAACCATAATCAACTCTGTATTCCCCATGCCCTCAGCTCATGAAGCCCTACTGGGGATGATATGTGCACAACAAAGCAAATGAATTCATCATAAATCCAACTTCAGCTGGTTTCTCTCACTCCCCAGCAATCTAAGTATGTCTCTCCCTGATTAGGTTACTTCCTGTTCTCACTGACTATTTAAAAATCCTCCTTCTTTCCTAATTGCCAACTCTTCCTCAGCAGACAACTTGTCAGGGCTCCTTTATAAGCTTGCCAGAAGTCATTAGACAGGAGTTGTTCCAATCAAGTCTGCAAACATCCCTACACCATGGGGCTTCCCAGGTGGTAAAGAATTCACCTGCCAATGCAGGAGATGCGGGAGACACAAGAGACACAGGTTTGATCCCTGGTTTGGGATGGTCCCCTAGAGTAGGCAATAGCAACCCACTCCAGTATTCTGTTTGGAAAATTCCATTGATGGAGGAGCCTGGAAGGCCCCAGTCCATGGGGTCGCAAAGCTTGGGACGTGATGGAACGAACACACATGCATGATGCTACGTTAAAAGCTTGATTTCCACAAGCAAATAGGATGTAGAAATAGTCTAGTGTCCAAATGCCCAGCATATGTTGTGTAAGAAGCTGGAGGGAAAGAGATCTGCAAAGACCATCTACAGAGAATTCACCTAATGCCTCCCTCCCAGGGCCTCTGCTCTAGTCTCTGTCTCTCCTTCAACAGGTTTTGCTGTCGTTGTTTTTAAACCTGGGTAGAGGTGAAATGAAGTTCATTACTCAGCTGGTGAACCCAGCTACCTGAGTAAGGAGCTAGACAGCTCCCTTATGCTTTTCAGTTCCTCTAGGGAAAAGGGTGCATCAGATAGAGGTCAAAGTCATAGGCGCTGAGATCATAGCTGCATGGATTTGTATCCTGATTCATCCACTTACTGGACAAGTTATGGAACCTTTTGGTTTTGCCTTCTCAAGTGTTTAATGGGAAGATGGGTCATCTGAGGGACATTGGGAAGATGAAATGAGACAGGACACACCTTTAATAGAAATGCTTTTCCACCTGTGTTCACGGGCTCTCTCTATATATATATCTTTTGATCTTTGTATCTGCCCCTTTCCCTCGTCCCGTTTTGTGTGATTGTTTCCTGAGCCTTCTGTGGATCCAAGTGTGCCACATATGAAAGGAAAACTCAAACATGTATAGAAGCACAGGCAGGGGGAGTTTATACCGGCAAGGGCAGAGGAGAGAACCGCAGGTGGGGAAGCAGAGGAGGGAGGTGAAGGAAGGAAAGAGCTCCCTCCCACCCTGTTTTGAAAAGAGCTTGGGAGTACGGGGGTTATTTGGGGAGCAACTTCAGAGAGAGAGAATGCTGAGTGGAGCAAAGATAGAAGATTTTTAAAGAGCTTCACAGTACATACTTGTGCTCTTCAGCTTCAAAGACAGAGAAACTAGGGTAACAATTACTTTCACTTGTCCTTGCCTGCCAGGCTTCTGCGTCTAGGACTTCACGTCCCAGTCACGAATGGACCGTGAGGAGCTTGGCTCTATACAGGTTACATATTCGAATCCCATAAACCCAGGGCCCAGGACAAGGTTAAGTGCTCCGTAAGTGCTATCCATTATCAGAGTGATGACTTCACCAGGTCTGCAGTCTGGTTCTGGCATTTACTCTTTGGAGCCCAGCCCTGGTTAGTCTGAAGGTTAGTGTGAGAGGGACAAGAGAGCAGGAGTTTTGGCCCTGGGATCAGTCTGCCCCCATCAGCACTTTGCTCCCGGGGTACCAGTGGTCCAGGCTTCATGTGGCATCACCATTGCCCCCGCTGCCTTACAGACTCCCTTAGAAAGCAGCCCCTCTGGCTGATGCCTGTCAGAAATAGACCACTGTTTTGCCCCTCCTCCCCCCAGACCTGGTGGCGGTTCTGTGGTTCCCTCTCCAGATTTCCAAGAGTCAGAGGCATTTATTCCCAAGCCTTTGATGCCAGTTACATAATGTCACATTACATAAACCAGTGAAGGGTACATGTGAAACGTCTGGCATGCTGTGGGCACCTGGGTCTCTGATGGAGCCCACGGTGTGCTTGCTGGCTGTCCCTGGAGTCTTCCGGACAGGGTTTCTACAGGCGCGTGCACCAGACCGTCACACACATTATGTCAGAATCCAGTGTTTCCTCAGTGCCGGTGCCCTTTATGACTCAACTCCATACACATTGTTACCTAACTTATAGTCCTGAGTTCATCAAAATGACTCCTACTCTTTGTGGAGTTAACTTTCCCTAAGTTTCTTGCACTAACCATGAGGTTTCCTTCCACATCCAATAATGGTGGTTACTGAATGTTTAGCCTAAAAGTTTGATCAGTGGAGTCCAGCAGTCCAGACTTTAAATGACTAAAAGGTAGACAAGGGTTGAAAGTTTTAAAAATAGATGAAAGGAGAAAAGTATGGCTTAGAAAGGTACTTGTGGTGGGCAGTGAGAGCGGCTTCCTTAAAGAGAACTCAGTGACTCACTGGCCTCAGGCCACAGCTTACCTAACGTTTGTACAACGTGAAATGATTTTATTAGCTACCAAGCTTACTCTGTGCCAGGCACTGGAATTCTTTCTTTATTGGTTAATTTTATCCTGCTCTGGCCATTTTCCTTAGCCAGGAACATTCTCAATCAAGGGTATAGAGATGGAAGTGTAAAATTTTCTGCATGCTAGAGGCCTGGAGAAGGGCATGACAACCCACTCCAGCATTCTTGCCTGGAGAATCCCACGGACAGAGGAGCCTGGCAGGCTACAGTCCATGGGGTTGCAAAGAGTTGGACATGACTGAGTGACTAAACACAGAGGTATGAAGGGCTTGACACCTGAGAGGCATTCCTAGGGCCCTCTCTTGGTGATGCTGCTCTGTGAATTTACTTTCCCTAAACTTTATTTTGCTCTCAATAAATGCTACTCATTGCACTGGTAATATACCCAGAGGCTGTGCAGCTAATGCTGCTTCACAAATTGTTTAAGGATGTGTCACCTTTCCCAAACCACTCTCTGAACAACATGTGCTGGGTATGTGTCTTGGTTTCCAATCAGGTTCAGGAACAGAGGCTTTTATTTTTCTTAGGAGCTTCACAAGCAAACTAGGCCACCCAGAGGAATGCTTTCAAATGGCTCTAAACAGCCACATAATGGAAACTCAGGGCAAAATCTTGAAACAGAAAGTAAGGAACAGCATGACTAACACACAAGGCAAGGGGAAGGTGGTATGCAATTCTTTACAATCATTAATTAACAGGAGTGTTTTCCTTAGGAAGAGGGCTTCCCTGGTAGCTCAGGTGGTAAAGAAGCCACCTGCAGTGCAGAAGACTTCAGATCAGTTCCTGGGTCGGGAAGATTCCCTGGAGAAGGGCTAGACTACCCACTCCAGTAAAAACTCTTGCATTTGAAGAGCAGCTAACAGAAAGTAAGGAGAACCATGTTTTCAAATTACTAACACACATGGCAAGAAGGTGGTACGAAATTCTCTGCAATCATTACTTAAAGGAGTGCTTTCCTTAGAAAGTGAAAGTTGCTCAGTCACATCTGACTCTTTGTGACCCCATGGACTATACAGGCCATGGCATTCTCCAGGCCAGAGTACTGGCGTGGGTACCCTTTCCCTTCTCCAGGGGATCTTCCCAACCCAGGGATCGAACCCAGGTCTCCTGCATTGCAGGCAGATTCTATACCAGCTGAGCCACAAAGGAAGCCCAAGAATACTGGAGTGGGTAGCCTACCCTTTCTCTGGTGGATCTTCCCAATCCAGGAATCGAACCGGGGTCTCCTGCATTGTAAGTGGATTCTTTACCAACTAAGTTATCAGGGAAGCTTCTTTAGGAAGGAGAGATGCAAATTGGGTACAAGTGATTATGGAAGTGGTATGCATTTTTTTCTGGTATATATTTTTTGATTTGTAGACTTTTTCCAACTATAAAAGCATTTAAAATATTATGAGAAGGAAAAACACCTCAGGTTTACTTTTTTGAAGTGTTTGTTCCTTTCAGAAACTTTCCTCGTTTTCACCTCCCCCTCCCCCAAACACACCCAGGTCTTACATTTATTGGCAGTTCCATATATGCGCTGAAGGAAAACCAGCTCCCTTGCTTCAGAACTTAATTGCACAGAGCGCTTTAAAACATCATTCAAACACATAACTTTTTACAGTGTTGGCGTGAACAAGAACAAGGGGAGGGGCTACGAGAGTGGTCTGCGGACTCGGCTCACGCGAGCGCTTCCTCCAGTGGCAGAGGCTTTGATCACAGGCACAAACCCTTGGAACACAGCTGTGACCCGAACTTCACATCCCCCTTGGAAGGCGAGACAGAGGTAGCAAGGGAACCCGTGTCTGCGTCCAATTTCTGCTTTTACATCTAACAGTTCATGACTTTTATATAATATTTCAGTTGTATGAAAAGTATGTACCAATTTGAGTGATAACAGATTTTCTTGTGGTTTGACTTGACATTGTTTGGGCAAACCCAGACTGGAAATAGGAGTGCTCATTAGAGCCAGAGAAGCCCTGAATACCTGCATGCACACCGAGCTCAGCGGGTTTTCCAGGGAGTCCTGGCATTTCCAGAGCTGATCCAAACCCATCTTTCATTGCCTGTTCACCAGGCAATAAGGTGACGTTTGCACAACGTGGGAAAGAGCAGGGCCTTTGGATCACGTCCTGCAGGCCCGGGGCCCCCAGGATGTCCAGGCAGCGGGGCTCTGCTGCAGAGGCGCCCAGTGGACTCCCACCCCGACGCTGAGCCTTGGTAATTCATTTCATATGGCAGCTCCTCAGAGCCATGGGCCGCAAAACACACTTTACGTTTGATGGTGGGGGCAAATCTTTGATTCTCTTTGGTCAGTGAAGTGAAGCAAGGAGTTTGCCCTTTTGTGGTGTCGGTTTGCCTCCAGGAAACAGGAGTGCATGCCCTGTGATCTGAGATCCACATACACACAGTTTTGGAGGGGTCTGTTGGTTCTGTCTAGTGCCCTTTCTGCACAGAAAAACATTCCTGCACACTGGAGTAGGCGTTTCCTCTGGTTTTTCAAGTTGTCTCTTCATGAGCCTTCCACTACAGAGTTTCTGTGCCCAGAAACACACCATACTACACCACACCACACCACACACACACACACACACACACACAGGAATACTACTCACGCATAATAAAGAAAGTTTTGCCATTTGTGATAACATAGATGGGCCCTAAAGGTATCATGTCAAGTGAAATAAGTCAGAGAAAGACAAAGACCATATGATTTCATTCATATGGAATCTAAAAACAGAATGAACAAATAAAACCTCATAAATACAGAGAAAAGATTGGTGGTTACCAGAGGGGAAGGGAGTTAGGAAGTGTGTGAAATGGGTGAAGTGGGTCAGTTGTTTGATGATGGACGGCAGCTAGGCATTTAGTAGTGGTCTCTTTGTATTGCATACAGATGTTGAATTATGTACACCTGAAACTTAATGTTATATACCAGTCTTTCAATAAAACATGGCAAAAATTGAAAATGCAGAATTTAGAGGAAATAGCCAAAGTCAGAATTTCAGCTTCTGAAAAAGACAAAATGGGATCATGAGTGCAGTGGGTGGGAACAGCCCGGAGAAGAAATGCTGAAATGTCAGAGAGGTGTTCACGCTGAACGTATCTACAGGTGAATCTGTAGGTGTGGGAAGCTGAGGTAGTTTCAGGTGTACATTGTAATTCAATGTATGTATACAGTACAAAGTGATCACCTCCAAAGGCCTAGTTACTTAACACACAGCCTTAATTTATAATTTCATGTAGAAGTATTTTAAAACAATAAGAGACACGCACTCTTCAATAGATAACAATTACCTTAATTATATAAAGGCATTTGCAATGGAAGGATTTTGTTTTGGTTTACAGCTTTGCTCTAGGAAATAGTAAGAATTTATAAAATCTGAGATAAAGCTATAAAATGGAATCTTACCAAGCTAAGTAAGAATTCTAAATTGTTTAAGAATAAGGCCAGGCCAAGAATCATCTAAATATAAATGCATTAAAATGGATAAAAATATTCCATAACAATATAGTCGAAAATATTCCATAACATGGTTGCTGTTCAAGGACTTATTGTATAGCACGTGGAACTCTATTCAATACTGTGAGGCAGCCTGGATGGGAGATGGGTTTGATGAGAATGGATATATGTACACAAATGGCTGAGTCCCTTTGATGTTCACCTGGAACTACCACAACACTGTTAATTGGCCATACCCCAAAACAAAATGTTCAAAGTTACACACACAAAAAACACATTGTTGTTGTTCAGTTGCTAAGTCATGTCCGACTCTTTGCAACCCTATGGACTGTAGTCCGCCAGGCTCCTCTGTCCATGGGATTCTCCAGGCAAGAATACAGGAGTGGGTTGCCATTTCCTCCTCCAGAGGAACTTCCTGACCCAGGGTTTGAACCCTCATCTCCTGTGTTTTAGAGTCAATCTAAATTCTTAATGTTATCTTGTTTGCATTTATATGTATCTCCAAAAAACTGGCACATTATTAGAAGGAATTCAAAATTAAAAACATGTTAGTATTTAAAAATACTTACTGGGTTTGGAATTCATTCCTCATAGGAGTAAACACGGAAAGATATCCAAAAGAAACGAAGCCAAAGATTTGAAGAGGGGGAAAAAAAAACCTTTAGTTAAACCACTTTCCCAACTTTATTTTGATTTCTTTTTAACTTTCAGAAGCAGATTAATATGGAAAAATAAAGCACAAGCCTGGAGGAAAGAGCCACAATTTTTCTTCTTCAGTGTCAAAGAAATAGCTTTCCCTGCTCCTACTAAATTGGAACTAAGCTCATAAGGTTGAAAATAAATGACTAATTTCTTGGGAAATAACCTTAAGTGAAAGAGTCTTTTGGCCCAATGACTGCTTTTCTTAAACTGCAGTTGACTTAACCTCATTCTCAAGGCCTCCTCTCCCTTCCTTCCATCTGATTCTGTCCATATCAAGTGACCCTAAAAGTTGGTATCGCCGATTGCTACCCATCTCGGGAATGTTTTCCTTCTCTGACACAATTTGTGGGCAGAAATAAGTCAAAAGCAATTGTGCGCTCTTCACTTCTCTTTTAAAAACTTATCTCTGATGTCAAAGATCTGTAAAAAATGGAACTGAAACAATATTACCACAAAATTTCACAGACATTTTTACCAGCTCTGGAAAAAACCATGATTACCCTCTAAAATGTTTTAATGCATCACTAAATGTCAATTTTCATCTTCTCCTTTTGCTAAATTTATACAAAATGAGACTTCTTAGTCTCATCTATATAAGAACTTCAAGTTTCAGTGAAAGAAACAATGAATTTTATAACAGAATGATCTCTTCCTCTTCTGGCAACAACCCTGTTCATTTCAGAGCCCATCTTGCATTACTTTTTACCAACTTTAGCTGTTGAGAACAGCAGGGCTGGCTCTAAGCATGGTGTCTACGGCAGTGAATTAAAAAATTTTTTTTTCAGCATCAGAACTCCTTTCCTTTCCTTGAAAAAAAATTTACTGAGTATTTATCACGTTCATTGGAAGGACTGATGTTGAAACTGAAACTCCAATACTTTGGCCCCTGGTGCGAAGAGCTGACATTTGAAAAGACCCTGATGCTGGGAAAGATTGAGGGCAGGAGAAGGGGACGACAGAAGATGAGATGGTTGGATGGCATCACTGACTCAATGGACATGGGTTTGGGTGGACTCCAGGAGCTGGTGGATAGGGAGGCCTGGCGTGCTGCAGTTCATGGGGTCACAAAGAGTGGGACATGACTGAGTGACTGAACTGAACTATTACTGTGAATTGCTGTATTAACAATGTATAATCTCATTTCCAGGCATATTCAGAAGCAAAGTTTACAAACATTTATCATAAAATATTAATAGTAAATAGCAAGAAAAATAAAATTTTGTTAATCCTGGAACTATCTTGCAATATTAATAAGAATATTTAGGCCTGAAAGCTATTGGTAAAACTGGAATGATGAAATACATCTTTACCAAATGCAGATGCATTTTCTTTTTGTATCACATATATCTCCTCTAGTTTTTATTAGCAGTGCCTTGAGTTGGGATAAATTTTAACATCTAGATGTACCATATAAAAGTAATACCTACATAATTTTGTGAAAACTGTTTCAGTTTAAATGGAAGCATTCCTTAGCTGTGTAATGATCCTTAGCATCTTTCTTTTAAATGTAGTTCTCAAAAAAAATAGATACATTAAACTCTGAAAAGTTTTGATATATTTTCTGGCACATCTGCAATTGGTTATCATAAACCTTAAATGACTTAGTAATTTCTTTCTTAATACATAAATGAATTTATATATACTCTTCCCTAAAGTTCTGGAAAGACAGGAATAGAAAGTCCTAGGAACTTTTAAAGAGTAGGAGAACTCTGTTCTTTTTACTCCCAAAACAAAAACTCAACTCTTCTATGAAATTCACAGGTACATAAACAAACTATGTAAGGCAAAATGGAACATCAAGAGGAGATGCAGGGTGTGGGTTCCTAGAATTCCTCCTGTTCCCTCTTGCTCCCCACACGGAACCTCAGGATCTGGACCACTCATCTCCAAAACCTTCGACCCTGTCACTGTTCATTGCCATCCTCACAACAGAACAGCTCCCTTTGCTGCTCACTGCACACACATCTTCTCAGTCCACACTCACTCCACCACCAGTCGCCCCACCATCCTAAAAATGGTCATGCCCTCAGTTCTGATGGTCTCAGCTAGAAGGAACAGTTTAAGCACACCCCTGGCTCAGTTTTAAATGAGTGACAGACTTGCCTTATGCTTCTTGGATTTCAAAATTTGCATTTTTAGTCTCAATCTTTATCTTACAAGATTTCAAATTATGTACCAAAGTGATATGTCTTTGGTGGTACAAATGAAAGAGCTGCATCAGGGAAGGGCTTTGGGGCTCCCCTGAAGTGATACATATAGAATGTTGTTTCTGTGTGACTTGAGTCAAAATCCTCCTGCGGAAACCCAGATGGACCTGCATCCCTGAGCCTGCTCCAGGACCAACCCAAAGCTCCTAATCCAACATGCCATTATAGTCACCTTTTCAATCTCACTTTAAAGTCAAGGTGGAACCCAGGTACTAAGGTAGTTCATTTGTGTCAATACTTATTTTGTGTTAATCTAGCTTTCTTCAATTCATATCTTACATGTCTGATAAGATTTTCCTTTTAATTTCTCTCTCACATCGTTTTGGCTGTGATGAGCACAGGTGGGCAGGTCGTTGTTTCCTTGGCAACCAGAAAAAGACTTGGCTGCTCACCTGCAATGTGATGTGAAAGGCATGATGAGGGAGTCATGGGCTAACTCTCGAGGAGGGCAGGGGGTGCAGAGTGAGCCAGGTGGTGGATAGCAGTCCAGGCGAGCAGCCCTTCCTCTGCCCCATGTCCTCAGACTCAGAGAACAGGTGTGGGCTCCATCTCCCCTTTCACAAAGCAAAGCCTAAGACGACTCAGGCAGGCTTTTCTCCATTCATCACCCAGTCTCCATCAGAAATTCCCCACCCATCCTACCACAGAGATCCAGAAAAGGCAGGGAGGCTGGCTATCTCTCATGGAGAAAGGGGGTAATAATAACAATGACCAACATTTCACCAGCAGTTAGTGCTCACCATGTATGAGGCACCACCAAAGTGCCCTGTGTATACTCATTCATTTAATGCTCTCAACAAACCCAGAGTTCAATATTATTAATATTCTAGTGTTACAGGTGAGGAAACTGCAGCCCAAAGTTACAGAGCTTGGGAAAGCCAGGATCTGAACAATTAGACTCCATGCTTCTACCCATTATGAACACTGCCTCCTTTGGCATGCGCGTCCATGGAGAAGGAGCTGGTCTGGCCTGGTCCCTGGACTCCTGGTGCTGGCATTCCCCGAGGCCATCATGCCCACATCCAGTGCTGAAATCTGTAGTCACAGTCAGCTGCCTCTGGTTGCAATGATCCCACTGAGAGGCGCCTCTTTGTTTCTGCGAATGCTCCCTGCGGGTCCCCTGCAGACCAAGTGCAATCTGTGGGGTCTAGGCCCTACCAAGGGCTGACCTTTTAGATGCTTGTCTGCACCAGTGGCGCACCATCACCCTGGCACCACGTTGACCTGCAGTATGCTTAGAGCTTCTCCTGAAGATTGAACCCCTTCCTTTCATCTGCGTATCCTCAGTGGCTATGACAATCCCGCACAGTTTTGAAGTTATGATGCTCTGCATATTTCAGCTTCAGCAACAAACGAGGCTGAGACGGTTTTGAAATTACTCCTCTGATCCTTCCAGTCATACCCATTTTGAAATGTACTTGAGCTATTTTTCTCTGGTACAAGAGAAAACTTGTCAGTCACTCTTTCCACTCTTTTGGGCACAATGTCTGAATCTCTCTGAGGGTTTAATATTCCTAACAGCTTACTTGCGTTCACAGACTGTGCTCCACCGTGTATGTTGTTTTTCAAAGTGCTCCTTAAGATTCTTCCCAATACTGACCCTGGAAGAATGTTGCCAAGGACGGGTGCTTCCTCTGTCTACTCTGCCCCTTGTCAGGTTTCTCACCCATAAAATCTCCCCCTGCCCCCTGTGTTGTTCTGCCTCAAAAACACACACAATATTTCTTTTCAATCGCTTCGGTGTGAACTTTGTCACAAATGTCCTAGAAATCTACATAATGACCAGTTTGCTCCTTTTGGGGGCCATCAAAGAGTCCATAAACTACCTGTGAGCACATTTCAAGGATTACCCAAATATACATAACCAGAAATACTCATTTTTCCCCCCTCCAGCCTTATTGCTTCACATGTAGGGCAAAATGACTTAATGATGCATTTCAAGAGGATCAGTGCGAATCTTATTCTCCATTAGCCAATGGTATGTTAAAGCACTCATGCAGTAAAGCTGAACATCTCTTTTTCAGCCTGTCAATTTATTCTGACACAAGCCGTTACTGAGAAAATTAAACTAATGAACATTAGAGGAATAACTAACATAAACAATTTTTTAAAATTATTTCAATAAAGTTGGAGGGTTTAAGAAGAAAGTATCAGGGCAAAATGGCTCTGCCTACTTGGCAGTGGCAGGTGGAGTCTATGATGAAATTTTTACCTTAATGCAACAGAATAGCTTTCTCCTTTGCCCAGCCATGATTTTGAAGCTTTTCATGTAGCACAAAATACATAATAGAGGGCAGTTAAATTCACTCTGCACCCCCAGCTACATGACCATGGCATATTTGGAGGTGACTGTGAGGTGCATTCCCAAATATGGTGCAATGCCTTCTAAATTTACAGTCTGATTTCCTGCTGCCAGTTATGACTGCCAAATGCTTCTGACAGTGCGGCCAGTTTGTGGTGTCCCTAAAAATCATCAGCAATTTGAAAACATTAGCACCCGGCAATAGTCATACTTTGCCATCATTGCCTGTATTTATCACCTCACTTTTCCAGGGGACAAATTGAAAAAAAAAATCAAAGAGAAAAAATTTCTACTCAAGCAGCAGGGAAAAATACAGAGTTGAAAACCAAGTGCATTAGAGGAACTCAGCCCTTTTTCTACACTGTCCATAAATTAAACAGTTTGAGCTCTAGGGCTTAGGTGGCTACGGCGAAGAAAAATATTATAATATGTTTCCCTCTGTCAAATCCTTTTCACTTGGTCTCACATTTGCAGAATATTTGGATATTACAGTTATGTGGCAGGACTGAAAATGCAGAGAGGTTCATTGCTTCATTCGACAAATATTTACTATGTTCTGCTGTGTGGCATGAAGCGTGCCTGGGAATGCAGAAGTGGATGAGATAGGCCTGGCTTCTGTCTTCAGCAGCTGTGGTCCCCTGAGACCCACAGTCCCATCATGATAGAAAAGAAGAGACACACAAGTCTCAGGAGATACAGATGGGGACAGAGGGTAGGAGGAGACGTCCCTGAGGTACAAGAGGAAGTCTGAAGCCTGAGAGATGGATGTGGAAACACAAAGTGTGGTTCAGGGGGCTGAAGGGCATTTCAGGCTGAGGAAGGGCAGCTATAAGGCATTTGCAGAACACAGACATGTGACATCCAGCCCTTTACCTCGCCCTGCTCTCCACTTGTACATTCTGGCTGGTGGCTGCCTCCAGAGGCATGTTTTTCTTCACACAAAAGTAGCCAGAGCTTGCCAAGCCATGTCTCATGAATGCATTACTTTGAATCCAGGATAAACAGTTTTCACAAAACAACCCCCAAACCCTAACACTAACCCAGTTTCGTGGTTTAAGCAACCTAGAAGCTTGTCTTCCCTTGTGTAACTCCGCAAATGGTCCAGGGTAGCGGGGCTCTACTGTCTTCAACCTGCTGGCTAAGCTCTGAGTCTAAAGCTGCCCCAGTGGCCTCCACCCCTCAGCCATTGAGTTAGGAATGGGACCCAAGGATATGCAGGCATCCTTGATGTGTTGCAAGAAACACAAGTTGCCCACATCACTTCCTTACATGTCCTCTGCTGGAGAACATAGTCATGTGGTCACAGTGAGGGTCGCGGAGGCTGAAAAATGTGTTCTGTGCTGTGCTGTACATGGTGGGGGAAGGAAGAGGCAAGATGGTGGCAGAGAGGCAGGCAAGACTCAGGTTATGCAAGGTCTTGCTCAAAGGAAAGGTTAGTGTTATAAGAAGTGCAGGGACAGACTTATGAGAACTCGCTTGCAGGAAAGTTGGATCACAGTAGACACAAACTAAGGTTCCCAGTGAGTCTGCCTTTTAATTATCATGTGTCTTTGTTCAGCAACAATCCAAATTCTGTGTTCAGAGGATGCATATCTGAGTCACACAGCCTTGAAGGAACTACTTGAGAGCTTACGTTTCAACAGAGGTTTTGGTGGATACAGATAGAAACCTGAAATATTCTGTATTATTCAGCTTTCCCTCATCGTGACCCTCGGACATGCTCCGAGTTAATGTACAGTCCCAGGTCCCAACAAACCACATCCCTTTTAAGGTGCAGAGGTGACAGCATCTGTAGATAACAAGTGTGGCCTGCACCCTGGCCAAGCCACAGGAGGACCAATCCACTCTCAGAGGTGGCACAGACCTTCCAGCAGCCTCTCTGAGGAGCATCTGATCCTGCCAAGGGTACAGGATCCATCCACATGTCACTCAGCCCCTCAGGAGAAATGCTGCAGGAAGCCAGAACCTTAGATTGTGTCTACACTGAAAATCCCGAGGCTGAGGACATGAGAGCTGCCATCGGATCTGGTTCACTGCACAAGAAGAGGATTTGGTTCCCAGGAAGAGTGCTTTAGATACCTATCCCACCCCCATAGCCTTCGCCAGTCAAAATTCTGCTCCTGATAAAAACAGCAGCAGCATTTGAATGTACCCTTGGCAGGCAGGCTCTTAATATATACAAATCTCTCTATATATACTCATTCTTCTCCTTTCATCCTCTCTGTAACTCTCTGAGGAAAATATCATCATCCTTCTGGAAGCAGTAAGGACAACTCAGAACATCAGGGTACCTTGGCAGCTGTACCCAAACCAGGACTCAAACCCACGTCTAGTCTGGCACCAAACACATGCTCATTTCTCTGCACCCCGTGTTATTTATTTAAAGGGTAGTTTTCTCCCTCAGATTTATCGATTTTCTAAATTGGATTAATGAACAACCTTTGGGATATCTGTCTAAATTACACTTGTATATAGTATATTATGGATCTGAGCTACCTAAAATAATTTTCCCCCAAAACCTATCTAAATTTGCATAAAATCACTGATTATATCCTATAAAAAGTTATCACTCTTGCAGAATGGTTCGTGGTAGCTTCAGTGCCTACATGCTGTCAGAATCCTTGTTGTCATGGTTCACTATCAAATCATTCTTTTTTATGACAGGCCATCACTTCCTTTAGGATTTCAATGAATATGAAAAATATGAGTAAGCCATACTTGGTTTGCATTTCCTTGATGACTAGTGGCATGGAGCATTTTTCACATGCTTGTGTTTGCCATCCATATGTCTTTGCTGAAGTGTCCAGAAATTTTGTGAATTTTTAATTAAGCAGTTTTTCTTCTTGAATTATAAAAATTCTTTATGTAATTTGTATAATACAAGTCTTTTGTCAGATATGTATACATATATATATATGCATACACATACTAGTGGCTTTGATTTAATTATTATAAGGGTTATCAATTAAATTCTGATTCATCTATTATTAAATTAATTGAACAGTTAACAGAGTTAAAACTTGAAATGGTGCTAAACCATGGCTGCTGCTAAGTTGCTTCAGTCGTGTCCGACTCTGTGCAACCCCATAGATGGCAGCCCACCAGGCTCTGCTGTCCCTGGGATTCTCCAGGCAAGAACACTGGAGTGCCATTTCCTTCTCCAATGCATGAAAGTGAAAGTGAAAGTGAAGTCATAGTCGTGTCTGACTCTTCGCGCCCCATGGACTGCAGCCTACCAGGCTCCTCCATCCATGGGATTTTCCAGGCAAGAGTACTGGAGTGGGTTGCCATTGCTTTCTCCGCTAAACCATGGAGGACAGATTTAATAAAAGTCATACCTAATGAGGACAGTTAGTGAATCATGACTCAGCCTGGGGCTTCTTTTACTTGGCCCAGTGTTTCTGAGACTCATTCCTGTTATGGAATGTGTCACTGGTTTATTCCTTCGTGTTGCTGAGTAATATTCCAATGGCACAAAGGCACCCACAGCTATTTATCCACTCACCTGTTGAGGGATATTCTGTTTCTGTTGGGTGACTGTCAATAATTCTGCTGAAACTATTCACAGTGAGATCTGTGTGCATACACATTTTCGTGTTTCTCTTAGGTAGGTATCTGGGAGTGAAAGTGTAGAGCCACATGGCATGCTTAACTTTTTGAGAAATTGGCAAACTGTTTTCCAGGGCGGGGGTAGCTGTACCATTTTGCATTTTTGTCAGTGGCGTGTGAGGGTTCCAGTTCTCCCACATCCTTGTCAGCTCTTAGTATTGTCAGCCTTTTGAATTTTAGCCATTCTGATAGGTGTATGGTTGTGTCTTGTACAGTTTTGGTTTGCATTTCTCTGATGGCTAGTGGTGTGGAGCATCTTTTCATGTGCTTGTGCTTGCCATCCATATATCTTGCTGAACCGTCCATATACTTTGTGAATTTTTTTCTTTTGAACTTTTAAATTTGTCCTGTCAGTCAGTCAGTTCAGTCGTTCAGTCATGTTCAACTCTTTGCAACCCCATGAATCACAGCATGCCAGGCCTCCCTGTCCATCACCATCTCCCGGAGTTCATTCAAACTCATGTCCATCGAGTCAGTGATGCCATCCAGCCATCTCATCCTCTGTCGTCCCCTTCTCCTCCTGCCCCCAGTCCCTCCCAGCATCGAGTCTTTTCCAATGAGTCAACTCTTTGCATGAGATGGTCAAACTATTGGAGTTTCAGCTTTAGCATCATTCCTTCCAATGAACACCCAGGACTGATCTCCTTTAGGATGGACTGGTTGGATCTCCTTGCACTCCAAGGAACTCTCAAGAGTCTTCTCCAAAACCATAGTTCAAAAGCATCAATTCTTCAGCACTCAGCTTTCTTCATAGTCCAACTCTCACATCCATACATGACCATTGGAAAAGCCATAGCCTTGACTAGACGGACCTTTGTTAGCAAAGTAATGTCTCTGTTTTTGAATGTGCTATCTAGGTTGATGATAATTTTCCTTCCAAGGAGTAAGCGTCTTTTAATTTCATGGCTGCAGTCACCATCTGCAGTGATTTTGGAGCCCCAAATTACTGTGATCCACACAGTCAAAGGCTTTGGCATAGTCAATAAAGCAGAAATAGATGTTTTTCTGGAACTCTCTTGCTTTTTCCATGATCCAGCGGATGTTGGCAATTTGATCTCTGGTTCCTCTGCCTTTTCTAAAACCAGCTTGAACATCAGGGAGTTCACGGTTCACGTATTGCTGAAGTCTGGCTTGGAGAATTTTGAGCATTACTTTACTAGCATGTGAGATGAGTGCAATTGTGCGGTAGTTTGAGCATTCTTTGGCATTGCCTTTCTTTGGAATTGGGATGAAAACTGACCTTTTCCAGTCCTGTGGCCACTGCTGAGTTTTCCAAATTTGCTGGCAAATTGAGTGCAGCACTTTCACCGCATCATCTTTCAGGATTTGAAACAGCTCAACTGGAATTCCATCACCTCCACTAGCTTTGTTCGTAGTGATGCTTTCTAAGGCCCACTTGACTTCATATTCCAAGATGTCTGGCTCTAGATTAGTCATCACATCATCATGATTATCTGGGCAATGAAGATCTTTTTTGTACAGTTCTTCCGTGTATTCTTGCCACAGCCTAGAGAAAATGGTTCTGTTTTAACAAATTTTGGGGCTTCCCTGGTGACTCAGACAGTAAAGAATCTGCCTGCAAAGCAGGAGACCTGGGTTCAATCTTTGGGTCAGGAAGATCCCCTGGAGAAGAGAACGGCTACCTACTCCAGTTATTCTTGCCTGGAGAATTCCATGAAAAGAGGAGCCTGGCAGGCTACAGTCCATGGAGTGGCAAAAGAGTTGGACACAACTGAGCAACTAACAAATTTTGAAACATAAATTAAAATACAATGTGATAGCATTTATCACTTGTTGAATCACAGATAACTGTAAGATAATAATATTTACACCACAGACATGAAATGAAAGATGTTTTAGTTCAACTGATTCAGTGTCAACTGGCAAAACATTTCTTGAGAACAATTTTGCAATACTTAGCAAAAAATTTTAAAATTATACACCTTTTGATCCATTTATTTCATTTCTAATAAATATATTCAAAGAAAATAGTGTGAAAAAGAAAAAAGATGTTCATAACAGCTTTTAGTGGGAAATATTAGGAAAATGATTACCCTATACTGCACATAAAATGGAAATAGTCATCTAAGTTTATTAGATGAATAAATTCATTAATGTGAATAATCATCTGAATATTCATTGGAAGGATTGATGCTGAAGCTCTAATACTTTGGCCACCTGATACGAAGAGCTGACTCATTGGAAAAGACCCTGATGCTGGGAAAGATCGAAGGTAGGAGGAGAAGGGGACGACAGAGGATGCGATGGTTGGACGGCATCACCAACTCAATGGACATGAGTTTGAGCAAGCTCCGGGAGACAGTGATGGTGTCACACCAGAGAAGTCTGGTGTGCTGCAGTCCATGGGGCTGCAAAGAATTGGACAGAACTGAGTGACTGAACAATAACACAGTTTATTAAATGTTTTAATAATCTCTCACTTATTAGGATGGCTATTCAAAAAAACAAATATTACAAAGATGTGTAATTTTGTTGGTGAGAATGTAAAATGGTAGAGCTGCTACAGAAGAGAGTATGACAGTTTCTCAAAATACTGAAAACAGAACTACTGTATGATTCAGGCTCTGGTTATATCCCACCTTTGGGTATATATCCAAAAAAATTGAAAGCATGGTTTCAAACTGATACTTGCACACCATGTTCACAGCAACGTTATTTACAATAGCCAAAAGTTGGAAGCAACCCACATGTCCACCAATGGGCAAATGGATACACAAAATGTGGTATATAGATGCCCTGAAGTATCACACAGCTTTAAAGGAGGACATCTGGCCAGATGCTACAAAATGGGAGAAGCTGGAGGACCTTATGCTAAGTGAAATAAGTCAGCCATAAGAAGACAAATACTGTGATTCCACTTACCAAGGCATCTAAAGTAGTCAACTCATAGACAAAGAGTATACAATGACGGTTACCAGGGGCTGGGGGAGAGGCAAAGGGGAGTTGTTTAACTGGTATAGAGTTTCAGTTCTACAAGATGAAAAAGTTCTGGAGATCTGTTCCATTAACAATGTAAATATACTGAACACTACTAAACTGTGTTTTTTTTAAATGGTTAAGATCGCTTCTTGGCCTTTTGGCTAAGAGCAAGTGTAAAAATGGTTAACATGGTAAATTTTATATGTGTTTTCTACCACAATAAAAAATTTTTAATAACATGAGAAATGCTTTGACAATATTTAGTTGGAAGAAGAATGTAAAACAGGACATATAATATATAATCAAAAATATTTTTAAAACTACATAAAGATACTTTCCCATAATGTTAACATTACTTGCCTTTATAAGATTTTTCTTTTTTTTATACTTTCCTATATTTTCTCATTTTTCACATGGTAACCTGTATTAAAATTTTTAACGTGTATTAATTTTACAATCAAAAAATAACCTTTGACTTAATAGTTTGGAATAGCCTTGAAAATTCCCCCGGCTATGTAGGACATTTGTCAAAGAAGGGACTCCTGTTCAGAAAAAAATAAAAATTCAGAAATGGTCAAAAGAGATTACTAAGTGTCATTTGTTGTCTAGCAGGTCCTCCAGGGATTATCTTTGATTTTTTTTTTCCTTCTAACTAGGCTAATGATTCTCAAAAGGGTGGCTTGGGAAGCTCAGAGAGCATTCAGATCTTGTCAGGATGTTTATAAGTTCAAAAATATTTTCATGATAATATTAAGGTGTTATTTGCCATTTTGTCTCTCATTCTCTCAACAAGTATACCATGGAAGTTTTCAAAAGTTTCAGCACCCAAGATGAAGTCATCAGTCGGATAATATGAATTAGGTTTCATTGTTGCTTTTTTTTTTTAATGAAAGAACAAAGTGTTTCACTTCTGATTTCCAACTTAATTTGTATATTAAACAAATTTTCTTGGAGTCTTCAATATTAATAGGATCAAAGTGTCCTGAAATGAAAAGTCTGAGAATGTGCTGGGTCAGACAATTTCACAATTCTGTAGAGGTAGGAATTAACTTGTAAAAACCACACAACAATGTAATGACTTTTATCTGTAAGGAAGCAAATCGATTTTGTCTGGCAGAGATATAACTGATTTACGTAAATGTATAAAGGAAAACATTACATTGTATAGCCCTTTAGAATATCAATAAGTTTTGCATCCACAAGCAAATTCATTTCAGCATTTCTGATTGTGGCTAGATAAACAGACATATATATGTTCTTTGGAGAAGGCAATGGCAACCCACTCCAGTACTCTTGCCTGGGAAATCCCATGGATGGAGGAGCCTGGTGGGCTACAGTCCATGGGGTCGCAAAGAGTCGGACACGACTGAGCGACTTCACTTTCACTTTTAACTTTCCTGCACTGGAGAAGGAAATGGCAACCCACTCCAGTATGCTTGCCTGGAGAATCCCAGGGACTGGAGCCTGGTAGGCTGCTGTCTATGGGGTCACACAGAGTCGGACACGACTGACGTGACTTAGCAGTAGCAGTAGCATATATGTTCTTAAAATTCTCCTTTGAACTGGTCTTGACAGTTTACTGATTCCTTCACTAATTAATAAGCCAAATACAAACTGTTGACATGTTTATTTTATAACTGAGAATCTTCTTTTTAAACTAATTATTCTTTAACATCAACTATCTACAAACACATCAGTTTCTGAATTACAGGCCATAAGACTAACAAAACCAGAGAGTTTAATAACCTTCTAAAACAGAAAGCACCAGATTCAGATGGATTCACAGGTGAATTCTACCAAATATTTAGGGGAAAAATCATGCATATTCTCTGCAATCTCTTCTTTTGGAAGATATACAAAGAGGGAATACTTTGTAACTCTTTTTATGAGACCAGCATTAGGCTAACAGCAAAACTAGACAAAAACATTACAAGGAAACTATAAACCAATGCTGCTTAGGAATGTAACAAAATCCTCAACAACATATAGCAAACTGAATCCAACACAAATGTAGAATTATACACCAAAAGGAAGCGAGATTTATCCCAGGTAAGCAAATCATATGATAATATCAACAGATGCAGAAAAACTATTTGGTAAAGTTCAGTACCCATTTATGATTAAAAACTTCCAGTGAACAAGGCATTGAGAACTTTCTCGACTTAATTAAAAAAAAAAATCTACAAAAAATCTCCAAGATACAAGGTTAATAGTAAAAGTCAATTGCTTTCTTGTATACCAACAATAAATGAGTGGAAGATGAAATTAAAAACACGACACAACTTAGCACTCCAGAAATGAAATACTTAGGTACAAAACTAACAAAACATGTACAAGACCTATAGGCAGACACTGCAAAAGCCTAGCGAATGAAATGAGAGAACTAAGTAAATGGAGAGCTATTCCATGTCCACGGGTAAGACAACATCGTCAAGACGCCAGTTCTTCCGAACTTGCCACCCCCATGTGTTTACATACTGTCTATGGCTGCTTTCCTGAAAACAATGAGTGGAACAGTTGTCAGGACCAGCATGGTCTACCAAGACTAAAATATTTAATATCTAGCCTTTATAGAAAAAGTTTTATATCCCCCATGCTGAATTGCTATGCTCTCAATCAAGCTTTTATCAGTACTTCTCTCAACCCAATTCTATTTTTTCCTTCAAAGTAAATTTAAACTGGAAAGCCTCTTTTACTTTCCTTCAATGGTAGTCATATAAAGTTATTTTCTTAAAACAATATGAAGTGTTGCAGTTTTTAAAGTAGAATATTCCAATGGTTAGGATTTAAAATATATATAACCTTCTTTGAGGCCACAGGACACACCTCTGGAGAGCCTACAGATATGGAATAACTAGCAAAGTCCTATTATAGAAAAGCAATTATTTCGTGATCACAATTTTAATAATCTGGTTATTTTCCAAAACTGAAACATCTTCCTCCTTAAAAAAAATGGTTTTTTTTTTTCTTTTATGGAAGCTAAACTCTATTTAACAAAAAACACTTAGGTAAAGGACTACTAAATAAATCTAAGTATCACTTAGTGCATCTGGATGTGATATATTTTTCACAAGAATTTAAACACTAATTCACTCTGAGTATGTAACTCTTAGACTGCTCTCAATAATAAGAATTTGAAAAACCTAACATATTTGCTTTCATCTCAGATATATCTCTAAATACCTGTACATACATGGATAGTAAACCATATGGATGCATTATGTTTACCAACTGAGCTTTTACCAAATAGTTTACATTCTAGTAAACAACATGCATGCATTCTGTTTACCAAATGAGCTTTTCTACCTCTAGGGACAAGAGAGGTAGGTCCATGGTATCAATTATTTTCATCTTAACTAACTTAAAGGAAACAGGGGAAATACAGGTATTTTGCCATGAGGTCCAGACTGTAGAAAATGCTATAGGACAAATAATCCAGTTCTTCTCACAAGTAAACGGCAAGGAAAAAAACTATCTGAGATTTAAAGAGGCTTAAGGGACATTTTTTAAAAAATTGCAGTGTATGAACCTTACTGGAATCCTGAGTTCAATAAACTTTCTAAAAAGTTAACAGTAAATTTGAAAACTGTTTTGTAACTTTAAAGGTATAATATAAATTATTTTAGATACAATAAGAGATTTTAGTTATGTTTTTAAAAGAGAGTCCCAATCTTTTTTGGACATAAACTAAATACTAAAATATTTACAGATGAGATTATAAAATGTCCAGAATTTACTTTAAAATAATCCCAGAGCTGATAAAAAGTAATTGGAGGTAGAAATGAAAGATTAAACATGAACTGATGTAACAGCTCCATATAAATATACTTATAAATATACAGGTTTAATATATTAAACCTATATTAATCATTCATTGCATTTGTGTTTTTGTGTAGGAAATTTTAAAAACAAAATTTTTTTGATCATCATTTTCATTCTACTTGAAACAAGAAAAGTAGCAATGGAAAGCAGTATGTTTGAGAGGGAGATATTTTTAAAAGATGAGGTAGGTGGGACGGGGGCAGTGGGAGGGTCCTAAAGCATACCTTGTGAAACATCATTCATTTTGGGATTTTGGATTTTTCACCTTAACAATCATCAGCAATATACTGGCATAATTTCTGTTATCCGGTATGAAAGGCAGAACTTGAAATGATGCCCCATAATCTTTACAGGGTGAGTGGAACCTATAAATATGATGAGCTATCAATCCTATGATTATGTTACATTATCTGGTCAAAGAGAGATTATATTGGGTGGGCCTGACCAATTTCAGGTGAGACTACAAAAGCAGTCCTTTCTCTGGCTGATGGCAGAAAAGAAGTGACCTAGAAGAAGAAACTAAATATCCTCTTGTGAACTTCCGATGTAGGCCATGGAAATGTAGGTCTCTAGCTAGGAGCTAAAAGCAGGCGGCTCCTGGCCAGCAGTTAGTTTTCAGTCCTTATGTGCTTAGTCATGTCTGATTCTTTGTGACCCCACGGACTGTAGCCCTCCATGCTCCTCTGTCCATGGGTTTCTCCAGGCAAGAATACTGGAGTGGGTTGCCACTTTCCATTCCAGGGGATCCTCCCGACGCAGGGAGTGAACCTGCATCTCCGGTGTCTCCTGCATTGGCAGGCAGATTCTTTACCACTAGCACCACCTGGGAAGCCCTCAGTCCTACAGACACAAGGTAATAAATTCTGTATCCTGAATATTCATTAGAAGGACTGATGCTGAAGCTCCAATACTTTGGCCACCTGATACAAAGAGCTAACTCATTGGAAAAGACCCTGATATTGGGAAAGACTGATGGCAAGAGGAGAAGGGGTGGCAGAGGATAAGATGGTTGGATGTCATCACTGACTCAATGAACATGAGTTTGCGCAAACTCCGGAAGATAGAGAAGGACAGGGAAGCCTGGTATGCTGCACTTCATGGGGTCTCAAAGATTCAGACATGACTTGGCAACTGACCAACAACAACTACCACCAGTCAGCTTGGAGGAATCCCCTGATTCCCAGATGAGAACTGTGGCTTTGGCTGACACGTTAGTTTTAGCCTGATGAGATGTGAGCAGAGAATCCTAGCCACAGCATGCCTAGACTTCTGATCTGGTGGGGTTTTAAGTTGCTAAATTTGTGGTAGTTCATTATGCAGCAATAAAACTAATATGCCTTGGAAACCATCTTATACCCAAATAGAACCTCAAAGTCTACCTCTACACGAGTTTTTGATCCCAATGGCATCAAATGAGTACCTCAACATTTAGCAATTTAACTTTTAATGCAGTGTTTCTCAAATGATCATGAATCCAAATTTGAGAAACCTTGAGTTACATAATCCCTTATAAATGAAATATTCCTTTCCAACATACACAGTATTATAGACAAGATTATATACTTGAGTACTTTTTACAGTGTGATGGCTTCTACAGCAGAAAAATTCTGCAAAATAATCGAACATAACAAGATTAAAGCAAATTGCAACTAAGCCAAAATCTTAGCTTATCGTCACACCAGGTATAAAATTTTGCAAACTTGTCTAACCTTTCATGCCCTAGCTCACAATTAAGAGGGATGAGAAAATATGAGTCATATTTCATTACAATAAAAATGTCATTGTAACAAAGTTTCCCATGGTTCAGGTGGTCCTGAGGAATGATCACAATTATTCTTTGTCCATGTTATCTATTTAGAGAAAAAATTGAGGTGTACATGAAGAAAAGAGATAGAAAAGTAAGGCCAAGATATTATCCCTAAAAGGTCTAAATTCTAAGGTTTTACTTAGTCTGATTCTTTTTAGTCTTTATATATATATATATATATATATATATATAATAGCTTTATTTTGATATAATTCACACACCATAAAACTCATTCATTTAAAGTGTATAGTTTAGAGGGGTTTTGTATAATTATAGACTGTGTAACCATTATAAGTAATTTTAGAACATTTTCATCAACCCTAAAAAAAAAAAACCCCAAAATCTGTATTCTGCCTTTTTTTTTTAACTGCCATTCTTTCTTTAATATCATGTCATACTAACAAACTTTTTTTTAATATAAAACATGGCCATCCGAGACTCAAAATGTCATTTAGGAGAGAAAAGAGCTGAGGATAAAAGATTTGATCTACAGGAATAACATACTGGAAAAACTGATTTGAGATTGTAGAGCATTGCTTCTTATAACTGATGCTGGTTACATTCCTTTGAAAATGTGGACATGATCCAAATAAGCAAAACATGAAATTACTTGCCAGTGGAAGCAAAGAATCTTTCACTGGGGAGAGTCTTCACCTACTGCACAATGTAATTTTTTTATTTTAGAAGCTGAAGACAGAGGTTAATCTGAGCTTTATTTAGTAAAACAAGAGTTCTGCATTCCAAAGGGAGAAAGCTGGGATATAAAACAGCATTCTGATATGTTCACATCTAGTATCAAAACATTCTTTACCTGCCAAATGAATAAACAAATGATGCTTTAAGAGGACACTTCCATAGCTTACGAGATAGGCCATACAAGGCTCAGGTACAATATTTTCTCCTTAAACTTATTCATTTGCCTCTGTTATGCTTGATAGATATTTGGATCTAATCTGATTATTCTAAGTAAAATGCAAGTAAAATGAGCCATCATTTTACTGTATTTCCCACCTTTGATAGTTTACAATGCAGGACTTTAAAGTCCTGAATTATGGCCCCATGGCATAGGCCAAGGAAGGAAACTTGCAACAAACAAATTTGCCTCAATTTTATGAAGCCAGAGACGAATCTGCCAGAAACCTGAGTTTAACTATGCTGTGAAATATCTAGATGCTGCCTGTAATCTAGATTTTTCTAGTACAGAGGCTAGTAAGAGCTTTTACTCCCACTCTCCCACCCAGTTTATCCAAGGGCACTCATGGTATTGGGCATTGGGTGCTTTTTGTCTCCTTTGCTTTAAAAAAAAAAAAAAAAAAAGATCAATATGCATATTCAACCACCCCAGGGAGGCATCTTGAAAAGGAGAGAATAACTTTCACAAGTTATCTCAGTACAGTCTACCAAAATATAAAAAACTCTCTACATTATGAGAATTCAGTTCAGTTCAGTTGCTCAGTTGTGTCCAACTTTTGCAACCCCCTGAATTGCAGCACGCCAGGCTTCCCTGTTCATCACCAACTCCTGGAGTTGACCCAAACTCATGTGCATTGAACCGGTGACTCCATCCAGCCACCTCATCCTCTGTCGTCTCCTTCTCCTCCTGCTCCTAATCACTCCCAGCATGAAAGTCTTTTCCAAAGAGTCAACTCTTCGCATGAGGTGGCCAAAGTATTGGAGTTTTAGCTTCAACATCCGTCCTTCCAATGAACACCCAGGACTGGTCTCCTTTAGGATGGACTGGGTTGGACCTCCCTGCAGTCCAAGGGACTCTCAAGAGTCTTCTCCAACACCACAGTTCAAAAGCATCCATTCTTCTACACTCAGCTTTCTTCACAGTCCAACTCTCACATCCATACATGACTACTGGAAAAACCATAGCCTTGACTAGGCGGACCTTTGTTGGCAAAGTAATGTCTCTGCTTTTCAATATGTTATCTAGGTTGGTCATAACTTTTCTTCCAAGGAGTAAGCGTCTTTTAATTTCATGGCTGCAATCACCATCTGCAGTGATTTTAGAGCCCAAAAAATAAAGTCTAACACTGTTTCCCCATCTATTTGCCATGAAGTGATGGGACCAGATGTCATGATCTTTGTTTTCTGAATGTTGAGCTTTAAGCCAACTTTTTCACTCTCCTCTTTCACTTTCACTAGGTTCCATGTATTAGGTAATGCACACTATACCATATATAAAAGAGTTATCCTTTTCACAAATTCAAAGTTCTAGAAAACAAAATATTCATATCAAAATGGATACACACAGAAAAATGAAAAAAGAGCAGTACATTTAACCACCCAGCCATCCAGGCCAGCACACCTTTGCAACTATAACCACATTTCCCAAACACAAGGATCTTGTGTTCCTAGTGGTTTTCAGTCTGACTAAATATCAGAATTACCATGGGAGCTTTAAGAATCCTGAAGATTGGGCCCAAATCCTAAATCTACTGAATGAGAATCACTGGGCATCTCACTTTTAAAAAAAAATACAGTTTAAAGGTGACATTCCATTTACTGGCTATATTCCCCATGTTGGACATACATCCTTGCAGCCTATCTTACACCCAATAGTTTGTACCTAATACTCACCCCCCACCTTTATATTGCCCCTCTATCCCTCTCTCCACTGGCAATCACTTGTTTGTTCTCTAAGAGTCTTGCTTCTTTTTTGTTATATTCAGTAGTTTGTTATATATTTTACTGTCCACAAATAAGTGATATCATAGAATATCTTTCTCTGACTTAGCATACTACTGTCTTCCAAGTCATCCATGTTGCTGCAAATGGCAAGTTTTCTTTCTTATAGCTGAGTAGTATTCCATTATATATACACACATCTTCTTTATCCATGTCCATCTGTTGATGGACACTTAGGTAGCTTCTCTATATCGGCAATTCTGAACAATGCTGCTACAAACACTGGGGTACATGTATCTTTTCAAATTAGTGTTTTTGATTTTTTCAGATATACACCTAGGGGTGGAATTTCTGGGTCATATGGTAGTTCTCTGTTTTTTTGAGAAACTTCATACAGTTAGTTTTCCGCAGTGGCTGCATCAATTCACATTCCCACTGACAGTGTACAGGAGTTCCTTTTTCTCCATATCCTCACCAACATTTGTTTTTGTGGTCTTTTTGATGATAGCCATTCTGAAGGATGAGAGGTGATACCAAGGCATTTCTTTAAACCACCGTGGGGAATGATGATTCCCAACCAGGATACAGAACCAACAGTGTTTAGGAAGAGGTATGGATCCCTTTAGAAGTCCCACCTACCCCTCTAAGAAGAGACTTGATGGTTTATGTTTTAACTGAAACTGTGTGCTTCCCTAAGCATTATCGCGGGATTAGTTGCTCAAGGACTGAGCTTGGATTGGTTAATTAAAACTTCACAACACTCTCCCTCTGTACACTGAAACTTGGCCAATGTTTTTCTGGGAGGCAATGCAAGTTTAAGTGTTGCCAAAGCCCACTTTTGAGTCAAGTTTTACAAACATTCTTTTTTGAGGGAGAGGAAAAAACAGGGGTGGGGGACATCATTGTGCTGCTAGTTCTTTTCAGAGCTCTTTCCTCACTGCTTATTTGAGATACACTGTTATTTTTTAAAAGCTTATTTTTTTTTTTTAAAAAAAGCATTTTGGTCTTTCCCCAAAGCTTCATCGTCTTCACCCACAGATCACTTTACTGATCCACCAACACAAGCTATGTATTTCAGAGTTGTTTGCACACTAGCTCTGGTGGGCTTGCCCCGACCCAGCATCAGTGCCTCAGAGGCCCCTGTTGTGACCAAGGACATGTCCTTAAACTATGGTTGGCCTCCCAGGCAGTGGTCATGGAAGAATGAAGAAGCAACCTCGAAGGGTCTAATTCACTGACCCTTACCCTGTTCTAACCAACTACTCCCACTCCTGGGGGAAAAAAAAAAAAAAAAACAGCATGGTAGCTCAGTTTCCCAGATGAATTCTAATTTATCCTTAAATATTCAAGCCTAGTCCAATGTTTAAAATTCCCAGGCCATCCAAAATCTGTCAACTGGCTCTCAACCGGACCCAGTTTTGCTCCACTGGGGACATTTGGCAACATCTGAAGACATTTTTGGTGTCATAACTGGGGGGGAAGGTTGCTACTAGTGAGTAGAGGCCCAGGACATGAATGAACATCCTTCACACATGGTACAGCCCCCAACAACAAAGAAGGATCCTGCCTAAAATGCCAATAGTGCTGAGATTAAGAAACGCTGGATTGGGTCATTTGCCAGCCCACTGCTGGACAAATGGTCAAAGAGCCTCTTACTGCATTTTAATTTGGTTTAAAATGGGGATTGAAAACTCAAATGCCTTCAGGGTCCAAGGAGGTTAAGAATTATCACATAAACAAAGTGGTGTTGTATATGAGGCACTAGGGTTTGGTGAGGTCAGTGACAAATCAGAATATAAATGTTAACTAAAGTCATTCCTAAAATCAAGTCCCTTATGATTATACAGTGGAAGTGAGAAATAGATTTAAGGGCCTAGATCTGATAGAGTGCCTGATGAACTATGGAATGAGGTTCGTGACATTGTACAGGAGACAGGGATCAAGACCGTCCCCATGGAAAAGAAATGCAAAAAAGCAAAATGGCTGTCTGGGGAAGCCTTACAAGTAGCTGTGAAAAGAAGAGAAGCAAAAAGCAAAGGAGAAAAGGAAAGATATAAGCATCTGAATGCAGAGTTCCAAAGAATAGCAAGGAGAGATAAGAAAGCCTTCTTCAGTGATCAATGCAAAGAAATAGAGGAAAAGAACAGAATGGGGAAGACTAGAGATCTCTTCAAGAAAATTAGAGATACCAAGGGAACATTTGGATCAAGACCATCCCCATGGAAAAGAAATGCAAAAAAGCAAAATGGCTGTCTGGGGAGGCCTTACAAATAGCTGTGAAGAGAAGAGAAGCACAAAGCAAAGGAGAAAAGGAAAGATATACCCATTTGAATGCAGAGTTCCAAAGAATAGCAAGGAGAGATAAGAAAGCCTTCCTCAGCGATCAGTGCAAAGAAATAGAGGAAAACAACAGAATGGGAAAAACTAGAGATCTCTTCAAGAAAATTACAGATACCAAGGGAACATCTCATGCAAAGATGAGCTTGATAAAGGACCAGAAATGGTATGGATCTAACAGAAGCAGAAGATATTAAGACAAGGTGGCAAGAATACACAGAACTGTACAAAAAAGATCTTCACAACTGAGATAATCACGATGGTGTGATCACTCACCTAGAGCCAGACATCCTGAAATGTGAAGTCAAGTGGGCCTCAGAAAGCATCACTATGAACAAAGCTAGTTGAGGTGATGGAATTCCAGTGGAGCTCTTTCAAATCCTGAAAGATGATGCTGTGAAAGTGCTGCACTCAATATGCCAGCAAATCTGGAAAACTCAGCAGTGGCCACAGGACTGGAAAAGGTCAGTTTTCATTCCAATCCCAAAGAAAGGCAATGCCAAAGAATGCTCCAACTACCACACAATTGCACTCATCTCACATGCTAGCAAAGTAGTGCTCAAATTCTCCAAGCCAGACTTCAGCAATACATGAACCGTGAACTTGTTGGTTTTAGAAAAGGCAGAGGAACCAGATATCAAATTGCCAACATCCGCTGGATCATGGAAAAAGCGAGAGTTCCAGAAAAACATCTATTTCTGCTTTATTGACTATGCCAAAGCCTTGGACTGTGTGGATCACAATAAACTGTGGACAATTCTGAAAGAGATGGGAATACCAGACCACCTGACCTGCCTCTTGAGAAACCTGTATGCAGGTCAGGAAGCAACAGTTAGAACTGGACATGGAACAACAGACTGGTTCCAAATAGGAAAAGGAGTACATAAGGCTGTATATTGTCACTCTGCTTATTTAACTTCTATGCAGAGTACATCATGAGAAATGCTGGGCTGGAAGAAACATAAGCTGGAGTCAAGGTTGCTGGGAGAAATATCAATAACCTTAGATATGCAGATGACACCACCCTTATGGCAGAAAGTGAAGCACTAAAGAGCCTCTTGATGAAAATGAAAGAGGAGAGTGAAACAGTTGGCTTAAAGCAACATTCAGAAAACGAAGATCAAGGTATCTGGTCCCATAACTTCACAGCAAATAGATGGGGAAACAGTGGAAACAGTGGCTGACTTTATTCTTTTGGGCTCTAAAATCACTGCAGATGGTGACTGCAGCCATGAAATTAAAAGACGCTTACTCCTTGGAAGAAAAGTTATGACCAACCTAGATAGTATATTCAAAAGCAGAGACATTACTTTGCCAACAAATGTCTGTCTAGTCAAGGCTATGGTTTTTCCAGTGGTCATGTATGGAGGTGAGAGTTGGACTGTGAAGGAGGCTGAGTGCCGAAGAATTGATGCCTTTGAAGTGTGGTGCTGGAGAAGACACTTGAGAGTCCCTTGGACTGCAAGGAGATCCAACCAGTCCATCCTAAAGGAGGTCAGTCCTGGGTGTTCATTGGTAGGACTGATGCTGAAGCTGCAACTCCAATACTTTGGCCACCTGACGTGAAGAGCTGACTCATTGGAAAAGACCCTGATGCTGGGAAAGATTGAGGGCAGGAGGAGAAGGGGATGACAGAGGATGAGATAGTTGGATGGCATCAGCGACTCGATGGACATGGGTGTGGGTGAATTCTGGGACTTGGTGATGGACAGGAAGGCCTGGCATTTTGTGATTCATGGAGTTGCAAAGAGTTGGACACGAATGAGTGACTGAACTAAACTGAACTGAAAGCTACACTGGTCTTCCCTGATGGCTTAGACAGTAAAGAATCTGCCTGCAATGTGGGAGACCTGGGTTAGATCCCTGGGTTGGGAAGATCCCCTGGAGGAGGGCATGGCAACCCACTCACTATTCTTGCCTGGAGAATCCCCATGGACAGAGGAGCCTGGCGGGCTACTGCCCACGGGGTCACAGAGTCAAACACACCTGAGTGACTAAGTATAGCACAAAGCTACCCTTAATACCACATTATTATAACATGCTACAAATGGCACTTGTTTGGGGGCAACTTTTACATCAAGATCAGAGTCTGTCTCAACATTGAACTCAAAGATAATACTTTATTCAAATAATCTGATTTACAAGATTTCTAAGGAAAAGTGTCGGGTGTCAACTAGGATTGGCCAGAACATAGCAGTGGGTAGCCCAGTTCCACTGGCTTTGTCATTACCACGGACTGGCTTTGGGCCAGGCAGAGAATACTTCAGCCCTCTCCCTCTCTTCCCACTTTGAAGACCGGCCACTCTGAGAAACTTCAAGGATTAGGATGGTGCAGGTCCCAACACAAGACACTACACAATGGCAAGGCCCCCTCCGGTAGCTGCGCTGTGCTTAGTTGGTGTAAGTTTCCTGGAAAAACAGTAGCAGGTGCCTGGAGGGCTCAGGATGCCTGTCCTACAGTTGGTGCCAAGTGAGCACAGTGCCCCTCGCCATGGCACTCAGCAGCAAGCCAGACCAGGTCAACTAGTAAGTTGAACACCGTGGAAGATGTTGTCTCATGACAAGGTGATCTCAGAGCAAATTAAAGTACTAATCTCCAAAATTACACACCACACACCAAGTGGCATTTTCATCTCCTAGTTGTACTCATGAGTGACTAGTGAGCACATCTCTTCAGAGATGTATTAGCTTTCATGCAGCTTAAGTGCTGGTATGCTTATTGCATTTAAGCTCTCACTTAATGGTCTGAGTTAATCTAACTTGTAGAGGTAATTTACTCTCTATTTAATAGGTCAGCCTTCTTTTCATTTTACAGCAGTCTCATAACTTGTAATTACTCACTGTGGTGTTCTTTAACTCAGTGCCACTTAAAGTTTTACGGAAAGCTGGGGCTATATTTCAACCCCAAATCACCAAAATGTACAGAAACTTTAAAAATTAAAATGGATTGCTTTCTTTGAAAAGGCAGGCTCACATATTATCAGCAAATATATAGGTAGATATCTTTTTTTAAATTAGGTTTTATCATTATTATTTTGGCCACTTCAGGTGGCTTGCAGGATCTTAGCTCCCCAACCCAAGTCCTTGGCAAGGAGTGCCAAGTCCTATCCTAACCTTTTCCCCACCAGGGACTTCCCTGTCCTTGCTCTGCATACTCGCCAATTTGATTACTCATGTGAAAGATAAACTCCTGCATTCAAAAACCTCAATTTTGAATGAGGTTCTTAAGAGAAATTAACTGTAAATCTTAGCACCACAGTGATTGTCAAGGTTAAAGCGAAAATAGTTTTCAACAAATACAACCAACCAATTATATATACCAAAGGAAATTCTTTATTGTAAACAAGATATAAAGTACAACAAAAGAAATATTGTGCAAATTGTAAATCACAAGGATTTTAATTAAAAGTTCTTTTTTGTTTTCCAAGGGTCCAAAGTTTTGATGCCAGAAATCTATACCCAATATAGAGAAAAATGTTAAATGGAAAGACATAGTGACATTTTTCACTACATATTTTCAACAATTGACTTTTGTTTTACCACTGTGTATATCATCCACTATACAACAGAATATAACAGAAATACTGTTAACAAAAGTGAATGTTCTATTTTTCTACCTATCTTGTTCCACATTCTCCCCTCCCCCACAAAAAACTTCTATAAATTAACAGGACATTTATCCATTTGTGAATAATGGTCACTAACTTTCTAATTCAATAAAGCACATGTTATATCCTCATAACATAAGGGTACTTTACTGATGACCTAAGCCATCTTTTTCAAGGAGTTATCTAAAATCCTTAATATCCCTTCTTTACAATATGTTTTATCTTCAATTTTTTTTCTAAACAAAGTGCAGTGTATTTTAGAGTCTATGGAAAACACATTGGTATACAATTTTCAAATCTATACAAGAAACTGCAACCAACTAAGATTCAAAGCATAATAAAAACCTAGTAATAGTCATTTGTTGAACTTTTAAAACAAAAACGCAAGAAAAAATTGAAGCTACATTTCAAAGCAATTAAATTAATGAGGAGTCCAATTCTTTGGGACCTCTTCAGCAATATACAGTTGCTCAATTCCAAACATCGGCAACTAGTGTAAAAATGCTAGTTCTAGATATATTTAACAACTACGTCCACAAGTTGAATGGAAAGACTAAGAATAGTAAACAAGGTAACTCTAGGAAAGGATAATAATATTTGTGATGATACAAAACCAATTTTACATCTCCATCTCTGTACCGTAATGTTTTCCAGTCTCTACACTCTTGAAACCAGTGCTTTTGAAGAATCACATTGAAAAGTTGGTCTCAAGTATAAATGGTGAAAGTAAAACAACAAATTGTGCACACAAATTCAAAATCTGTGCTACGGTGGTTGGGGTGACCTCACCTGAAACCTTCAAAAAATATTGAATAAAAGCTTTCTTCTCTCTCTTATGTGGTAAGAAACAAGTCCTGCCACTCGGTGACCTGCCTGTGGCCGCAGAACTTCTGACCGTCTAACCCAGGCTGGGCCTTCTCCCCAGGCCGTGAGGCTTCTGCTTGCGGCCCACACTGGAGAGCCACACACCTGCAGTGGAAGCATTTTTCTATCACCACTGGCTTCTGGCTGTGACCAAAGTTAACGTCAGTCTGATTCTTCACCATCCGTCTATTACTGCGTGGGAGCCGGGGTTGGAGGTAGGGTAATGTCATTTAACTTGCTCACTTCCATCTGCCAGTTTGGTAGCTTCTTGGCTGACAGGTGGCGACGGGCGTGTTTGGTCAAATGGTCGCTCCTCATGAACCGCCGGTCACACATGGGACAAGCGAACTTCTTCTCACCTGTGTGGGTTCGTCGGTGTCTAGACAGTTCATCTGAACGGGCAAACCTCCTTTCACAACCTTTCCAGCTACAGCTAAAAGGTTTTTCTCCTGAAACAAAAAAAAAGTCCTATCTTTATTACTATGCATTTATTAAGTCATGTCCTTTTATGTATTCAATTGTATTTAAAGCTTAAAGACATTTTGTTCTTTAAAGAATCATTTGATAAATTAAACCAAAAACACCTTAGTGAAATCTTTTAGAAGACCATGCACTGGTGAATATCACCCACTGAACTGGCTGATAAGGCCAGTTCTCTCTTAACATCCCTGGTTTACATTCGTGATCACTGTCAAAAAAATCTCACCCAAATTTCTCAGATCTAAGTAAGAAATGGCTGGTACCTGTGTGCGTTCTCATGTGGGCCTTCAGATGAGAACTTTTAAAGTAGGTCTTGCCGCATCCTGGGTAGCTACAGATGTGACTTCTTATCCTCGAGGAGTCAATCTGAGGAGTGACTTTCGCTGAGGAAGGGGAAAACCCGGGGGCAGGGGCAATGGGAGAGAGTCTGGTGCCATTTGGGCTCACCACCGGAGGCTTTGGGTTCTGAACAACTGGCTGGGGCACAACAAACATGACGGCGCCCTTGGGCACCTGAGTGCCCATGAACACGACAGAAAGTAAGAAATGGCTGGTACCTGTGTGCGTTCTCATGTGGGCCTTCAGATGAGAACTTTTAAAGTAGGTCTTGCCGCATCCTGGGTAGCTACAGATGTGACTTCTTATCCTCGAGGAGTCAATCTGAGGAGTGACTTTCGCTGAGGAAGGGGAAAACCCGGGGGCAGGGGCAATGGGAGAGAGTCTGGTGCCATTTGGGCTCACCACCGGAGGCTTTGGGTTCTGAACAACTGGCTGGGGCACAACAAACATGACGGCGCCCTTGGGCACCTGAGTGCCCATGAACACGACAGGTGGGCAGACAGCCGGCGGCTGACTGGGCGGCGTGCTGGGGACGACTGTCGTCACGACGGGGCTGTGTGCAGGGAGGGGAACCATCTGGCAGAGGACGGGCATGGGGGGTACTCCCGCTGTGGACACTGCGGGTGGAGAGACCAAGACCGACTTCTGCTGTGGGGACGCGGGGGCCGGCTGAGGCCGGCAGATGACGGTCTCTGAGGGAGGCACGGGAAAGTCATAAAGCGCAGCGGGGCTTGGTTTCTCTTCGACATCTGCCTCGGTGTCTCTCTCACGTTTGGACCTGTTTGGCGACACAGCGGCACAAGGTATGTTTTTTCTTACAGCCTCAGGGTTTAGGTGGGTTCTCTTCCGAAATGAATTGTCCTGATAGTTGAGGATGCTGGCTGCTTTCACGGGGCAAGATCGGTGGTTACACAGCTGGGCATCAGCTGTATGACGAATCACACTGGTTGCCTGAGCCTTGGGGAGTTTGGGGGCGGGTACAGGGTTCTTCTCCTCTTTGAAAGGTACAGCAGCAATGTGAGGCTTGGCAGTATCTGACAATGATTTGAAGTGTCCAGTAGGTGGCGCTGGTGCCATCAGATTTGACACTTGAGAAGGTTCAAAGTCAGAGGGACTGTAAGGTGGAGTCAAACACTACAGAAAGAGAAATACAGGCAACAGCGTGAAGAACAGTCCGGGCCATGATATAAACTGTAAGAAGCATTATCATTTACATTCATCTTTGAAACAACAATACTTACAAATGCTGGGATTGTGGTATGAAAATCAGGTGTACCAGGAAGCAGATTCTCTTCTTCTGACGTATCAGACACTGGAGTGACGGGTCTGTTTTCAATGTATTTCTTAAAATCAGACTTCCAACTGCAACTCATTGACATAAGTGCTTCTACAGCTTCAAAGTCACTTTTCTCTGCAGTTTTGTTCCAGGAATACACACTCTCTTTTGATCTTTCACAGATCATTTCCATTCTTTCCTCCTATAAATACAAAAAACTCATGTTATAAGCATACTGTTATCATTCACATGACACTCAGAGGAATGTGCTTTTTTTTTTACAATCTGCACAGCTTTTTCAAGATGAAACTTATTCTTCTCATAGTAGTAGTGATAAAATATTTTCCATTCTTCCTCTCAAATTTAGGCTTGAACATGGATAACCTTGCAAGGTACTTATTACTATCAAGGGGACCTAAGGTTAAGGTATCAATGCACTTGCCATTCAAAAGAAAACTGCTTGGCTTGGAAGAAAAACATTTTATGTTCTTTCCAGACTAGCCAACTGCAACAGGAGTCTATGACCAGCTGATCCAATCACACACACACACACAAAAAATCAGAAAATTTATTATTTGACCAAAATTTGCAAAAAACTCTGTAAGGAATCTGCAACAGTCAAAATAGAATCTTATTTTAACTGTTTAAAGAACTGCTCCATGATAAAAACAACAGCACATTCTTTGTATTTATTTGAACAACTCCTCCCATCAGATATTTAAAGCTTCATACTGAAGTTGCTTAAACTGTACTAAAATGGTTACCGCCCTCCATCTCTTCAATTTTCCATTAACGTGACCCCATTTTTTGGTTTAAGTAGAGACTGTGTAAAAACATCGAAAAATATTCTTTACATTGCTAGGAATTGTTCTCAACTCTTCTTTTAAACCCTTCATGTAGAAACCTTTAAGAAGCTATTACTGCTCTTGAAATATAGCTAACAATGCAATTGCATAATCGCGCGCCTTTTACGTAAGCTGCAACGGACAGCGCATGTATGTGTAAAAGCCTCAAGACGCCAGTGCAAAAGAGAAAAAAAAAGAGAAAAGGCTAGGCAGGAGAGAAAGAGTATGCGCTGGGAAGGGCAGGAAGAGAAGCCGGGAA
>SJXQ01000730.1:125080-147200 GCA_006408695.1 Aepyceros melampus | reverse complement strand
GGAATACCAGACCACCTGACCTGCCTCTTGAGAAACCTATATGCAGGTCAGGAAGCAACAGTTAGAACTGGACATGGAACAACAGACTGGTTCCAAATAGGAAAAGGAGTCCTTCAAGGCTATATACTGTCACCCTGCTTATTTAACTTATATGCAGAATACATCATGAGAAATGTTGGGTGCCGGGAGCCAGCACGGGAGATCCCACCCATGACAAGGTCATGCAGTGAGACCTGATGGGGCAAGGTGAGTCAGGTCTCAAGGGGTCCTCTGCCTGAGCATCTACCCTGAAACCAAAATCTGTCTGTTTACTGTCTGCTGTACTATACTCTTCTGATATTACAGGGGGCTATACCCGACCACCTTTCTCTGGAAAAAGGTAACTTAGAGCTCCAACTGGTCTCCTGCATATGAAAGGAATGTTTCAGCTCAAATCCCTCTGATGGCTCTCTAACTTGCCTGACAGGTTCCCCCAGACTTTTACAACTTGTGATTGTTTATAGCCCCCCAACCACAAGAGGCATGCAGCTTAAAGCATCTTAAAGATATAGAGCCTTTTCTGAAAAGCTAAAAATTATACTGGTGATGGGTTTCACTGTTGAGTCAATGACTGCTGCCAGGCCTCCATATTCTTTATCTTTTAGGCACCTGAAGGATATTAATCAATGTAATTGGGATATAGAAAAAGGAATATAGTAGTTTTTGATGTTAGCAACACTAGACTTTTGAGTTAATGAATTTTCTCTTTGTTATAAATCATTGTACTCCTCTTTCTTTGTTATAAATTGTTGTGTCCTTGCTATGTAAGAATGTAACTTTATTTATTGCCTTCTGAGAGTGACACCAGATTTTGGAAAAGAACAACACTATTAAGACAAATACATTTTCTGGTTGACAGACCCTTATCAGAAAAGGGCTGTAAAATGTTAATTGGCCTCCTGGCCAGAAGATAATGCAGATTTGCTATGTAAGAATGTAACTTTATTTATTGCTTTCTGAGAGTGACATCAGATTTTGGAAAAGAACAACACTATTAAGACAAATACATTTTCTGGTTGACAGACCCTTACCAGAAAAGGGCTGTAAAATGTTAATTGGCCTCCTGGCCAGAAGATAATGCAGATCACCTGATACCCTTTGTATACAGAAAGATTTGCAGAAAGAAAGCTGGTCTCGATAAGAGTCAGGGCTGCTGACACTGCATAACTTTGTATTATCCATTGATCTCTATGTACAACCAAAAGTATAAAAAGCCTTTCCAGACAATAAAGAATGAGCTAGTCACTGGAAAGACTGGTTTCCCCCGTGTCGACTCTCTTTCTCTCTCTTTCTCCCTCTCCCTCCCTCTCCTTTTCAGGCTGAATTCCCATCTGGGGCGTGGAGGCTCACCATGTCTACTTACTTGCCCTGGCTTCTAAGACCCACACGAGAGGGAGCCCAAGGTGGGGCACCCTCTGCTACTCAAGTGGGCACCGGTGGCCTAATGTAGATGGTGCAAACCTCTTGTCTCGAGGTTTTATTAGCGCTTTGCGTAAACCAAGTTATTCAGCCTCTTTTCTCCACTAAATTTTCCTACTACACTATTTTTTCCTAATCTAATCTCTCTTTATATTTCTAAATAAATAAGTTTTTTCTTGCCAATTCCGTCTCCCCTTCAAATTACCCTGGNAAAGGGATGGGAATACCAGACCACCTGACCTGCCTCTTGAGAAATCTGTATGCAGGTCAGGAAGCAACAGTTAGAACTGGACATGCAACAACAGACTGGTTCCAAATACGAAAAGGAGTACGTCAAGGCTGTATATTGTCACCCTGCTTTTTTAACTTATATGCAGAGTACATCATGAGAAACGCTGGGCTGGAAGAAGCACAAGCTGGAATCAAGATTGCCAGGAGAAATATCAATAACCTCAGATATGCAGATGACACCACCCTTATGGCAGAAAGTAAAGAGGAACTAAAAAGCCTCTTGATAAAAGTGAAAGAGGAGAGTGAAAAAGTTGGCTTAAAGCTCAACATTCAGAAAATGAAGATCATGGCATCTGGTCCCATCACTTCATAGGAATTAGATAGGGAAACAGTGGAAACAGTGTCAAACTTTATCTTTTTGGGCTCCAAAATCACTTCAAATGGTGACTGCAGCCCTGAAATTAAAAGATGCTTACTTCTTGGAAGGAACGTTATGACCAACCTAGATAGCATATTCAAAAGCAGAGACATTACTCTGCCAACAAAGATCCGTCTAGTCAAGGCTATGGTTTTTCCAGTGGTCATGTATGGATGTGAGAGTTGGACTGTGAAGAAAGCTGAGTGCCAAAGAATTGATGCTTTTGAACTGTGGTGTTAGAGAAGACTCGTGAGAGTCCCTTGGACTACAAGGAGATCCAACCAGTCCATTCTAAAGGAGATCAGTCCTGGGTGTTCTTTGGAAGGACTGATGCTGAAGCTGAATCTCCAATACTTTGTCCATCTCATATGAAGAGTTGACTCATTGGAAAAGTCTCTGATGCTGGGAGGGATTGGGGCAGGAGGAGAAGGGGACGACCAAGGATGAGATGGCTGGATGGCATCACGGACTCGATGGACATGAGTTTGCATGAACTCCGGGAGTTGGTGATAGACAGGGAGGCCTGGTGTACTGCAATTCATGGGGCCGCAAAGCGTCGGATATGACTGAGCAACTGAAGTGAACTGAACTGAAATATCTAGTTCATGTTAAGACCCTATATCAGTACCTGGCACATACTAAGTGGTGTACAAATATTATTTTCCTCCTCTAATTTCCTAAACTTTAGGGGAATAGAGAATGTTTCCTCTCCTTTTACTTTATCAGAAATGTTTATTAAATTAAATATATGCGGTCCTGGTCCCTCCACTTCAGTTACAAGAAGTTGTACTGTTGCTGCTGCTGCATTCCTTCAGTCGTGTCTGACCCTGTGCGACCCCATAGATGGCAGCCAACCGGGCTCCCCATCCCTGAGATTCTGCAGTCAAGAATACTGGAGTGGGTGCCATTTCCTTCTCCAATGCATGAAAGTGAAAAGTGAAAGTGAGGAGTAGTGTGACAAAATGGAAGGCAAATGGGGTATGGAGTCAACAAATCTGAATTTGAATTCCAGTCTGACTACCTACTAGCTTTTTACCTTGAGCAATTTACCGGACCTCTCAAGCTTCTTATCTGGAAATGTGACTTTTATCTAGCTTTTCCTCATTCTGTTGTTCATATTCACAGATATGACAAATACCTAGAAAGAGGCATGTCTTATTAATCTCTGTCTCTTCCACACTAAGGCAGAGTTTACAATTATAAGATCTGCTGCTAGAATAAAGCAAGAGACTGAAAAGAAAGAGAGAGAGAGAGACTCAAGATTAGAATAAACGTGTTACATTAAGAAAAGAAAAAGTACAAACCCAATTTACTGGCACCAACTCTAGGTATTATGTCATTGCTTCCTTTTCTTTCCTAGGAATGGGCCTCAAGTATTCTTTTCCTACAGGATGATGCAACATGGGAAATGTGTGTTAGTGAAGGTCATTTGACTCATACTTTAAAATTGAGCATTTTAAAATTTACCATAAGGCAGTACTTACCACAACACTCATTCTGTTTAATGGACTGTTTTTAATAGATAAAATATCCAAGAGGTGTTTTACTTTAGAAAATAGTATAAGTTTAAATAACCATAAGAAAAACCCTAAGTCTCTCACACTGTGGGCAGATTCCTTACTGTCTGAGCCACTTGGGAAGCCCTTAAAAAAGTAACCTTACCTCAAACATTACTTTCAATGAATAACAACACTTTGTTACAGAGGACTGAACTAGTCAGGATAGGACTGCACAAAGCAGTATGCACAGATGCTTCTAGAGCTATATGTCTTAATCTTTTGAGTGAAGGGTGAGTGGTGAGGTATTATACACAACTATGAGAATCTGATGAAAGCTATGAATCGCATGCCCAGAAAAAGGCACATACATGCATCATATTTTACATATAATTTTAGTTGAGTCATGAAACCCAGTAATTATCCTGGAAGTGAAGTGAAGTCACTCAGTCGTGTCCAACTCTTTGCGACCCTGTGGACTGTATAGCCCATCAGGCTTCTCCGTCCATGGGATTCTCCAGGCAAGAATACTGGAGTGGGTTGCCATTTCCTTCTCCAGGGGATCTTCCCAACCCAGGGATCAAACCTAGGTCTCCTGCATTGCAAGCAGATGCTTTAACCTCTGAGCCACCAGGGAAGCCCTGTAGACCTCTAAAATCTGTTAGTAGATGTTAAGCAACTTCTGTTTTTGAATTTTTCAAAATAATGGACTTAAAGAATTTTACAATGTTAAGCAATTCAGCAGTCATCTTGTGCAAACTGCTAATACTAATAAAGAAATAGTGCCCCATAAAGATAAAAAGAATTAGGTAAAGCCGTATTGCACTCAGGAACAAAGACATGTCCAACTACCATACTAATCTACATAAGACTGACAAAGCGGAATTTAGTATAAATCAGTGCCTTTGGGTCAGAATAATTGTCACAATGGAACCAGAATAGGAGACTTTCAAATGATCGTCTGGCCTAAACAGATAATAGATCCTCGTTGATGGTTAAGAAAATGAAATCTGGAGTTACATGACACGTGAAAAAGTTGACAAAGGCACTAAATCTTTCTTATTCTCAAGTTTTTCAAAACAAATTGGAAAAATAATAAAACCTACTCTTGTAGGATTATTTGAAGGATAAAATCCGATAACATATATTAAATATCTAACACAGTGCCTAGGTATATCCCCTGGAGGAGGAAATGACAACCTACTCCAGTATTCTTGCCTGAAAAATCCCATGGACAGAGGAGCCTGGCATTATAGTTGGGCTACAGTCCATGGGGTCGCAAAGAGTTGGATATGACTGAGCACAGCACAGCAGCAGAAGCAAGGTACACATAGGTGCTCATGAAATGATATGAATTTTAAAATATTTCTTCTCAAGTCATGTAATTGGGTAAAAGATAAAATAAAATCTCAAAGTAAATGAGGTGCTTTCCAGATAAATAAAATGCACCCACTCCAGTACTCTTGCCTGGAAAATCCCATGGATGGAGGAGCCTGGGAGGCTGCAGTCCATGGGGTCGCGAAGAGTCAGACACGACTGAGCGACTTCACTTTCACTTTTCACTTTCATGCATTGGAGAAGGAAATGACAACCCACTCCAGTGTTCTTGCCTGGAGAATCCCGGGGACGGGGGAGCCTGGTGGGCTGCCACCTATGGGGTCGCACAGAGTCGTCTATGGGGTCACACAGAGTTGGACACGACTGAAGCAACTTAGCAGCAGCAGCAGCAAACATTTACAAAGTATCTATATTATTCAAGGTTTTACCAAGGATACAAAAGGATAAAGCTGTCCTGTGTTCTCTTTTCAAGCAAAGACACAGAGCTTTTTCCTGCTCAGTTTCTGCCTTGGGTTCCTCTTTCCCTTGGGTTCCTCTTTCCCTTTTCCCTTTCTTGTTTAGCTGTTCAGTCTTTCTGACTCTTTGCAACCCTTTGGATTGTAGTCCACCAGGCTCCTCTGTCCATGGGATGTTCCAGGCAAAAATACTGAAGTGGGTTGCCAGTTTCTTCTCCATTCCTTTCCCCTTAGGGCTCAGCTTTTTGCCTACTTCACATCTACCCACACTCTCTGTGCTCCAACCAGGACTGAAAGGATCCCCACATGAATATCTCTAATCCTAACCTGTCATCTGAGCATCAGATGCCTATATTCTGCTTTCTATATGCTTCCACTTGAAAGTACTATAGGTATAATACATCAAAAACTTTTCCTAACATCTATTCCTTCTTTAAATTCCCTGCTATGGTTATTAACAGCACCACAGCACTTAGACACTCAAATCAAAGTCTGACAGTAATCTCACATTTCACCAAATACTTTACATGTCTGATTCATTTCTACTCTAAACACTTTTCATGTCTGTGTCCTCAACTTCACCCCTATTAATGGTATCCAAATCCAGGGCATTGTCTCTCAATATGACTGAATCAGTAATCTATCTGGTTTACTCTCCTCTATGCATTTGCCATATTCCATCAAAATGATCACTCTAAAATGAAAATCCTGCCACACCTGTCCAACTCTTCAAAAGCTATTATTTACAGGATAAGGATAAAGTCCAAGTTCACCCACAAAACAAATGCTCACGTATGACACATAAAGCCCTCCATGACTTGGCTCAAGCCTATCTCTTCATCTTCATTTCCTATCTCCCACTTCATCACACTACAGCCATACTGAACTCCTTGTCAAACTTCATGCTGTTCTCTTAGCCAATATAAACTTAGGCTCCTTCCACGAATAGGAAATTCTTACTTGTTCTTCCAGATTCAGGTCCAGGATCACCTTCTCTGGGAAGCCTCCAGAGTACATTTGCCTACCCCACTAAGCTCACACAACATCACAACAAGCACTCGGGAGATTTTTGTTAAACTGAACTGAAACTAAGTAAACTAACAACAAACAGCAAACAATTTATACATACAAAGCCAGTGAGAAGGGCAACTAGATCAACAGTACTTCTTTAGAAAAAAGTATTGATCTGGGGATACGAGGAGAGATTGTTCACAGATTGTTGAAGAAAAGAAATTAAAGTATTTGAGTGAGTAAAACAGAGATGGAAATGGACACATTAAAGGAGACACATGTAAGAAAAGACTGGAGGATAATAAACAGCTAATATAAACTCAGGAATGCAGCCATCAATATAAAATGATTTAGAGACACAACCAATAAATCACCAAAGATTTTTAAACAGTTTTCTCTGGAACTATATGATTTAATTGCCATTTACAGATACTACCCTGTACTTCAATTAGGGAGATAGATATTTTCATCTTTTAGTTAATCTCTTGCATTTTTATAAGTCTCAGAAGGTATTTCCACTTGGTTACCATGTACTGAAGAACTCTACATAAAACCCTGAAATTATAACATATCTCTATATAGCACAACAGTTCACTGAAATTGGAACAAGGTAACAGAGACTTTCTTTCAGTTAGTTCAAGGGCTAGTCAATCTCCTTAAATAATCATTAATATTGGAACACTAGGTTGCCCAAATCAGCAGTGGAAAATGAAAATATAGAAAACTCAACATCAATTCACAGAGTCAATTCACAGAATTACACAATTCAACTGTAAATATCCTGCTTTCTGAACGCAGAATTCAAGAATATCAATCCTGAAACTTAAATACACTAGTTATAATACAGAAGAAGAACAGATGCATGAGGTAGACTCATATGAAGAATAAAAACTAAGGTTATCACCAAGAATAAGAAGGGAAAGAAATGCTGTTATTTCTGAACTGTACTTCAAGACACAAAATCTACTGCTTACAGTAAAGACAGGTAAGACTCATCCTAATATGATAACTAGAAAAACCACACAACAGTCAGAAGAGGATCACATTAGAAGAATAAATAGAACAAGTAAACCAGCCACCCTAAACTGAAGCATCTCAAAGTGGACATCTGATTGGTTACTTTATATACCTGACAGTGTTTCTGTATAAGGTAATAACAACCCCAGGCACATCTTCTATACCAAGAGGAAAGGTGATTAGAAAACAGATTTATGTAAACAAGCACAGAAGTATTTGGGAGCTTAAAATTCATTTGCATGGAGCTGTATGTTTTCTTGTCCTTGACTGTAAATGCGAATTCCCTGCTTTCAGCTTTGCAGACAATTTAAAAAGAGAGACACAAAGGTGAATGTGAATTTGCAACATAATGCTGATGTTATATCAGAAGATATGGATGATTCTCACTCTCACATCATACCTGTCATTTTAAAACACCCCTACTGATATGAACTAACACTCATGAATGAAAGGTTAAAAAATTCTTTTGGGCTGTGGTATTTCAGCAAATTGACAGATATGAATGCACAAACACTAGTCTTGGACTATGAAATCCCCGCACACATGACCACCACTGCAGAAATAAATTTCTCTAAGAGAACAGGGACTGAAAATGTTGCTGGTTTGTTAAAGAGAAAGCGTCACTATAGAAGAAACTGGCAGCCTACCAATATGATGTTGACAAACACGTTATGCTCAAGTGTGCTACAGATGAGATTTAGATTCTGCCAATCAGTGTCACCTATGTTTCTGCAATATTCCATTTTATGAAAAACCTGCTGGAAGCATCCATCTGCAAAAGCAAACTGTTTTTGTCTGATACGGATTTATTTTTTTAACAGGAAAAGAGAGATATATATTTCTTGGGATCATAATCTCAAGCACAAGTTGGGACTAATATATGAACTGTACACATGCAAGGATTATTCATAAAAGAATAGCAGATTTACACACACACAGCGGATTCTTGCTATGTGCAGTAGTCATGTTCTATAAAGTTTTTGCCAACACTGAACTAGTGAATGCTATACTTTCATCCCTTCTAGGAAATGGGAAACAGGGTTAAGTTTCTACAAGCCTCTGCTTACAACATTTTATTGACCTATCAATATGTAACTTCTTTTAACGTGTACTTGTTTAGAGATACTTTATTTAATATATACTGTTGATTCATTAAAATCGAGCTCACGGCCAAGAGTATAGCTCATGACTGAACAAAGCTTATCTAACACACATATTGTCACCATTAGTAAACATCACAACTTTCTTGTGCTTAGGCACGCTACACAGTACTTCTGCACAGAACCCAGAGGCCAAGTTAATCAGTGAAATCACCCACCAAGAAAGCATTAAAAATGTGAAAAACATGGCATGAAGTAGATGGCAAAAAAGATGCTTCTTTATAGTATGAGACTTGAAACAAGAGGGCAAGATGTCAACCTTGCTTGCTTATCAAGCTGAGAATGTAAACCTCAGGCATTTCAATTTTTTTGTCACTCTGCCTATGTCTCTAAATGGTTGTGAAGGCAGCACAAATATTGATTTGGGAGTTTAAATAAATCTTAGCAAGTAGATGAATTTGAAAATATGGAATCCATGAATAATGAGGATCGAATGTGGATATATATCCACATATATGTGTGTGCAAACATACACACATATGAACATATGACAAATGCAATATGTGGCAGAAAAGACAAGTTATGGGACTCTCTGGTTTGAAACTGTCCTAAGGTCCGGCCTATATTTCCTTTGGGCCCACTGGATACCTCCACCTGAATGTTCTATCAGCACTTCAGACTTCAAAGACCAAGCTCATCTTCTGCACTTGGCTTAATCCTGTCTTCTGCTACATTACTTCTCCAATAATGGCACCATCTTATCTCCTCAAGTCATGATGACTTTGACTCTCTTTTCCACGTCCTATCCAGGGAACAAATCATGTTAATTCTTCCTCTGAAATACCTTGTAAAGTTATCTCCCCTGCCCAAGTCCACTACAATTATCACTAAATGCCTTTCTATCATTTGTTGTGTTTAGTTGCTCAGTTGTGCCCAACTCTATGTGACCCCATGGACTGTAGCCTGCCAGGCTCCTCTGTCCATGGGATTCTCCAAGGAAGAATACTGGAGTGGGTTCCCATACCTTCCTCCAGGGAGTTTTCCCAACCTAGGGATCGAACCCAGGTCTTCCTCATTGCAGATGGATTCTTTACCATCTGAGTCACCAGGGAAGCCCTTTCTATCATTTGGACCATTGGTAAAGTTTACTGTCTCCTCTATTTTCTACCCCAGAATCACAGGTGATATTACTGTCAGTGTTATTTTTCCAAACCTAATTACATTCTTCATTTCCTTGTACCTGTAAGATGAGCTTGAGAATTCTTGGTATGGTATGTATGTGGTTTTATGACTTGGCATCAAGTCATCTTTTTAAACTCATGTATTGACACTCTTCTCTAATAAACTCTATATTTTAGCCACACCAATTTATTTCCCGTTATTTGACTGTATCATAAAAGCCCTTTATAAATGCTTTAAATTTTACTAGCAATGTCTTTCTTCCATTTTCTACTTGCCCTTAAGTTTTCTGCTGATGTTACTTCCTACGCCCTTAAGTTTTCTGCTGATGTTACTTCCTATGTGAAGTCTCTCCTGATAAGCCTCTCCCTCCACCTCAGGCCAAGTTAGTCAGTCTTGTCTGTGCTTCCATAGTATTTTCACATACTTTTGTTGCAGAATTCCTTAAGTTCTAATTATCACAGAGAAAGTGTGAGAATTTACAAGGTTAGTCAAATATTGACAACTATTACAGCTGGGTGGTGATGGGAATTCATTGTATCACTGTGTACTATAGTGTACATGTTAAACATCCATTAAAAGAAAGTTAGAAAAAAATTAAAAGACACTTGCTCCTTGGATGGAAAGCTATGACAAACCTAGATAGCATATAAAAAACCAGAGACATCACTGCTGACAAAGGTCCATATGTTCAAAGTTATGGTTTTTCCAGTAGTCATGTAAAGCTGTGAGAGTTGGACCATAAAGAAGGCTGAGTGCCAAAGAATTGATGCTTTCAAACAGTGGGGCTAGAGAAGATTCTTGAGAGTCCCTTGCTTTGCAAAGAGATCGAACCAGTCAATGCTAAAGGAAATCAATGCTGAATATTCATTGGAAGGATGATTCTGAAGCTGAAGTTCCAATCCTTTGGCCACCTGATGCGAAGAGCTGACTCAATGGAAAAGACCTTGATGCTGGGAAAGATGGAAGGCAAAAGAAGGGGCAGCAGAGGATGAGATGGTTAGATGGCATCACCAACTCAATGGGCGTGAACCTGAGCAAACTCCAGGAGATAGTGAAGGGAAGAGGAGCCTGGCATGCCACCATCTATGGGATTGCAAAGACTTGGACATGACTTAGGGACTGAACAACAATTGAAAACCCAACTTATGTGTGACTTAAACAGGGCATTGATTTTTTCCCCCATGTAAGAAGTCTAGTGATAGGTAGTCAAGGGTTGGTACAGAGGCTCAAGATGTTCATCAAAGACCAAGGCTTGGAGATGGCACTTCCTACACTGGAACAGGTGACTTTCACTTCGGGTTTTTTCCTGCTCCTTGATGCCAATGGCTTGTGAGTAGCATCCATCTAAGCAAGAAACGAGTAGGCTACCATGGAAACAACTGTGTCAGAGGCAGCTTGAGCCTGTGAGGGATAGTCCGGGTTTCCTGGACTCTTTTCTGGTAAAGGAATTCTGAGGACTGACCAGTTCTTGTAGATCTAAACCATGGCCTGTGGGCCAATAACATTTAGGGATGTTGGTTACAGAGTTCTTTCCTCATGAGTGGGAATTTGACCCTCTTCAGAAGAAACCGTACCAAGATGGGATGATGGAAAACTATAGTAACTTGGCCTCACTGGGCCATTTCATTTCTAAACCAGACATAATTGTGTTATTGGAGCAAGGAAAAGACCCCTGGATGGTTGTGGGGGAAGAAACAAGCTGGAATACAAATTTGGATTCAAGTTATAAAATAATCAGTGACAGAAAAACATTTGTATTTGGAAAACATTCATCCCTTTTTCTGCATCAGAGAATTCATAGTTGTGAGAAAGCCTATGAAGAACGTGGAAAGGCCTTTTGTTGTATGTGCCTTAAACCTTGCTCAACAGGGAAGAGGTCCTACTGGAGCAGACAGCCAGGACTCCAAGATGGCGTCAGTTGTACGACTAAAGGAGAAGAAACTCCTAGATGTCAAAGTAAGGGAGTTGCCAAGCTGGATACTAATGTGAGATTTTATCCCTAAAGGCATTGCTCGAATATTGCAAAGATGTTATTACCGGTATTACAACAAGTATTTTAACATGAAGAATGGGAGTGTCACTGGCCTTTCTATGGTGCTGGCAGCTTACATGCTTTTCAACTGTGGCTCTTCTTACAAGGCTCTTAAACAAGAGCAGCCAAGAGAGTACCACCAAAGAAGGCATACTCTGCATTCCTGACCATGATACGAGCCAGGCACCCCAAATCCTTTCATAGACTAATGGAAAATTAACACCCAATCGACCACCTGACCTGCCTCTTGAGAAACCTATATGCAGGTCAGGAAGCAACAGTTAGAACTGGACATGGAACAACAGACTGGTTCCAAATAGGAAAAGGAGTACGTCAAGGCTGTATATTGTCACCCTGCTTATTTAACTTCTATGCAGAGTACATCATGCAAAATGCCGCACTGGATGAAGCAGAAGCTGGAAGCAAGATTGCCAGGAGAAATATCAATAACCTCAGATATGCAGATGACCCACCCTTATGGCAGAAAGTGAAGAGGAGCTAAAGAGCCTCTTGATGAAAGTCAAAGTGGAGAGTCAAAAAGTTGGCTTAAAGCTCAACATTCAGAAAAAAAAGATCATGGCATCTGGTTCCATCACTTCACGGGAAATAGATGGGGAAACAGTGGAAACAGTGCCAGACTTTATTTGTTTGGGCTCCAAAATCACTGCAGATGGTGACTGCAGCCATGAAATTAACAGACACTTACTCCTTGGAAGAAAAGTTATGACCAACCTAGACAGCATATTCAAAAGCAGAGACATTACTTTGCCAACAAAGGTCCATCTAGTCAAGGCCATGGTTTTTACATGGTCATGTATGGATGTGAGAGTTGGACTGTGAAGAAAGCTGAGCTCTGAAGAATTGATGCTTTTGAACTGTGGTGTTGGAGAAGACTCTTGAGAGTCCCTTGGACTGCAAGGAGATCCAACCAGTCCATTCTGAAGGAGATCAGCCCTGGGTGTTCTTTGGAAGGAATGATGCTAAAGCTGAAATTCCAGTACTTTGGCCACCTCATGGAAAGAGTTGACTCATTGGAAAAGCCTCTGATGCCAGGAGGGATTGGGGGCAGGAGGAGAAGGGGACTACAGAGGATGAGATGGCTGGATGGCATCACTGACTTGATGGACGTGAGTCTGAGTGAACTCTGGGAGTTGGTGATGGACAGGGAGGCCTGGCGTGCTGCAATTCATGGGGTCGCAAAGAGTTGGACACGACTGGGCGACTGAACTGAACTGAAAAGATAACTGGTTAAAAAAAAATCTCTTAGCAATTTTCAAATTGAGTAATATTAACTATAATTACCATTCTGTATATTACATCCCCATGAGTTATTTATTTTATAATTGGAAATTTGTAGCTTTTGACTTCCTTTACACATTTTACCCACTGCTTCTGGATACCATCAATCTCCTCTCTGTACCTATGGCTTTGGTTTCATGATTTTTGTTTTTGATTTTTTTTTCAGATTTCATATGTGGGTGAGATCATATATATTGGTATTTGTCTTTGTCTGACTTTACTTAGTATAATGCCCTGAAGATCCATTCATATTGTTACAAATGACAAGATTGCCTTCTTTCTGCTATTGAATAATATTTAATTGTATACATGCCACTTTTTAAAAAAATCTCTTTATCTCTTGTCTCCATTACAACAGTCTTGGCTGTTGTGAGTGATGCTGCATTGAACATTGGGATGCAGATATACTTTCAAAATAGTGATTTTGTTTCCTTTGGATAAACACCAAGAAGTGGAACTGCTGGGTTATATGATAGTTTTAGTTTTATCTTTTTTTAGGAATCGCCATACTGTTTTCCATAATAACTACCTAATTGAAATTTCCTCCAGCAGTGCATAATGGATGCTTTTCTCCATGTTCTTGCCAACACTTGCTATTTCTTGGTTTTTGGTAATGGCTAACAGGTGTGGGTGATGTTTTACTATGGTTTTGGTTTGCATTTCCCTGATGATTAGTGATGTTGAGCACCTTTTCTTGTACTTGGACATTCAAATGTCTTCTTTGGAAAAATGTCTAATCAGATCTTCCCCATTTTCTGATTGGGTTGTTTGTTTGCTCTTCTATTAAGTTGTATAATGGTTTTAAATATATATATTGTGGATTATAAACTAACTATACCCCCAATATTGGAGAAGGCAATGGCAACCCACTCCAGTACTCTTGCCTGGAAAGTCCCATGGACGGAGGAGCCTAGTAGGTTGCAGTCCATGGGGTCACTAAGAGTCGGACACGACTGAGTGACTTCACTTTCACTTTTCACTTTCATGCATTGGAGAAGGAAATGGCAACCCACTCCAGTGTTCTTGCCTGGAGAATCCCAGGGATGGGGGAGCCTAGTGGGCTGCCATCTATGGGGTTGCACAGAGTCGGATATGACTGAAGCGATTTAGCAGTAGCAGCAGCATACCCCAGTATAAAATAAAAATTAAAAAAAAAAAAGACCAAGGCTCTTTCCCTTTGCTCCATTAATTGTGCTGATTTGTTGCCTCAAAGCGTTTGCTGTACATGTAGATATTACTTCTGCATTCAAGGCAAGAAAAAGGACAGTGTCAGTCACACCTTTATCTCTTTAATAAGAAAAACAAAGGCTTTTTTCAGTGCCCTCAGCATCACATTTGCCATGTGAGAATATCGCGTTCTCCATGGCTGGTGGACCATCCAACAGTGTCTTAATACCCTGATCTCCTTGAGGGTANTAAAAAAAAAAAAAAAATCTCATTTACATTTTCCTGGCTGCCAAGACACGGAATGACACGGAGGGTGGGGCCAAAAAGAAAATCAGAAAGTTAGCCGAGCGCTCGCTAAAAAATGAAATCCAGCCAAGTTTGGCGCAAGGACACACCTTTCTGGCTGTTAGTCTTTAGGATGTGGGGATCAAAGGGACACCCGGATCCGAACTCCGAGAGCCAGGCAGGGCGTCCGTGCATGCTTGAGTGTGCAGAAGCAGCTTCGCAGCTCTGTGCAGACAGCCTTGATCAGCGGACCTGCGACTCCCCTGAAAGCAAGCCCTGGGGCCCACAGAAGTCTCGGTTCCGAGTCATCTATCTCGGACTCACATACTTGCAGAAAAGGGGAGGTGGAAATTTCCTGAAATCAGAGCCCCTGCAGAGAAAGAAAACGCCAGCGATTAGAGAGAGGTGCCAAGAGATCTGGGTCTGGGGGTGTTCGTGAAACCCAAGGGGTCACACTTTGTGAGTATGCACATTTTAGAGTGGATCTTACTGAGAAATAATTGGGATTTACAGCTGTGAAGATGACGAGACTCTCTGTCTCTCAGTCAAGCACTTGCTCCTGCTTTCCTGGCTGGATTTCTCCCAGAGGGTCAGACCATGACTTACTTATCCCTGCCCCCCCAGGCTCCCCCCTCGGACGCCTGGGGCGCAGGCACCCTTGACGCCTGCACTCCGAGACCTTCTCGGTCTGACCTTCACATTTGGAGGCTGCACGCTTAACCAGGCTGCAGCTGTGATGGCCAAGAATTGCTTAGCAGCGGCCATTATTCTAGGGCTTTCCTGGTGACTCAGATGCTAAAGAATCCACCTACCAATGCGGGAGACTCGGGTTCGATCCCTGGGTCGGGAAGATCCCCTGGAGGAGGGCATGGCAACCCACTTCAGTATTCTTGCCTGGAGAATCCCATGGAGAGAGGACTCTGGTGGGCTACAGTCCAGGAGGTCGCACAGAGTCAGACATGACTGAGCAGCTGACACAGAAACAGGGCTATCAGAGCAAAGATGCTCTCATTCCAACACAGGACGCCGGATGAAAAAGCTGACGTCCACACAGCTGGACTCCAAGCCCAGAATCCACCTGTCCGAGTGGTCAGACATTCTAAACTCTTTTTACAAAACAACCCAGTGCCCCTAAAATTGTCATCAGTGAGGAGGGAGCCTCAGAAAAGCAGGAATAAATGCCGTAGGTGTTGTTATTTATTTTCGTTGTTCAGTCGCTCAGTTGTGTCCGACTCTGCGACCCCATGGACTACAGGACACCAGGCCTCCCTGCGCATCAGCAACTCCCAGAGTTCAGTCAAACCCATGTCCATCGAGTAGGCCTCATCCCCTCTTATCCCCTTCTCCTCCTGCCTCCAATCTTGCCCACCATGAGTGTCTCTTCCAATGTCTGGCACCATCTCCAAACGCCTTTCAGGAGCCAACCTCTACATCACAAGTGGCCACATCTGACGCCTGAGCTTCCTCCAGGCGGTTGGGAGTGGGACGATGGTATGTGAAACCCATGAGGCTATTCCCAGGCGGTGGGGAGGCTGAAGTCCCCAGAGCTCCACTCTGATAGGCAAAGATTTAGACCAGGACTTTCCCTGCAGCCAATCCGGCCCCTTGCCTGTTTTTGTAAATAAAGTTTTATCGGCAGTCAGCCACGTCTGTCCATTTCCATAACCGCCTCCAGCAGCTTTTGTGATACTAGCAGATTCCTGTCGTCATGACCCAGGCCCCGAAATGCCCAAAACTGCAAATATGGGTGATCTGACGAGGGGGTTGCATGGTTGAGACGGAAGGACAGGACTGTGGGTCTCAGCCAGCTTGGACGCTTCCCGTCTGCCAAAGGTCCACGGTGTTGTTGCTGTTCAGTAGGTCAGGTCGTGTGTGACTCTTTAAGACCCCACGGACTGTAGCCCTCCAGGCTCCTCTGTCCACGGGGTTCTCCAGGCAAGGATACTGGAGTGGGTTTCCATGCCCTCCTCCAGGGGGTCTTCCCAACGCAGGGACTGAACCCAGGTCTCCGCATTGGCTGGAGGATTCTTTCCCATCCGAGCCCCCAAGGAAGCCTCAGGAACTCCCTTTATCCGGTTCCAAACGTGCAGCTCAGCATCATTCCCCCATGCTGTGCATCCCCCATGTAGGACTTCTTCCTCTTAGAGCTGGAAGGCTGTGCCCTAGACAGCAGTCATCCACCGTTTGGGCACCAGGGACCAGTTTCACGGAAGACAGTTTCTTCCACGGGCCGGGGTGAGTGTGGGGAACGTTTTAGGGTGATTCATACGCATTGCATTCACCGTGCAATTGGTTTCTATCGTGATTACATCGGCTCGTCTCAGATCATCAGGCATCAGGCGCCGGAGGCTGGGGACCCTTGGTTTAGACTGTCTCCTCCCCGGTTCCACCTCCCTCAGCCCTGAGCAACCATCCTCCTCCACCTCCGCAAGCCTGACTATTTTAGATTCCGCGTAGCAGAGAAATCATGCAGAATTTGTCTCTCTCTGTCTGACTTCATCTCACTTAGCATAATGCCCTCCAGGTCCATCCGTGTTGTCGCAAATGGCAAGATTGCCTTCTCTCTCTCTCTTTTTTTTAAGGCTGAATAATATTCCCCTGTGTGCTTAGACACACGAGGGAACGTTATATAAATACATTTTCTTATCCATTCAACCATCAATAGACATGCACCATGCCTCCGTAGCTAGGCTCAGAAGCATGACTGGAGTTATTGAGGTGCTGTTCTTGAACCACGAGCCATCCCCCCAAAAAAAACCCAGAGCTTGTGCTTCCAAAAGTGGTCGCCTTGAGAGAGTCCTAGCTCAGAGAGAGTCCTAGCTCAGACCCCCAAATCGGGCTCATTTACTCAGTATGCCTCGCATGTCTCAGAGAGAGAAAAATGAAGCTGTTTTGTTTTCTGATCTGGAAGATAGCCAGACTCATCACTTCTCACCAAGGTTGGCAGAGATCATCGCAGCCAGGTGGTCAGTCCTCAGAGGACAGGACAACCTGACCGGGGCTAGGGACCAACACACGGCCCCCACCTCCGAGAAGACAGGAAGGAGACAGGGACTTCCTGTGCGCACTGGCTCAAAACAGGACGGAGCCCCAGGAACCAGATCCCCAAATTACATCATCCTGGAACTTTCACAAACAAGAGGAGAGCAAAAAACAACAACAAAAAAATGCAAGCAGTCTTAAGAGTTGGGAAGTCCCTTCAGGAGCTCTGGGTGGAAAATGCACACTGTCCTTAGCACAGCTGGAGAAGAGTCGGGTTTCTGGGGTCCTGTGGAGACCCTCCGGACAGACACAGGAAAGGTCCCTCAGGAGGTCAGTAGAGACAGCGCTTCTGGACACGTGCAAACCCCACCCGTCTTTCTGCACTCCTGTTTCCCCAGAAGCCAGAAGTCCTCAGAGATTAATGATGTAAACGAAAGGACTGAGCGCATTTAAAGCCTGGGGTGGTTTCTGAACCACGAGAGGAGGTGGGGGAGGGAGTGTACAGGTTTGAAAACCCCCCGGGACAAAGAACAGAGTGGGGTGTCAACGTCCTGATGCGAAGTCTCAAATGCTTCGAGAGCTCCGAAGAGGGTCAAGTCCACCCTCCTCCGAGTGCTGAACTCCGTCCCGGTGTGTGCCTGCGTGCAAGGTGGCATCAGTCGTGTCTGACTCTTTGCGACCCCGTGGACTGTAGCCCCACCCGGCTCCTCTGTACCTGGGATTCTCCAGGCAAGAGTACTGGAGTGGGTTGCCGTGCCCTCCTCCAGGGGATCTTCCCCAGCCAGGGATGGAACCCGCGAATGTTGTTTCCTGCATTGGCAGGTGGGTTCTTTATCACGAGTGCCAGCTGGGAAGCCCCTCTGCTCTGTTGCAAACCCAGAAAAGTCCAATATCCCGGCCTCTCTGGTATCTGAGAAGTCGGTCCTGGGAGTGACCCAGTCTTCACCCAGAGGACGCTGGACCCTGATGGCTGCAGACGACTGAGAGCAGGGTAATGACTCCGTAGGAAGCGGACGGGGAGCCGGCACCACCGTGGGGAGAGAGGAGAAACACTTCTGGGCTGACTTAGCTGAGATCGTACACATATACGTCACCCAAGTTGAGGCGCCGATGGTAAAGAATCTGCCTGCAGTGCAGGAGACGGGGGTTCGATCCCAGGGTGGGGAAGGTCCCCTGCAGGAGGGCACGGCAACCCACTGCAGCATTGTTGCCTGGAGAATCCAAGGACAGAGGAGTCTGGTGGGCTACAGTCCAGGGGGTGGCAGTTCAGTCCAGTTCAGTTCAGTCGCTCAGTCGTGTCCGACTCTGCAACCCCATGAATCACAGCACGCCAGGCCTCCATCACCAACTCCCAGAGCTCACTCAGACTCAGGTCCATCGAGTCAGTGATGCCATCCAGCCATCTCATCCTCGGTCGTCCCCTTCTCCTCCTGCCTCCAATCCCTCCCAGCATCAGAGTCTTTTCCAATGAGTCAACTCTGACACAATTTAGTGACTATCACTTTTTGGGATTTCCCTGATGGCTCAGATGGTAAAGAATGTGCATGCAATGCAGGATACCCGGGATTAATCTCTGGGTGGGGAAGATCCCCTGGAGAAGGGAATGGCTACCCACTCCAGTATTCTTGTCTGCAGGACCCCATGGACAGAGGAGTCTGGTGGGCTCCAGTCCACGGGGTTGCAAAGACTCGGACCGACGGAGGCAGCTGAGCCTGCGTGCAGCACCCCTCACTTGCAGAGACCCACAGCACGGACAGCGTGCCGGCCTCGCCCGTCCCCCGCCTGACCGTGGACACAGATCAGCTGCCCTGCCGTCTCAGAAAATCAGTTCAGCTTTCTGGGACTCCCCAGCCTCGGCTCCCAGTGGCCCATCTCTGCAAGGAGGTCTTTTAATTACCTTTTGCCTCCAAAGACTGGCTCGCCGCTGGAGTTGTGGTTTAAGACATTAGCAACTGAATGGGCAGGCTTCTTACTGTATATCATTGTAATCTTTCATGTCTGAGTAAGCCAGATGGTTTATTATTATTACAAGCTCTGCCTCGAAGAAGAAGAAAAAAAAACACAAACTTTCTATACGAGGATTTGTGAGATGATGGGAAAAGAAAAAAAAATTCGAGGGGACGGGTACAAGCAGGGGGTGGCCTCGTGTAACACAGAATAGCCTGGATTTTAACTGCAAGTCCTCCATGGCCAGTACCTTCCGCTAATCACCGCTCTCAGTAAATAAATAGGTAGATTAGACATATTACTAAAATGGCATTGAAGGTTCACAGGCAGGAGGCTTGTTTCAAAAAATACAGACTCTGCTCAGCAAAGTCGTCACAGCCTTATGTGGAGACCTCAGGGTGGCTGGGCTCAACGCCACTCCGTTCTTAATGTTTTTGCCCAGATTTTTTAAGGTTTTTGCTGTTTGGCTGTTTCAACCTGGCAATTCCAGAGTTGATGCAACAGACAAACATAAAGTTCCATGCCGCTAAGTCACTTTGGTCATGTCCAACTCTGTGCGACCCCACAGACGGCAGCCCACCAGGCTCTCCCTTCCCTGGGATTCTCCAGGCAAGAATACTGGAGTGGGTTGCCATTTCCTTCTCCAATTCATGAAAGTGAAAAGTGAAGTCGTCTCCGACTCCTAGCGATCCCGTGGACTGCAGCCTACCAGGCTCCTCCATCCATGGGACCTTCCCGGCAAGAGTACTGGAGTGGGTTGCCATTACCTTCTCCGTCCAGTTGCCAACTCAGCTCCATTTGGCAATTCCAGAGTTGATGCAACAGACAACCATAAAGTTCCATGCTGCTAAGTCGCTTCAGTCGTGTCCAACTCTGTGCGACCCCACAGACGGCAGCCCACCAGGCTCTCCCTTCCCTGGGATTCTCCAGGCAAGAATACTGGAGTGGGTTGCCATTTCCTTCTCCAATTCATGAAAGTGAAAAGTGAAGTCGTCTCCGACTCCTAGCGATCCCGTGGACTGCAGCCTACCAGGCTCCTCCATCCATGGGACCTTCCCGGCAAGAGTACTGGAGTGGGTTGCCATTACCTTCTCCGTCCAGTTGCCAACTCAGCTCCATAAAGTTCCATAAGGTAACCATAAAGTTCTTCCCAAGGGAAAAAAATTACTTCGGTCATCACTAGAATAATCACTGTAGGGTTTTTTTATTTTTTAAGTTTCTATTTTGTACTGAAAGTGTTGAAAGCGTTATTCGCTGAGCTGTGTCCGACTCTTTGGAACCCTGTGGACTCCAGCTCGCCAGGTTCCTCTGTCCATGGGATTCTCCAGGCAATAATACTGGAGTGGGTTGCTATTTCCTCCCTCAGGGGATCTTCCTGGCCCAGGAATCAAACCTGCAATGCAGGGTCTCTTGCATTGCAGACGGATTCTTTCCTGTTTGAGTCCTAGTTTGCTCTGGGGTTAGCCAACTAACAATGTTGTGATGGTTTCAGATGGACATTGAAGGGACTCAGCCACACATATACACATATCCATTCTCCGCCAGGGTGAGCTGGTGTGTGTATAGGGGTCTGTGCGTGTGCACAGGTGTGCACCTAAGGATAAGTGTATGCATGTTTAGCAATGAGCAAACTTGCAGACATGTCTATGCGTGTGTGTGTAACACGTGAGCCTATGGGCAAGCACACAGCTTACAATTACACAATACTGTAATTGTGTGTGGCTAGGAGTATTTGCACATGTCACATATGTGGATTTCCCAGGCAGCTCCATGGGCAAAGAATCAGGCTGCAATGCAGGAGTTGCGGGATACTCAGGTTTGATCCCTGGATCAGGAAAGATCCCCTGGAAGAGGCAATGGCAGCCCGCTCCAGTGTCCTTCCCTGGAGGATCCCATGGACAGGGGAGCCTGGCCGGCTACAATCCACGGGGTCGCAGAGAGCCGGACATGCCGGAAGCGAGTTAGCACGCAGGCAGGCACACATAATTGCACATGTGAGAATGTGTGTGTGCTTGAATGTGACTATGGGGGTGTGTGTGTCCTTGTGGGAGTCTGTCTGCCCATGTGTGGGTTTCGCTGAATATGTGCTTGCACCTGTGTTTGCATGTGTGTGTGCGGGGAGGAGTGTGACTGGGTGTGTGTGCCTGCCTGAATATGTGCTTGGACCTATACTTGCCTGCGTGTTAAGAATGTGTGTATGAACGTGTGTGTAACTGTAGGTGTATGTGTTCTTATCTGAATGTGTGCTTGGACCTGTATTTGCCTGTGTGTGAGAATGTGTGTGTGTGTGAGACTCTGGGTGTATGTGCGCCTGTCTGAATGCGTGCTTAGACTTGTATTTGTTAAGAATGTGTGTGTGAATGTGTGTGTATGTGCGCCTGTCTGAATGCATGCTTGGACATGTATCTCCCTGTGTGTGAGAACGTGTGTGTCTGTGTGTGTGACTGTGGGTGTGTGTTCCTGTCTGCATGTTGGACCTGTATCTGCCTATGTGTGAGAACATGTGTGTGTGTGTGTGTGTGTGTGTGACTGTGGGTGTATGCTCCTGTCTGAATATGTGCTTGGACCTGTATTTGCCTGTGTGTGAGAACGTGTGTGTGTGTGTGTGTGTGTGTGTGAGACTGTGGGTGTTCCTGTCTGAATATGTGCTTGGACCTGTATTTGCCTGTGTGTGAGAACGTGTGTGTGTGTGTGTGTGTGTG
>SJXQ01000730.1:99385-118617 GCA_006408695.1 Aepyceros melampus | reverse complement strand
CGGGGAGTGCAGAGATCCAGCAAAACGGATGCGGATAGAAGGGACGATTCGACACTTCGTCCCACTAGGGGATTGTACGCGGAGAAATAGCGGACCCTCCTGGCAGTTAAGGATCCCTCGAGAAAGCGGGTTCCCTACCCCCAGAGCCAAGCAGGCTGGCTGAGCAACAAAACCCGTGCATCACAAGCAGGAGTCTTGCCTCCCCCACAGTGAAACAATGGGGGCTGGAAACCCACATCCCGCCCGCTGCGCTCAGTAAGAACCGACACATGCTGGAAAACTCAAAGTACCAGCCGCGTCCAACTCCTTGGGACCCTGTGGACTGTAGCCAACCAGGCCCCTCTGTCCCTGGGATTCTCCAGGCAAGCATACTGGAGTGGGTTGCCATGCCCTCCTCCAGGGGATCTTCCCTACGCAGAGATCGAACCAGGTCTCCTGCATTTAGAGCAGATTCATTACAGTCTCCACCAGCTGGGAAGCTCCGATACCTGGATATGTCCTGCCAAGTCCCTTTACTGTCCACCTGAAAATACCACAACAGTGTCAATCAGCTATAGTCCAAAATAACATTTTTAAAAATATATAAGGACTTGCTATTCACTAAAATTATAAATGCAGAGGACATCTTTCTCCTTCACCCATTCTACATTTATGAGGGGGAGGGGGCTTGCATCTTAGACCGACCGAAGATTGATTTAGCAAGAGAAAAACAGAATTCACAGCATCTTAGACCGACCGAAGATTGATTTAGCAAGAGAAAAACAGAATTCACACACACTCTCTGTTTCTCAAGTAATGAGTGTGTTAAAGCAACGGTTGGAACACGGGCACATTTAGCATCTTTACAGACATGTTTTGTGAGAACAAGAAGAAAACAAGAATTTCAGGCCTCCAAGAGTGGGAAACTTTGGGAAGGCAAACAAGTGGGAGAAACTGACAGAGTGACGTGTGTTTTGCTTTGTTGTTTTAATTCTCTGGCATCCCACAGAGTAAGGAGCTGGGCTCTCTGAATTGCGGTACAAGTGAGAGGTTTTCGTCTGCAGGAGACTCGGGCTGGGGGAGCTGATAGCAAAAGAAAAGTACGGTTGGAACACGGGCACATTTAGCATCTTTACAGACATGTTTTGTGAGAACAAGAAGAAAACAAGAATTTCAGGCCTCCAAGAGTGGGAAACTTTGGGAAGGCAAACAAGTGGGAGAAACTGACAGAGTGACGTGTGTTTTGCTTTGTTGTTTTAATTCTCTGGCATCCCACAGAGTAAGGAGCTGGGCTCTCTGAATTGCGGTACAAAGTGAGAGGTTTTCGTCTGCAGGAGACTCGGGCTGGGGGAGCTGATAGCAAAAGAAAAGAGACGCTTATTTTTTTAAGCCGGGACACCTTCTTTGGGGAGGGAGAGAGCAGCAGGGTTCTTTATCATGCAAATTTCCTCCCTTTGTGAGCCGGGAAATCTCAGATCCACTGTTTCTGAAATCAGGTTTCTGAGACAGGTTGAAACTGCAATCCAGTCTCACCAGGCTCCTCTGTTTGAGGCGTTCTCCAGGCGAGAACACTGAGTGGGTTGCCATGCCTTCCTCCAAGGGAGCTTCCTGATGCAGGGATTGAACCTGGGTCTCCAGCATTTGTAGGCGGATTCTTGACCATCTGAGCCACCAGGGCCCAACCCTGAGCAAAAAAAACTCCATTTGGGGCTGTGGTTCCTTTCTAACCCGTGTATTTGTACACATCCACTGGTCACCCTCTTCAATGTCACAAAACTTCCCCGGAGAGGTGGTTCTCGGTGCTCTTCGCTCTGTGGAAGCTTCTGAGTTAACTCCAAGAGGGGAACGCCTCCAGGGGTCTTTCCGAAATTGCTTCTTCATTGTCTCCAGCTCGGAACAATTCTAATGCCAAACAGCTTTGTCTTGGTGTCTATTCTGCCCCTAAAGGAAATGTTCCCTCAAGGAACTCAGAACTACCCAAACTTAACCTGAGTGTGAGGGAGGCTCTCTTGGGCGTATTTAGATTTCTTGTTATTGTTGGGGTTTGTGTTAAGGTGAGAAAGGGATTTTAAAAATAGAGTGTGAACTTGTATGTACCTTCATTGCAGCACCATTTACAATAGTCACGGGGTGGAAACAGGCCAGAGTTCATGTATGTATGGATGGATAAGTGGGTAGGTGGATGGATGGATGGATGGGGATAAGTGGGTGGATGGATGGGTGGATGAGTGAATAAGTGGGTGGACGAATGGATAGATGGATAAGTGGATAGGGGGATAGATGGATGGGTGGATGGGTGAATAAGTGGGTGGACGAATGGATGGGTGGATAAGTGGGTAGGTGGATGGGTGGATGGGTGGCTGGTGAATAAGTGGGTGGACGGACGGATGGATGGGTGGATAAGTGGGTAGGTGGATGGATGGGTGGCTGGGTGAATAAGTGGGTGGATGGGTGGATGGATGGGTGGATAAGTGGGTGGATGGATGGGTGGATGGGTGAATAAGTGGGTGGACGGATAGATGGATGGATAAGTGAGTACGTGGATGAATTGATGGATGGATAAGTAGCTGGATGGATGAGTGGATGGGTTAATAAGTGGGTGGACGGACGAATGGATGGGTGGATAAGTGGGTGGATGGATGGATGGATGGGTGAATAAGTGGGTAGATGGATGGATGGATGGATAAGTGAGTAGGCAGATGGATAAATGGATGGCATGAGGTCCATCTGTTATTTAGTCCAACCTCACTCTGCTTGCCCCATGACAGGCCAATGAATCAGAGACAGGTATTGAGACAAGGAATACAACTTTGTTCAGGGAGCCAGATAGCCAAGATGTTGGCAAATTAATGTCTCAAAATAACCATCCTGTATGGGGCCTGGAAAAGACTCATTGGAAAAGACCCAGATGCTGGGAAAGATTGAAGGCAGGAGGAGAAGGGGATGACAGAGGATGAGATGGCTGGATGGCATCACCGACGCGATGGACGTGAGTTTGAGCAAGCTCCGGGAGTTGGTGATGGACAGGGAGGCCTGGCGTGCTGCAGTCCATGGGGTCGCAGAGAGTGGACACGACTGAGTGACTGGACTGAACTGATGGGGCCTTTAACAGTCAGGCAGAGGGGCGGGGTTCTCTGAGGCGGGCCAGCACGTGCGATCATAATAACAAACACAGCGGAGAGAAGTCTAAGAAATGGTTCCAACACGAGTCAGAACACACGGCCCTGGTGGAATATGACGCAGCCATGGAAAGGAACGGAACCCTCACACAGAACACACGCCCTGGTGGAATATGACGCAGCCATGGGAAGGAACGGAGCTCTCACACAGGCTACATCACGGGTGGACCCTGAGCGCAGGCTGCTCTCTGAGAGAAGCAAGGCACCGCAGGCCACGGAGTGTACGATTCTGTTCACAGGAAGCGTCCCGAACCGGCAAATCCACGGATCGAAGGTAAACCGGTGGCTGCCAGGCTCTGAGACGAGAGGCTCGAGAGGAGTGACTGCACAGTGCAAAAGGGTTTAAGCATAAAGTTAAAATCATGTGTTCCCGTTGGCAATTTGTTGATTTTAGTAAAGTTTAATAAACCTCACCACCAACAAAAGAACCCCAACAGTAGTCACCCCCGACGCCCCGCTGCAGACAATCTGATTCTCCTTGAGAACACCTGAAGAAAGCCCACTCTGAAGGAGCCCTGACCCTCACAGCTTAGATTTCCCCTCAAGAGCCTCAAGGGACCTTCCCACTGGTCCAGTGGTTCAGACCCTGTATTCCAAAGCAGATAGCGCAGGTTTGATCCCCTGTCGGGGACCTAAGATCTCCTAAGATCTCACCAGCCTTGCTGTCAGAACAAACAAAACAGAGAGCAGAAGCAATGTTGTACCAAATTCAATAAAGGCTTTTAAATCAGCACACTGTCCTCTCTCTGCCCTGGCTTGCACCCAGGAGGTCCTGGCTATTCGCACAAAGTCGCGACCGTGAGGACCCCTCCCTTTGCCAGCGTCCGCTGATTTGGGAAAGCAGCCGTAAGAATAAACAGCGGCAGGCACCCAGCAGTCACCTGCCTCCCTTCTGTGGGCAAAAACGTACTGAAATCTCCCTCAAACTAGGAAACAGCTTCCTCATTACTCTACTGCAGAGAATACTTTGTAACCGTCTATTTTTTTTTTTTTTTGTTCCAAAACCTCAAAACCCATGACAAGTGGCCTATTTCCTGATCTGCACATCTGGGGTCCAGGAATAATAATAAAAGCCAGGTGACACGGAGCAAAAAAAAAAGAAAGAAAAAGATATGGATGTCAGTTTAGTTCTTTATAGTTCCTCAAATTTCCCCAAAGATAGAGTGCCATGGGTGGACCGTCACACACGCCTGCTCTGCAGGGAAGTGGGGACGTTGAACAGGCACACGAAACAGAGATTCTTGTTTTAGGCTAGGACAGATTTCATTAATACTTTTGCTCGTTTCGTCAAATCTTGTGTGTTCTATATCATGACGTTCAGTGTATTTCTCACCACGGATCTCTGTCAAACCTCATCCGAAAAGTCTACAGATACGATACTGGGGTCATCTCACATGTTAAGAGCTGTTGCTGGTCAATCACTAAGTCATGTCTCACTTTTTGTGACCCAAGGACTGCGGCACGACAGCCAGGCTTCCAGGTCCTTCACTGTCTCCTGGAGGTTGTTCCGACTCTTGTCCATCGAGTCGGTGATGCCATCCAACCATCTCATTCTCTGCCGTCCCCTTCTCCTCCTGCCTTCAATCTTTCCCAGCATCAGGGTCTTTTCCAACGAGTGAGTTCTTCGCATCAGGTGGCCAAAGGATTGGAGCTTCAGCTTCAGCATCAGTCCTTCCAAGGAATATTCAGGGTTTATTTCCCTTAGGATTGACCGGGTTGCTCTCCTTGCGGTCCAAGGGACTCTCAAGAGTCTTTTCCAGCACCACAGTTTGAAAGCATCAATTCTTCGGCATTCAATCTTCTTTTTGGTCCAACTCTCACATCCATACATGACCACTGGAAAAACCATAGCTTTGACTGAGATGGGCCTTTGTTGGCAAAGGGATGTCTCTGCCTTTTAATACATTGTCTGGGTTTGTCTCAGCTTTCCTTTAAGGAGCTAGTGTCTGTTAAGAATAAAGATTGATTATTTTTCAAGGTTATACTCCATTTACAGTTATTATAAAATACTGGCTATATTCCCCCTGCTGTATAGTATATATTTGTAGCTCATTATACATCTTGTATCGGAGAAGGCAATGGCACCCCACTCCAGTACTCTTGCCTGGAAAATCCTATGAATGAAGGAGCCTGGTGGGCTGCAGTCCATAGGGTCGCTAAGAGTCGGAGACGACTGAGCAACTTCCCTTTCAATTTTCACTTTCATGCACTGGAGAAGGAAATGGCAACCCACTCCAGAGTTCTTGCCTGGAGAATCCCAGAGACGGGAGAGCCTGGTGGGCTGCCGTCTATGGGGTCGCACAGAGTCGGACACGACTGAAGCGACTTAGCAGCAGCATATATCTTGTAAACACACATCCTTGTAGCTTCATTGTATACATGTATCCTTGTAGCCGATTTTTGCCTTATAGCATAATTTATACCTTGAAGCTTATTTTATGTTGCTGTTTAGCACTCAGTCGTGTCCACCTCTTTGGGACCCCATGAACTACAGCCTGCCTTGCTCCTCTGTCTGTGGGATGCTCCAGGCAAGAATACTGGAGTGGGTTGCCATGCCCTCCTCTAGGGGATCTTCTCGACCCAGGGATCAAACTCACATTTGCTGTGTCTGCTGCATTACCAGGTGAGTTCTTCACCACTGAACCACCGGGGAAGCTCCAGTGTCTCTTTAACATTCCCGCTATATTTTATACGTTGTTGAAGACTTTGCTTTTTTTAAGAAAATCTCATGATCGGTATCCTTAAAGGCAGAAATCTATGGTCCAGCGTAGAAAGGAAAGATGAACAGCCCCAGAGAAAGGTAATGAATATCAGTTCCCCGCCACAAATACCCAGGAAACCAGCCGTCCGTCATAATTAATGGATTATGACCGGGCATTAATGCATCTTTATAATCAGAGAGCACAGTGTGCTTCTTGTCTAAGCGGACAATGGGCCTGGGGACGCTAGGAAGGAGGCGCCTCCTGCCCCACAGAAACTTCCATTTGGGGAAGAGATGAAATTTCAGCAGAGACAGGGAGACACAGGAGTGAAAAATCAGCCCGAAAATAATTAGAAACAGGGTAAGGTAAGGAGGCCTGACCACAAACAAAACAAGCACGCATCAGTTAACAGTCAAAATCTGACTGGAGAAGGGAGCAGCGAGGACGGCCAGAGGTGGAGGCGGGCCGGGACCGTGCCAGCATCCTCAGGCCAACAGCTCCATTTCCAGCGGAGTAGCAGGGACGGCCAGAGGCGGAGGCGGGCCGGGGCCGCACCAGCATCCTCACGCCAGCCACTCCCTTTCCAGGGGAGCAGTGGGGACAGTCAGAGGTGGAGACGGACTGGGACCGCGCCAGCATCTTCACGCCAACCGCTCCCTTTCCAGCATCCTCATGTTATTTCGAGAGAAAGCTCCAGCCAAGACGACGTGAGCTCTGAGACCCTGGAGGCCACAGCCACCACCTCGTGCCCTCCATCAGCCCCCGGGGACCCCATAAACAGGGGTCGACATGCAGCAAGACACTCGTCTGTCCCGAGCGGCTATGTGGACGAGTTCGGGAACACTCCACGTCCAGGCCAGTCAGGGAATCCACAGAGGCTCGAATGGTAAAGAAGCTGCCTGCAGTGTGGGAGACCTGGCTTCGACCCCTGGGTCAGGAAGATGCCCTGGAGAAGGCAGCGGCAACCCTCTCCAGCATCCTTGCCTGGAGAAGCCCACGGACAGAGGAGCCTGGCGGGCTGCAGTCCATGGAATCGCACACGATTCAGTGACTAACCAAGCAACAGAACAACTTGCCAGCTATTGTTTGCTTCTCAAGGAGCCCGCTCAGTGGCGCCCGAGCCCTAAGAGGACCCAGACACCAGTTCCTAGGGTTCTTCGCCAGGCCCGGAAACCACGCCACCTCGTACACGGGCCCCCAAGGTGGCCACCCTCATGTGCACAGCGCCCTCCAAACCCCAGACCCCAGCGCCTGCCACAGGCTGGCTCCGTCCCCAGTGAGAAACTCAGCAGCGTGTGCTCTGAGGTCATGTTGTCAGGAGGAGAACGTGGAAGATGGCACGCAGGTAACAGGACATCATGCTCATGGGGCTTCAATTCCCGCGCTGAAAATTCCTGGGGCGGAGACGGGCTGATGAATTGCAGTGCAGGGCCGGGGCGGGTGGGTGATGGTCGGGGACAGTTCCTCTGCAGAGCTGACCTTTAGAAAGAGCCTTTACCAGGAGCAAGGATTCCAGATGCATGAGTAGCGTGTGCAAATGTCCTGGGGTTGCGAGTGGACGCCACTGTCGAGCAGGGTCTGGGCACCACTGGCCTCTGAAAGGGGCTTGTGTTCAGGTTTGTAAGGCGATGGCGCCCTAGGTTTCAGCATCACAGCTACCCTCTACCGACACTGCTCGGAGAAGATGGAGCCGACAGGTTTCAGCTGAAACTTGACTCTTATAGCGACGGCTGTGAGTCGTCTTCCCGGTGTGAGTGTGTTAGTCGCTCAGTCGTGTACGAGTCTTTGTGATCCCATGGACTGCAGCCCGCCAGGCTCCTCTGTCCATGGGATTCTCCAAGCAAGAACACTGGAGTGGGTTGCCATGCCCTCCTCCAGGGAGTCTTCCCGACCCAGCGACCGAACTCGTGTCTCTCCCGTCTCGTCTCCTGCGTCGGCAGGTGGGTTCTTTACCTCGAGCACCACATGAAGCCCTTCCCACCCCTTCCTTCCCTCTTTGTCTCGGTCCCACGCCTGGAGATCAGCGGGAAAGCCGCAGCCACCGGTCAGTCAACAGGAACACTTTGCTGCTGGGGCGCCTGGGACACGGCTCTGATTTACTGCGTCTGCTCCTGAAGCTGAGTCCGGAGTGAACGCTAACTCTTCTTCATGTAAGATGCAAGAGGTTTTCTTTCTTTCTTTCACCCTTTGTGCCCTGTTTTCTTGCTAAAATGACAGTCCAGCTGTAAAGGCTAATAATTGTTGGTGAGTGGGTCTGGCCGACGGTGTGTCCCGATTCTGCCTCGAAGGCATGCCTCTGCTCTGGGGGGTCAGGGGTCGCCTGCTAAGTCGTGCAGACCCGCGGTCCCTTGTGGGTTACACGGCTGACAGGCCGGAGCTAATGATTAAACCAAGCTGCATTAAACTCCCTCACTAAATTGCTATTATGTGCATGATAGATTACGCTTGTAATCAGCCGATTATTGCCACAAGTGACCTTGCGGGCGGAAGCAGCGTTTCAACGGAGCCAGAATCTCTGACACGCCCGGTGTTGCCGTGGGCACCAGCACGCACACATGTGTGCAAGCAAGTACCTGTGCTTGCTATTTGTCCATCAGTCTTTCCACTGTGCGTTCGAGCAGACATCCTGTCAGGACCGGAAGCCTGAGGTGTAGCCCTCATTAGGGAGCTTTCATAGAAATAAATTAAAAGACGCTAGCTCCTTGGAAGAAAAGCTATGACCAACCTAGACAGCGTATTAAAAAGCAGAGACATCATTTTGCCAACTAAGGTCCATCTAGTCAAAGCTATGGTTTTTCCAGTGGTCATGTACGGATGTGAGAGTTGGACCATAAAGAAGGCTGAGAAGCAAAGAACTGATGCTTTTGAACTGTGGTGTTGGAGAAGACTCTGGAGAGTCCCTAGGACAGCAAGGAGATTCAACCAGTCAGTCCTAAAGGAGATCAGGTCTGGACAGAGGAGCCTGGTGGGCTTAGTCCCTGGGGTGGCCAAAGGTGACTAACGCTTTCACACATATTACAGTTATAGGCTGTGCTTAGTCGCTCAGTGGTGCCCGACTTCGCCACGCCATGGGTGGGGGTGCGCTAGGCTCCTCTGTCCATGGGGATTATCCAGACGAGAATACTGGGGTAGGGAATTTTATATATATATAAGTTCATAATAGATAATTGTATGAATATGCAAGCACGTAAGTTTATACTGCTTGTGGTCCGTCGCTAAATCGTGTCCAACTCTGTGTGACCCCATGGACTGCAGCACGCCAGGCCTCCCCTGTCCATCACCAATTCCCGGAACTTGCTCAAACTCATGTCCATCGAGCGGTGATGCCATCCAACCATCTCATCCTCTGTCGTCCCCTTCTCCTCCGACCTTCAAGCTTTCCCAGCATCAGTGTGTTTTCCAGTGAGGCAGCTCTTCCCACCAGGTGACCAAAGGATTGGAGTTTCAGCTTCAGCATCAGTCCTCCCAATGAATATTCAGGACTGATTTCCTTTAGGATGGACTGGTTGGATCCTCTTACTGTCCGAGGGACTCTCAAGAGTCTTCTCCAACACTACAGTTCAAAAGCATCAATTCTTTGGCGCTCAGCCTTCTTTATGGTCCAACTCTCGCATCCATACATGACCACTGGAAAAACCATGGCTTTGACTAGACGGACCTTTGTCAGAAAAAGTCTCTGCTTTTTCACATGCTGTCTAGGTTGGTCATAGCTTTCCTTCCAAGGACTACGTGCCTTTTAATTTCATGGCTGCCGTCACCATCCCAAGTGATTTTGGAACCAAAGAGAAGAAAATCTGTCACTGCCTCCAGTTTTCACCCTGTATTTGCCATTAAGTGATGGGGCCGGACGCCATGATCTTAGTTGTTTGAATGCTGAGTTTTAAGACAGCTTTTTCACGCTCCCTTTTCACCCTGATCAAGAGGCTCTTTAGTTCCTCTTTGCTTTCTGATGTTAGAGAGGTATCATCTGCATGGCTGAGGCTATTGATATTTCACCCAGAAAATTTCACACACACCTGATGTGTGTAGCGTCTGACTCCTGTTTGTATGATAGTGTGAACATCGGAACATAGAGAGGCAGGACCTCTGACCCAGGGTCAATAGCAATTGTAAGCACAGGGTGGAGATTATTGGCAATTTTTCAATTTACTTCCCCGAGCCTCTAGGCAGTTTTCAGAGGCCCTGTAGTGACCATTCGGTCACTGAGCCAGTGTCTCTGAAGAATTTAGAGAAGGAAGAGCCCACGGGTGGGAGACAGAATTGGCTGGAGGTCAGGTGATGGGGAGAGTCGTCTGGAGGTCAGAAATGGGGAGAGTCATCCAGAGGTCGGAGATGGAGAGCGTCCGGAGGTCCCATGATGGGGAGAGTTGTCTGGAGATGAGCTGATGGGAGAGACCATCTGGAGATCGGGTGATGTGGAAAGTCGTCTGGAGGTCGGGTGATGAGGGAGAGAGCTGTCTGGAGGTCAGGAGATGCGGAGAGTCGTCCGGAGGTTAGGAGATGGGGAGAGTCATCTGGAGGTCAGGTGATGGACAGTTATCTGGAGGTCAGGTGATAGAGAGAGCCATCCGGAGGTTGGGCGATGGGGAGAGTTGTCTGGAGGTCGGGTGATAGAGAGAGCCATCCGGAGATCGAGTGATGGGGAAAGTCGTCTGGAAGTCGGGTGATGGAGAGTCATCCCGAGGTCAGGCGGTGGGGAGAGTCGTCTGGAGGTCGGGTGATGGGGAGAGTCGTCCTGAGGTCGGGCGATGGGGAGAGTTGTCCAGAGGTGAGGTGATGGGGAGAGTCGTCCACAGGTGAAGTGATGAAGGGAGCCGTTTGGAGGTCAAGAGATAGGGAGAGTCATTTGGAGGTGAGGTGATGGGGGAGAGAGTCGTCTGGAGGTCAGATGATGGGGAGAGTCGTCTGGAGGTCATGTGATGGGGGAGAGAGATGTCTGGAAGTGAGGTGATGGGGGAGAGAGCTGTCTGGAGGTTAGGAGATGGGGAGAGTCGTCCCGAGGTCGGGCGATGGGGATAGCCGTCCGGAGGTCGGGTGATGGGGAGAGAGCCGTCTGGAGGTCAGATAACAGAGGACACACTGTTTCAAGGTCAGGCACGGGGCAGGCGGTGGGCAGGGTGTGTGAGTGACTTGCTTTCTGGGTTGGAAGCCCTCGTGTCTGCTCCCTGTCTTGGGGGTGAAGTGAACCCCAGGACAGATCCATGCCTGGTCTGCACAGCTGAGCTGATTCTGGGCGTGGCGCCTCCTGCCTGCCCCGCTTCAGGAAACGTGGACGTCTCCTCCCAGGTGCCCCCGGGTGCAGCCTGGCCTGGATCTTGCTTCTGGTCTCCTCCCTGGCGTCCCTGGGGTGGTGCCTGACATCCCCCCCACGCCCACCCGGATTCAGGGTCCCTGTGGGGCCTGGTAACACTGCTGCAAGGACGAGTAGACCCCACAGCTCTGCCCACAGAGTCGACGTGCAACTGAGGGCCGCGCAGTCACCCCCAGGCATCTCCGCAACGGGAGCAGCCCCCGTCCCGACACCTGCCGGAGCCAAACGCCAAAAACCGGCCAAGGCATCTCGGCTCTGCCGTCTGTCAAACTGAAAATCACCACGAATCAGGTGAACGAAATGCACTGTCTACACAGCAATGCCCGGCAATTTGGGGAAAACTTAGAGGAGGGCTTGGAAACCCACTCCAGGATTCTTGCCTGGAAAACCCCATGACAGAGGAGCCTGGCAGGCTACAGTCCACGGGGTCACAAAGAGTCAGTCATGAAAGAGGTCACTTAGCACTCAGTTCAGTTCAGTTGCTCGCTCGTGTCCGACTCTTCGTGACCCCATGAATCGCAGAACGCCAGGCCTCCCTGTCCACCACCAACTCCCAGAGCTCACTCAGACTCAGGTCCATCGAGTCAGTGATGCCATCCAGCCATCTCATCCTCTGTCATCCCCTTCTCCTCCTGCCGCCAGTCCCTCCCAGCATCAGAGTCTTTTCCAATGAGTCAACTCTTTGCATGAGGTGGCCAAAGTACTGGAGCTTCAGCTTTAGCATCAGGCTTTCAAATAACACCCAGGACTGATCTTCTTTAGAATGGGCCAGTTGGATCTCCTTGCAGTCCAAGGGACTCTCCAGAGTCTTCTCCAACACCACAGTTCAAAAGCATCAATTCTTTGGCGCTCAGCCTTCTTCACAGTCCAACTCTCACATCCATACATGACAACAGGAAAAACCATAGCCTTGACTAGATGGACTTTGCTGGCAAAGTAATGTCTCTGCTTTTTAATATGCTATCTAGGTTGGTCATAACTTTCCTTCCAAGGAGTAAGCATCTTTTAATTTCATGGCTGCAATCACCATCTGCAGTGATTCTGGAGCCCCCAAAATAAAGTCTGACACTGTTCCACTGTTTCCCCATGTATTTCCCATGAAATGATGGGACCAAATGCCATGATCTTAGTTTTCTGAATTTTGAGCACTCACCCCTCCCCAAATTTGTATGTGGAAGCTCTATGCCCCGCAGTGGGATAGTGTTAGGAAGTGGGGCCTCTAGGGGGTGATTAGGGTTAACAGAGGGCAGTGTTTCATTTTTTCATGGTGCATTTGTGCCGTTATAAGATGGAGAGGGCTTCCCTGGAGGTCAAGCGGTTAAGAATCTGCCTGCCAATTCAGGAGACCAGGGTTCAATCCCTGGGTTGGGAAGATCCCCCGGAGGAGGGCATGGCATCCCACTCCAGTGTTCTTGCCTGGAGAATCCCCATGGACAGAGGAGCCTGGCGGGCTACAGTCCAGAAGGTTGCAGAGTCAGGCACGACTGAAGAACTCAGCATGCACTCACGGGAACATAGCAACGGGGCGGCGGCTGGAAGCCGAAGGAATCCGTAGGATTTTCTAAGCACAAAGGGGCCTCCTTCAACTCCCGCTGCTCCCGGCCGCGGCTGGAGACGGCGTCCCAGGACGCCTGCCCCTCGTCATCCCTGGATAAACAGCTCCTGACACGTTTTCAATATGATTACATTAGAACAAGTGGGTCGTGATTGATAACCTAATATCCCGGCCACGCGAACCATCCATCATGGGAAGTGTATTAATTATTCAATGTAGCCCTCTCACGCAAGAATCAATGTGGGAAATGAAGAGAAGGGACTCCCGACTCCCCACAGACCCCGATGACGACGGTGCGATACAAAAGGAATACGAAATCATCACAGCCCGTAATGGGCGGCTTAATAAAATCCATTTATTTAGCTGTCAAAGGCATGGCGCGGCTGCATTTTACAAAAGGATAATTGAATATATTTTTAAATTCTATTTTGTTGTATTTTTTTTTTTTGGACACAGTTACACGTGTGTTTTAAAGGGGTCATTAGGTCTGAAATGTGCAACTGATACATTTGGGGAGTTGGTGGTATATGAATGGGGCGTCGGGGGTGCTGACCCTCGAACATTCAGGGGGCATGAATTGGACATCCTGGAGGGGGGCATGGCAACCCACTCCAGCCTTCTTGCCTGGAGAATCTCATGGACGGAGGAGCCTGGCGGGCTGCAGTTACGGGGTCACAGAGTCCGGCACAGCCGAGCAACTCAGCGTGCACGTGGCCCTGTTAATAAAAAGTTCCCGTTCACCGGGGTGTGCAGATGAGTCTGCCTGAATGCTTACGGCACCTTCTCCAGGGGCACATCCGTCCTTTCCCAAAGTCTTGAGGTTCGGACGAGAGGGGACCCCTTTCTGAGCGATGCTGGAAAGAACTCGTGCAGAAGGTTAGCATTCGAGTTAGGCTTCAGACAGATTTCAGACTTTTCTCGTGTAAACGCTCTGGAACAACCTTACTAGCTTCATCCTGGCGTCTCTGGGGAAGGCGGAGATGAGGTCCATGGGATAAACCGTCAGCAGGGGAACTTGCCGGTATCCCGGCTGCAGCACGGGCCATGCCATCTTTGCTTCCGACTCTGCTTTTCTCCCCATTAGGAGAAGCAAAGCACCAAAATAGCTCATGCGGGGGCCTCTAATGCGCCCGTGAGATCCCTGAGCCCCGAGACACATGGCCCTCTAGGCCCTCAATATTACGGAGCCGCGCCCCATCCCCAGCAGAGGTCAGAGAAACGAGTCAACCAACCGCCCCCGGGCCCAGAGCTCACACCCAGGTCCTGCTTTTCCCCTGCTTTCCCCTCTAGAGAACCGCAATCTGGGTCAGAAAGTATGACGCAGCCCTGACAGTGGTTTAGTTCTCCGTGTGCTTGGGGACCGAAAAAAAAAAGAAAAGCAACTCTCGAAACCTCCTGTTTATAATAATCGCTAATGGATGCATTTCCACATGCCACTGGGAAAGGCATGTTTAAGACAATTTACAACAAAACTGTCAAACGCTTCTCGGGAAGGGCCCCAGAAAACAGACCGAGGGGAATGCCGCTTATATATTCAGGCCAAGACAGACGCGTCTCTTGTCGCGCGCGACGCGACGTTTAAAATAATAAAAATCCTAGAAAAGGACGCGCTCTACCGTTGCAAACACGCTCGTGGGTTTCTCTGTGTGTGTTTGCGATTCGCCTCGGACATCCGTTGACGCAGCCTTGGTTCAGGAGGTCGGGGTAACTGTCGCCCAATTATCTATTCGCTGATTAACCCAAAACACAACAGGTGTCCACTAGGTATGTGAATAGCTTAGGAAAACAGGTCCAGCCATTTAAAAATTGCAAATCTATGCAGCATGAATACAAACCAGACGTTTACAGCTCAGGGGCAAGGCTGGGTTTGTGCTTTTTTTTTTTTTTTCCTCAGGCACTGGTTTCAAGAAAGAAGGGCAAACAATAGGTCTCTCATTATATTTCTTGAGCAGGCTGTTACACCTCCCTTAAAGGTGCCCTGCAAATTACTGACACTCGCCTTTCACAAAGTCAAGCCCGTTTTGCGGACGAGAATTTCGGACACGATTCCCTGCCTCCCCGTGTGGGAAGCCGCCTTGTTTGGAAGAAGATGGGGTCTGAGATCCACACACCACCGTGCTTACCTCCTCAAGTCCTCAACAAAAAAGAGTATTCGTTCAGCCTTTCAGAGGTGTCTCTCTCCCTGTTAATGCCGTTTTTTTTTTTTTTTCCAGCTTCTTTCTTTTCCTTAAAATCTCACAGACTCTCTGAGTGCTTTGTAAATGCTGGGTTCTGAGCGTGGAAAGACACGGTGGCTACATATATATATAACCATCTTTTAATTTCTCTTAAAAATCTAACCTTAGAGACGAATTTATTTGCAAAGCAGAGAGAGAGGCAGAGCTGTAGACAACAAATGTGTGGACACCGATGGGGAGGGACACACAGGGTGAACTGGGAGATTAGGGTGAACGGTGTATACTGCTGATACTGTGTATACAATGGAGGGGCTTCCCAGGCGGCTCAGTGGAAAGGATCCGCCTGCAGTGCAGGAGATATGGGTTCGATCCCTGGGTCGGGAAGATCCCCTGGAGGAGGGAATGGCGCCCACTCCAGCATTCTTGCCTGGAGAATCCCACGGACAGAGGAGCCTGGTGGGCCGCAGCCCATGGGGTCACAGAGTCGGACACGCCCGAGCGACTGAGCAGGCACTTAAAATAGGTGACTAAGGAGAATATGCTGCACGGCACAGGGAACTCCGCTTAGCGCTTTGTGAACCAGATGGAAAGGAAATCCAAAAACAGAGAGGCTGATGCATATACCCAAGCGTAGCTGACTCACTTTGCTGCACAGCGGAAACCAACATGGCATTGTAAAACGACTATACCCCATTAAAATTAATTAGAAAAAATAAGTCTAACATTTCCAGGGCCTCCCCGGCAGTCCAGCAGTTAGAACTCCAGGCTCCCAGTGCACGGAGCAGGGATTCCATCCCCGATCGGGAAGCTAAGATCCAGTAAGCCTCAGACCGTGGCCAAAGACGCAATCTAACCTTCCTATAGAGGTCACCGCCTGCACCAAGAGAAACAAAAAGCTGAGGACACAGCAGGTGCCGCTTTATCACGGTTCCCTGTTCCGTGGACAGTGAAGGTTTACAAACCCTCCTCCAGGTTGGACATGGGTGCCCACGTGCCCCACCCTCCAGAGGCTGGCGGTTTGATGGGGTCATACGTGCAAAGTATTAAGTCTCTCCATGCCCATCTGAGACATTCAACATCCCCACAGCCCATTTCTTCTTTTTTAAAAAAATTTTTTTATAGGATTATAGTTGATTTCCCTGGAGCGGGACCTGGCAACCCACTCCAGTATTCTTGCCTGGAGAATCCAGTGGAGAAGCCTGGTGGGCTACAGTCCACGGGGTCACAAAGAGTCAGACATGACTTAGCAATTCAACAACTACATCTGAAATGCTATTTCTGTCTTGCGAATAAGCTCATTTGCACCATTTTTTTTTTTTTGGCTGGCGGTTTGATGGGGTCATACGTGCAAAGTATTAAGTCTCTCCATGCCCATCTGAGACATTCAACATCCCCACAGCCCATTTCTTCTTTTTTAAAAAAATTTTTTTATAGGATTATAGTTGATTTCCCTGGAGCGGGACCTGGCAACCCACTCCAGTATTCTTGCCTGGAGAATCCAGTGGAGAAGCCTGGTGGGCTACAGTCCACGGGGTCACAAAGAGTCAGACATGACTTAGCAATTCAACAACTACATCTGAAATGCTATTTCTGTCTTGCGAATAAGCTCATTTGCACCATTTTTTTTTTTTGCTTTCCTCGCCCTGACTGGGAAGTTAGCGTCCGATCTTCTGATTCGCGTCAGCTGAAAGTAAAGCTTCTCATTCTATCTGACGCTCCTCTCCACCAACATGGAAAAGCCTTCTTCCTTCCCTTGCCTGCCTGCCTGTGTAGCAAGTGAACTTCCAAAGCTTGTCACGGTCCCAGGGCACTCTCTGACCAAACTCCCTCCTTGACAGTGTCCTGGTGACCCAGCCCCGCTCAGAGAACCGGCCCCTCCCCGTCTGTGACGTGGACATCATGTCCAGCTGAGGGCTTAGGTGCCCTCAACCAGGCAGGGAGACACCTGTGACATTGCAGTCTCTGCTGACCCACAGCCAGGTTCCCAGCGAAGGCGTCCCAAGGGCCACAGGTGGATGGATGCTCGTGCAACCCACTCCAGTATTCTTGCCTGGAGAATCCAGTGGAGAAGCCTGGTGGGCTACAGTCCACAGGGTCACAAAGAGTCAGACATGACTTAGCAATTCAACAACTACACCTGAAATGCTATTTCTGTCTTGCGAATAAGCTCATTTGCACCATTTTTTTTTTTTTGCTTTCCTTGCCCTGACTGGGAAGTTAGCGTCCGATCTTCTGATTCGTGTCAGCTGAAAGTAAAGCTTCTCATTCTATCCGACGCTCCTCTCCGCCAACATGGAAAAGCCTTCTTCCTTCCCTTGCCTGCCTGCCTGTGTAGCAAGTGAACTTTCAAAGCTTCTCATGGTCCCAGGGCACTCTCTGACCAAACTCCCTCCTTGACAGTGTCCTGGTGACCCAACCCCGCTCAGAGAACCGGCCCCTCCCCGTCTGTGACGTGGACATCATATCCAGCTGAGGGCTTAGGTGCCCTCAACCAGGCAGGGAGACACCTGTGACATCGCAATCTCTGCTGACCCACAGCCAGGTTCCCAGGGAAGGCGTCCCAAGGGCCACAGGTGGATGGATGCTTGGGACCCTTTCTGAGCATCTTATAAGAGGCAGTGTTTTCTACTCCTTTTGGTGAGCAGGTGGTGTGGACAGGTCAGCCAGGCTTGAAGTTTTCTCATAGATGAAACAAGCCAACAAAAAAAAATAAGACTCTCATTCATCCATCATCCATCTATCCACCCATCCACCCATCCATCCATCCATTCATCCATCCACAATCCATCCTTCCACCCATCCATCCACCATCCATCCACCCATCCACCATCCATCCACCCACCATCCATCCATCCATCCACCATCCACCCTTCCATCCACCCATCCACCCATCCATCCACCCTCCATCCATCCACCCATCCATCCATCCATCCATCCACCATCCATCTATCCACCCATCCACCCATCCATCCACCCATTCATCCATCCATCTATTCACCATCCACCCATCCATCCATCCACCCATCCACCCATCCATCCATCCACCATCCATCCATCCACCCATCCACCATCCATCCATCCTTCCATCCTTGGTTGCCAAGGGGCCCGATTTGAGCTGGTTCTCATAAGACTAGATGAGGAGGGTTCCTTCCCACTGAGAACCAGTTCATTTCTAATCAACATAACATGAAAATTCTTTATGAATCTCATAACATCAAAGTTGTGGTTTTACCCGTTTTAAAGTGGACAGTTCAGAGGGAGGGGGGTTCAGAACGGCGAACAAGTGTATACCTGTGGCAGATTCATGTTGATGTATGGCAAAACCAATACAATATTGTAAAGTAATTAACCTCCAATTAAAATGAACAAACGCAATAAAACACTATAAATAAAGTGGACGGCTCCGTCCAGCGGGGCTTGGTTTAGGGGGGCCACAGTGTGTGCAACCATCACCTCCATGTGGTTCCAGAACGTTCTCACCCCCCCAGAGGACACCCTTCTCCATGAGCAGTCACTCCCCTCCCCTGCCCCAGCCCCTGGCATCTCTAATCCAATTTCTGCCTGTGTGTTTGGCCGTGCAGGACTTTCCCTGTAAACGGAACCACTCACTGCGTGTGCTTCTGCGTCTGCTTCTGTGAGTGAGCACCCTGTGTTCAAAGCCCAGCCACAGCGTGGCCTGAGTCAGAGCTTCCCCCCTTTTCATGGCTGCGTGAAATTCCCCTGTGCGGATGGGTCCCCATGCTGTGTATTCACCCATCCATCCATCCATCCATCGTTCATTCACCCACCCACCCATCCACAGAAACACCCATCCATCCACCCACCCATCCATCATCCACCCAGCCATCCATCCAATATCCATCCATCCGCACATCCACCCACCCACCCACCATCCATTCATTCAGCCAACCATCCTTCCATCCATCCATCCACCATCCCACCATCCACCCACCCATCCATCATCTACCCAACCATCCATTCATCCATCCATCCACCTACCCATCCATCATCCACCCAACCATCCATTCATCCATTCATCCACCTAGCCATCCATCATCCACCCATCCATCCATCCAATATCCACCCGTCCACACATCCACCCACCCACCCATCATCCATGCATTTAGCCAACCATCCTTCCATCCATTCATCCACCATCCATCATTCATCCACTCATCCACCCATCCACACAAACATCCATACACCCACCCAACAATCCATCCATGCATGCGACAATCATCCAATCATCCATCCATCCACCTACCCATCCATCATCCACCCAACCATCCATTCATCCATCCATCCACCTACCCATCCATCATCCACCCA
>SJXQ01000730.1:63843-98492 GCA_006408695.1 Aepyceros melampus | reverse complement strand
GACACACACAGAAGCGTGAGCGGCTGGCAGGTGAGGCCCGCAGTTCCTAATGAGCTTTTCAGCCAATGAAAAAGTCCAGCAGCTCTTTCCGACTCCCACCAACACACACGCACTCATTGCACAAAAATCCACTCTGGAGATGGATCCCCGAGGCCTCGGGTTGGCGTTGGGGGTGGAGGAGCGGTTCTCCCTGCCAGGTTTTCACACTGAGCAAGAAATATGAGGGCCAGGGCTCCATGCTCCGCCTTGAGTTTCTGGCCGAGGAAAGGGGGCCCAGGCCACCCACAAAGGAGGCTGCCAGGTCCAATCGCCCCCAACCCCGGCATTCCCACGAGCTTCTCCCCGATTTCCTGTCTCATGGCCGGGCTGTCCCTGCAGACCCAGCATGTCCCCCAACCCCACTCCAGAGGAGGGCATCGAGACCCCAGGACCCTAGTCATCTAATAGCAGACGCAGGGAAGGAAAGCAGCCGAGAGACCCCCCAGGACGCGGGGCAGACACAGGACGTGCCGGGCCGAGCCTGCCCAGCACCGGGGGCTCTGGCTGCGGGCCCAGCCACAGGTCCCAGGCCCCATGCGCCCCCCGGCCACAGTTTCTGGGCAGACCCTGGGACGTTTCCATGTGTCCTTCACTCATCAGAACGAGAACTTTCAGTGCAACAGAAGGGCGTGCCTCCACATTTAAGTCCCGGGTTCAAATAATGACATGAGTATCACTAATTAACGTAAGTATTATTTGTGATAACAACGAAAATGAAGAAGTGTTGTTTGTGATAGTAACTAACATGGTTAATCAATAGTGCAACGGAGGGTGGGGCTGTTGGCCTCAGAACTGTGAGTGGGTCCCCTCTTGTTTCCATGCCATATACATGCACACACTTTGTACACACACACATTTCCCTGCCACACACACACGCACACACATTCCACACATGCATTTCCCTCCCGTACACACATTCCACACACACATTTCCCTGATGCACACACACGCAGACACATTCCACACACACATTTCCCTGCCACACACACACACACACACATTCCACACACACATTTCCCTGCCACACACACACACACACACATAATCAATAGTGCAACGGAGGGTGGGGCTGTTGGCCTCAGAACTGTGAGTGGGTCCCCTCTTGTTTCCATGCCATATACATGCACACACTTTGTACACACACACATTTCCCTGCCACACACACACGCACACACATTCCACACATGCATTTCCCTCCCGTACACACATTCCACACACACATTTCCCTGATGCACACACACGCAGACACATTCCACACACACATTTCCCTGCCACACACACACACACACACATTCCACACACACATTTCCCTGCCACACACACACACACACACACACACACATTCCACACACACATTTCCCTGCCACAGACACACACATTTCCCTGCTGCACACACACATGTACACACATTCCACACACACATTTCCCTGTCCACACACACACATCCCACACACACATTTCCCTGCTGCACACACACACACATCCTTTCTAGCTCTCCACACACGCACACACACACATATTTTACATGTGTACATTATTTCCCCACTGTGTACACACACACACACCCTTTCTACACACCCACACACTTTCTCTCTCTCCCCACACACCCACACATTTCCCTGCTATACACACACATATATGTCCCCTCCATAGACAGCTGCACACACTCTCTCTCCCCACACACCCACACAGTTCCCTTGCTGTATTCAGACACAGTCTCTCTCTCTCCCCACACATACTTACATATTTCCTCACCGTACACACACACCCACACACCCTGTACACATGCACACGTTTCCCTGCTATAGACACACACACACACATTTTCTCTCTCAGCACACACACACACACACACACACACACACACAGATTCCACAGACGTACATCATTTCTCTGCTGTTCACACACACACAGACACACATACACCCTTAGACATTTCCCCTCCATACATACCTACACACATTCTACACCACACACACTTTCTCTCTACCCCCCACACACATGCACACACATTCCACAGACATACATCATTTCCCCACCATACATACACATACATTCTCTCCACACACACACACACACATCTCCCTGCTGTACACACACACTGTATACACACACATTCTCTCTCTCCACACACACACACCCATTTCCCCACCATACACACATGCACACACCCACACATTTCCACCCCCCCAACACACACATGCACAGACACACACTTTCTTTCTCTCCCCCTCACATGCACACACACACCCATTTCCCTACCATACACGCACACACACACACATCCTTTCCCCACCCTGCAGACACACACATTCTCTCTCTCCCCAACACCACACATGCACACACACACAGTATGCAGGGTTTCTGTCAGTCTCACGGAGCTCCAATGAGACTGTGAGGAACGTGAAAACCTGCGTGATCACATCTGACAGCTCCTGGCAGCTGGGCAGCGGAGGCCTGCAAAGCATCTCTCTCTCCCGATCCGAGATTGAATTTGGACTGAAACACAGGGCTCATTGAAGCAGCAATTAAAGGGCCTTATAGACTGCAGGAGAATGAAATGATTAATGCAAAGAGTCTTGTTTAATGGGGATATTAAGTAAACTGCTGGTTAAAATGCTCATATATCACCCTCGGGCCCCTAATTGGCTTCCTGTTCCGACGGCATGTGGCATTTTCAGGAGGAATTACGTTCCTTGAGCACGGCCGTTGCAAACGCAATAAATCAACCCCGTGGATTTTAGCTAATTTTGATGGAGACTAAATTGAGGCCATAGCACAGGAGAGGGCTCGCAATTAAAGTTCATCACAGCTTCCGAGACACAGAGAGAAGGGTGCTGAGGACAGACACCACCCTGCCCCTGCCGGCCGGCAGCCTGCAGACGCAGCTCCTGCATCTGGGACCCGTGAAAGCAGGGCAGCCTCCTCATGCCAGGGATTCACAACACGCCAGCCTTCAGCGCGTCTCAACTCCAGGATGCCCTGCGTGCACATCGCAGAGAAAACCGCAGCTGAAGGAGGAGAAAGTTCCGTGTACAGTTACGGGCTCAACTGTACCACAGGTCAAGCCCTGACTTCCAGGACCTCAAAACGTGGCTGTGTTTGGAGACCAGGTTCTTTAAAAAGCAGGTCAGGTCAGGTGAGGGGCTTCCCGGGAGCCTCAGGGGAAAAGCCTCTGCCTGCCAGTGCAGCAGACACAGGAGACCTATCCCTGGGTGGGGACGACCCCCTGGAGGAGGAAATGGCAACCCACTCCAGTGTTCCTGCCTGGAGAATCCCATGGACGCAGGAGTTTGGTGGGGCTACAGTCCATGGGGTCGCAAAAGAGTCGGACACGACTGGGCCACTAACACTCGCTTTTTGAAAATGAGGTCACGAGGCTGGGTCCTGATCCCACAGGCCTGGGGTCCGTGTAAGAAGAGATCGGGACACAGACACACCCAGAGGGAGGAGCTCCTGAGGGTCCGGGGAAGAGACGGCCGTCTACACGCTGAGGAGAGAGGCCTCGGAAGGACCCAGCCCCACCCACACCTGGACCTCAGATTTCAGCCTCCAGGACCAGGAGATAAGCAACGCCTGACGTTTAAGCTTCCCTGGTGGCTCGGACGGTAAAGCGTTCTGCCCGCAATGCAGGAGACCCGGTTCGATCCCTGGGCTGGGAAGATCCCCTGGAGAAGGAAATGGCAACCCACTCCAGTACTCTTGCCTGGAGACTACCACGGATGGAGGAGCCTGGTGGGCTACAGTCCACAGGGTCGCAAAGAGTCAGACACGACTGAATGAGTGCTTTTGCTTTTGATGTTTAAGCCACCCTTGTCCGTGTCACTCGTTACAGAATATCTAGCTGACTAATACATACGCCTGAGCATGAGAATGTTTCTGAAGACTTTCAAACTCTTTGGAAATCCCGATTCACACTCAAAACATGGCTCCACAAACGTGTTTCTTCCGACGCCCTAGATATTAGCAATGCCCTGCTGCTCAAAGCTTCTCTGTCTTTGAGGATGCGTGTGTTGTGCTAAGTTGCGTTAGTTGTGTCTGGCTGTTTGTGACCCCATGGATCACAGCCCACCTGGCGCCTCTGTCCTCCGCTATCTCCCGGAGCTTGCTCAAACTCATGCCCGTCGAGTCGGTGATGCCATCCAACCATCTCATCCTCTGTCATCCCCTTCTCCCCCCGCCTTTAATCTTTCCCGGCCTCAGGGTCTTTTCCAATGAGTCGGCTCTTTGCATCAGGTGGCCAGAGTGTTGGAGTTTCAGCTTCAGCATGAGTCCTTCTGATGAATATTCAGGGTTGATTTCCTTTATGATCGACCCTTATCTGTTATTAGATTCTCCTAAATATATAACTTCCCATGATGTGCCTCCTAAAAGCCCCTAGACCCCATTTCCTGAGTCTTGTCACTTCTCCACAAAATTTTCACCGTTTGTTTAAATGACATACAAACCACAAGTCCAGGCTTCCTTGAGGTTAAAAACCTTTTCAAGAAGGCCTTATGTGCATCTAAAACAACCCTGTTTGCTAGTTAAGCTTGTCACTTTAATTCACAGCCCTCAGGTTGGAACATAAGAGAGTACAGGAAAGGTTTTTCGTCCCTCCGCTGCAACTGGTTTGAGTGAATGACGTGTCCGTTAGTTAAACATCTTTCTTTTTCTTTTTCTGGCCTCACGAAGCGGCATATGGGAATCATGGTTCCCCAACCAGGGATCGAACCTGTGCCCAAGGTAGTGGAAGCGTGGGGTGCTCACCTCTGGGCCACCAGGGAAGCCTCGGGAACTTGCCGGGTGGTGCAGGTGAGACAGCATCTTTGGTTACTCAGAACAAGCCCAGCCGCACCTGGGCGTGTGCTAATGAGGCGGCTCTGGGAGGTGGGGGCTGGTTGCCCGAGGAACCAACCACGTGGTTGGAGGGTTGGCCCTTTTCATCCCACCCCCAGCCTCCATGGAGGGCAGAGGGGCTCTGGATTGAGTTGCTACAGACAGCCAGGGGTTTACTCAGTCTTACCTAATGGAAGCTCCATGGTTCAGGGAGCTTCAGGGTTGCAGAACCCACCCACAAGCTGGGAGCGTGTTGCCCCCAGACTCCACGGAGGCAGAAGCTGCTGCACTGGGGACCCTCCCGGACCTTGCCTCCATCTCTTCCTGTGTGTGGCTGTTCGTCCCTGAAGAAAAACGGTAAGTCCAGCGTTCCCTAAGTTCTATGAGGAAGAGAGTCGTGGGGACCCTGTGGTTGCTCCCTATTGGAGCTTCAGCAGCAGCATCAGTCCTTCCAATGAATATTTAGGGTTGACTTGCTTTAGGAACGACTGGTTTGATCTCGTTGCTGTCCAAGAGGCTCTCGAGAGTCGTTTCCACCGCCACCGTTTGCAAGAATCATTTCACAGCGGGTCAGTGTTTTCCTGGCTTGCGCTGCTGTGTCCTGGAGTTTGCTCAGCCTCAAAGGGGCCGGCTCGGGTTTTCCGGTTGGCGCACGAGCTCGGCTTCCTGCAGACAGAGCTGAGCACGGTCTGTGTGCATCGTGCCCTCCTGGTTTCTGGACAGAGAGAGAGGTTTCCTTCCCCGGGTGAGGAAGTCCCTGTGGGGAGATGCCCCAGACCACAGGCAGAGTCCAGGCTCCTTAGCGAATACTCATCTCCCTGGGACACGGGGTCCCCAGCGTCTGGGATGTAACGCCTGAGGATCTGAGGTGCAGCTGCTGTGATAATAATAGTGATAAAGTGCTTCAGTCATTTGACACCATCCCCCCACCTGCACGGGGGAAGCATTATCTCCCGTGAAAGCAACCCCGGTGCCAAAAACGCCTGGGACCGCTGTCTTGTAAGGATAAGGTTCCGCCGTGTTGCCGTGAGAGCGTGTGGCCACAGGGTGGCCCTGATGCTGCGTGGGCCTCTGTCTGTCCAGGAATACGTGTGGCTGCCCGTGTGCGTTTGTATACGTGTACGGATCTGTGTTGCTTACGTGTGTGCATCTGTTTATTCCTGCCTCTTTCTGTGTTGTGCTTGTAGCTCTGAAAGTGGAAGTGTTCGCCGCTCAGTCATGTGCAACTCTTTACGACCCCTGGACTGTCGCCCACCAGACTCCTCTGTCCATGGGACTCTCCAGGCAAGAGTGCTGGAGTGGGCTGCCATGCCCTCCTCCAGGGGATCTCCCAGGCCCAGGGATGCAACCCAGGTCTGCTGCATTGCAGGTGGGTTCTTGACTGTCTGAAGCACCTGGGAAGCCATTAGTAGAGCGGGGTGAGTCTCTGTGGTCCGGCGTCTCTGTGTGTGTGCGTGTGCGTGCGTGTGTGTGTGTGTGTGTGTGTGTGTGTCTATAGGGCATCTGTGTCTATAGTCTGTGTGTGCCCATCTTTTGAAAGGTGTCGGTGTTTCTTCCTTTGTGGCTCTGCTGGCTCTTCCTGGCTATGGGGGCCTTTCCTCCACCTGGAGAGAGCAGGCTGCTCTCGGGCTGGGATGCTCAGACCTCTCTTGTTGAGGACGCGGGCTCTAGGGCCCGTGGGCTGGCTAGTCGTGATCCAAGATTGAGTAGCTTCTCAGCAGGTGAGATCTTCCGGGACCGGGGATCGAACCCGTGCCTCCTGCTTCGGCAGGTGGATTCTTTACCGCTGAGCCGCCAGGGAAGTGGACGTGCCCGTGCATGTGTGTGCCTCTGTGCTCACGTGCCTATGTGTGTGCTTGTTACTGCAGCTGTGTGTCTGTGTGTCTGTCTGTGTCCCTGTTTATCACCCGCTGTGTGTGTGTTTATAGGTCTGTGTGTCTCTCTATTCCTCATGCATCTGTGTGTCTACATGGATGTGCCTGGAGCAGATGACCGCACTCTTCTCATTTGCTCCTAGAAGAGAGCGTATTTACGGTTGTTAACAACTGAACTGTAGCTTTCCACCCTGCAAGCAGCTGGAGAGCCAACACTTAAGGAGCATTACTCTCGAGGCTGGCCTCACCCATCGTTGAAGTCTTTGGCGGATGCCGTGGTCCCACGCTGGTTCTGCTAAACATGTAGGCCACGGGGACGAGGAGCGGTGTGCTTTCCACCCACCGGGGAGGGCAGTGACCTAAATTGAAAGATTCCAGTGACTCGCCGGGTCTCTCAGTCTTTTTACAGCCTCCTGGTTCCAAGGCAACTCCGGGCAGCGTGAGCGTCTGAACAGGAAATGCCTGGAGGCTCAGGATTCAGGCACCAGGGCCCAGGAGGTTGAGGCGATCTCACGGCCCCATGTTCAGGGCCAGGAGAGGACTTCCGCGTTCATGCTGCTAGGAAAGGGCTTCCTGTTCAGGGTCCACTGCGCACCTCCATTATTGCTGCTGTTCACTTGCTCAGTCATTTCCGACTGTTTGCGACCCCATGGTCGGCAGCACGCCAGGCCTCCCTGTCTGTCACCAACTCCCAGAGTTCACTCAAACTCATGTCCACTGCGTCGGTGATGCCATCCAACCATCTCATCCTCTGTCGTCCCCTTCTCCTCTGCCTTCAGTCTTTCCCAGCATTGGGGTCTTTCCCAGGGATCCCTAATTAACACCTTGCACCCTGAGCTCCCAAACCTCAGCATCTTTTGCTGGAAAACCCCAGCCTCCGACACACACAACCATCAGCTCTCTCTGTCCCATCTTCCCTGCCCTCCTTTTCCCTCTGCCCCAATTTGTTCACCTATATTTTTAATTATGACTTTTCCCCGTTTCGTTCCATCATATTTCCTGCATATAGGTCAGCGTAAATTGTTTTTAAAATAATGGGGATGTACGTTTTAAAGGAGAAACAGTTTGCCAGGACTGTTGGTACCTCAAAGGATCTTGCGTTTCATCTTCCTGTGGTGGGAATAAGCACTCCCTGATTAATTTGCTTTTAAAAAAAAATCTGGGACTTGATCACCAACGCTTTCTCATGATGAGACTCACCTACAGCGCCTACTGAGAAAAGAAGTGTTTTTTTATTTTATTTTCCCAGAAGCTCTGCTAGAAAGATGAAGGCAGTTCTGAGAATTCCACCATGATATTTCTTCTCTGATCCTCCAACTGCCTGACAGAAGCCACCTCCCACTGGCCACAGGTCTGGGTGGCCCTGGAAACGCCTTATTGCTTTGAGGGGTGGGTTTAGAACTCCTGGATGGGGACTTCCCTGGCGGTCTAGTGGTCAGGACTTTGCTTTCCAGTGCAAGGGGTTGTGGGTTCAATCCCTGGTCACAGAGCTAAGATCCCATATGCCTCCTGGCCAAAAACATAAAGCAGAAACGCTACTGTAACAAATTCAATAAAGACTTCATTTTTTTTTTTTGCTGTTTTTTATTGAGTTTATTTATTTTAATTGCAGGATGATTGCATTACAATATGGTGATGCTTTCTTCCGCACGTCAACATGAATCAGCCAGAGGTGTGCGTGTTCTCCCCGTCTTGAGCCCTCTTCCCACTCCCGCCCCACCCTGTCCCCGTAGGTGGTCCCAGAGCAGCGGTTCTGGGCGCCCTGCTTCATGCATCAAGGTCGCAGGGGTAGTCTCCTGTACTGTGGTCATGTATCTCCTCTAATGCTAATCCCGCAAAGCACCCCAGAGAATTCCCGGAAGACAGCGAGTCATCAGAACCCAGGAACACCTTGGTCTCTCAAGCAACACTTGACCCCATCTTTCCAGGAGAACTGGACCTTCGTTCAGGATGCAGAAGGTTCTAAAAACCGAGTCCAGAGGAGAAGCAACGTTTTACGGACTTTCCTTCAATCTCTAGAGAAAAGTTCCCATTTCAGTCCTAACCTGCTGGGAGGCGCTTCCCCGGTGACCCGGTGGTAAAGAATCTGACTGCCGAGGCAGGAGTTGCGGGTTAGAGACGGGTTCGATCCTTGGGGCGGGAAGATCTGCTGGAGGAGGAAATGGCCACCCACTCCAGTGTTCTTGCCTGGAGAATCCCATGGACAGAGGAGCCTGGCAGGCTACAGTCCACGGGGTTGCGAAAGGGTCGGACACGACTGAAGCAACTTCGCATGCACGCACGCAACCAGCCCAGAGACCTTCCCCAGGGAGGCTGGCCGTCTGAATTAACACGGACAGGGGCAAAAGCAGTGAGCGAGAGCGATCCTCTCCCACCCCTGGCTCCTACAGGGTGGTTCATGCAGGGAGACGACGGGACCCCTGAGATGAGTAACAGATGGGCTCCACGGGGTCACACTTGTCACATTTCATAACACGGGTGGTTTGCAGACAGCTGCGCTCTATTAAACAAAAAACAATAAACTCATGTCCATTGACGTGGCGGCGGCGAGAGCGGGGTGAGCGGGCGGGGGCTCCTGGCTGTCCACGCCCTGGGACGCAGAGCCGAGGCCGCGGGACCCGGGGTCCGTGTGCGGAGGACGACAGAGAGGGCTGCCCGTGCGCGTGGCTCTGCGCTGCCACGGCCGCTGCTTCTGCCGCGGTCGTGGTGGTGGGGGCTCTCATCATCGCCCTGCTGATGCAGGGCTGGTTTTCTCTGCTGCTGCCCTTGCTGTCATTTTCGCGGGGGTTTCCATTCCTTCTGTTGTGGCCGCGAGTGAGCACGTTCCGTCAGAGCTGCAGTGTGTCTGGGTTCGGCAGGGAGCCCAGATGGCTGAGGGGAGGGGAGCACCCACACATCACCCAGATTTAGGGAGAAACTGACTTTCTGAGAGGCACCACGTGCTGGGTAAATGGTGTCCCCTCCACGCACATCGTGACCGCCAGAACCTCTGAATAAGACCTTGTCCGGAAATAAGATCCTTGCAGGTGTGCTGAAGGGTGTGAGATGAGGTTCCTCCTGGATGGCGTGGCCCTACACCCAGGGACAGGTCCTTTTAAGAGACAAAATAGAGGAGACACAGCGGAGAAGCCACGTGGAGACGGAGGCGGAGACGGGAGGGAGGTGCCACCAGCCCAGGGACGGACACCTGGAACCCCCAGAAGCCGGAAGAGGCGGGGAGGACCCTCCCCTGGATGGTCCTCCTCTGCACGGAGCTCAGCCCTGGGACCCCTGGACCTCAGACGTCGGGTCCTCAGGACCAGAGGGAGGGTGGATCTGCGTAGTGTAAGCCCCCAGTTTGCAGTGCTTGGTTGGTGGAGACACAAGGTACTCTTACTGAGGGGTGCACAGGGGCCCCTACTCAAGACGTCACGGTAGTGCCTGGCCAGAGCAGTCTTTTCCTTCTGCAAAGTGTGGCTTTCGACGTGGGTTCCCACGACCAGGGTGAAAGCCGACTGCCGCGCTCTGTCACTGCAGAAGAGAAGCAGGCATGTCGCAGTTCAGTCACTCAGTCGGTCCGACTCTCTGCGACCCCATGGACTGCAGCACGCCAGGCCTCCCTGTCCAGCACCAACTCCCAGAGCTTGCTCAAACTCATGTCCATCGAGTCGGTGATGCCATCCAACCCTCTCATCCTCTGTCACCCTCTTCTCCTCCTGCCCTCAATCTCTCCCAGCATCAGGCTCTTTTGCAAGAAGTCAGCTCTTTGAATCAGGTAGCCCATGTATTGGAACTTCATCTTTAGCATCAGTCCTCCCAGTGGCTATTCATAGTTGATTTCAGAGTTGATTTCCTTTAGAATTGATTGATTTGATCTCCTTGCAGTCCAACGGACTCTCAACAGCACCACGGTTCTAAAGCACCAGTTCTTCAGCACTCAGCCTTCTTCATGTTCCGACTCTCATCTCCATACATGACTACTGGAAAAATGATAAATTTGATTGGCAGACCTTTCTTGGCCAAAAAAAACATAGGCTATATATTAATATGCACCCATAAAATTGTACCTTAAAATTTTAATTGCATATGATTTTCAGGGATCAGAAAATGCTTTTCTCTAGGTTTGTGATCAGCCATTGAAATATGTGAAACCCACAGTAGGTGACTGCATGTACATCAAATATTCAGTGTCGTACAGTGCAGTAAAGACAGGAAGTAGGTGAGCACTGTTCAGGGCTGCAGCTGTGGAGGGTAGGAGCTGACGGTTAAAGGGTATAGATTTCTCTTGGAGATGCAGAAGTTGACTGCCATGACGGCTGCACAGCTCTGTAAATTGTATCTCAGTAAACCTGCTCCACGGAGAAGGCAACGGCACCCCACTCCAGTCCTCTGGCCTGGAAAATCCCATGGACAGAGGAGCCTGGTAGGCTGCAGTCCATGGGGTCGCTAAGGGTCAGACACAACTGAGCGACTTCACTTTGACTTTTCCCTTTCATGCCTGGAGGAGGAAATGGCAACCCATTCCAGTGTTCTTGCCTGGAGAATCCCAGAGACGGGGGAGCCTGGTGGGCTGCCGTCTCTGGGGTCCTACAGAGTCAGACATGACTGAAGTGACTTAGGAGGAGGAGGAAACCTGCTTCAAACCACATAGAACCATTTTTAGCCCATGGGTGGGCCGTACCAAAGCAGGTGATGGGGCATCGTTTGCAGCCCTGCTGCAGGATATGGGAAGTGTCCTCAGAGTTGCCATCATGGTCTGTGGTGGCATTTGCTGCCAACTGTGAACATTCCTGAGCTTGAGCCATGAACAGCAGAACTCGGGTGTTGTCGGAAAGAGGCCAGCGGACTCCACCTCACTGGAGAAGGCCCCTCGGAAGAAAGCTTGCAGAGCCTGCATTTCCACAGCAGCGTTGTGTTTTCACCGCTGAGCACCACATGACCCTGCAACTGATATCAATTTTATTTTATCACTCATTTTTTATTTGTTGTTTCGACATATGTCTAACGGCCGTTTTTACCTTCTGTAGCATCGGGCATCATAAATGAGGAAGTGGGACTTTTGTAAGGAAAACGCCTTAGATGTAGTTCTGAGATATAGTGCTACAAAAATAAAATAAAACCATAATCATGATCAATGGGGCTTCCTGGGTGGTGCTAATGGTAAAGAATCCGCCTGTGAATGTAGGAGACGTGGTTTCAATCCCTGGGTTGGGAAGATCCCCAGAAGAAGGGAAACCCACTCCAGTGTTCTTGCCTGGAGAACCCCATGGACAGAGGAGCCTGGTGGGTGAGAGTCCACGGGGCAGCAAAGGGTCAGACACGACTGAAGCAGCGTCGCATGCACAGAGCTGTGGCCGGTGAGGACCAGGAGACCTCCCCTATCCCCACCCCCCTGCCACCAACCCATGAACCCAGAGAAGCAGGTGGCACCCCAAACAAGTGCTGCTCCTGGAGGCACCTGGCCGTGGCAGAATGGTCAGGCCACTCGCGGTGATTAGCCATGGGCACGTTCTTGTGGTCAGAGGGTTTGTGAACCAGCACAGGAGCGGGGGTGGCCCCAACACGGTGTCTGACCGCCGTGCTGACGGGCGGCGGCCCCCAGTGCCATAAACTGCTGGGTGTCACTCCCCTCCTCCCGGAGAGGAATTAAGAGAGCAGGTACAAAAATAAACATTTCCTGCCACACAGGCACTCACTTTTGACAGGCAAATCCCCTCCAGCTAAGAGGGGAGAGGGCTCCGGGGCCGGGCTGAGCTGGGTGAGGGGAGTTTGTCATCTGTATGCAGAAGGGGTCTGCAGTTTCCTTCAGGGAAGGGGGTCTTGAGGATGGGCAGCTGACACACACAGGCTCACATGTGTACAGGCACCCGCTGTCATACACACACATGCACACAGGCAGACGCAGACACACAGTCATATACAAATAGAGACACACAGAGACACATAGTCATACACACAGACATATATGCAAACAGAGACACAGACACACACATGCACAGACACAGACACACATGCAGACACACAGTCTTACACACAGACATATATGCAAAGACAGAGACACATAGACATGCACAGAGACACACAGGCACACGCACGTACACAGTCATACACAGATACATACACACAGTCACATACACAGGCACACACAGACACACAGTCGTACACACAGAGATACATGCACACAGATACACAGTCATGTACACACACAGATACACACAGTCACATACACAGGTACACACAGAGACACAGTCATACACACAGAGATACATACACACAGTCACATACACAGGTACACACGGAAACACAGGCAGACATACACAGTCTTATATACACACAGGCACACACAGACACACAGGCAGATATACACAGTCCTATACACACAGATACACAGTCATACACACACAGATACACACAGTCACATACACAGGTACACACAGAAACACAGGCAGACATACACAGTCTTATACACACACAGGCACACACAGACACACAGTCGTACACACAGAGATACATGCACACAGATACACAGTCATGTACACACTACCTCCCCTATCCCCACCCCCCTGCCACCAACCCATGAACCCAGAGAAGCAGGTGGCACCCCAAACAAGTGCTGCTCCTGGGGCACCTGGCCGTGGCAGAATGGTCAGGCCACTCGCGGTGATTAGCCATGGGCACGTTCTTGTGGTGCAGAGGGTTTGTGAACCAGCACAGGAGCGGGGGTGGCCCCAACACGGTGTCTGACCGCCGTGCTGACGGGCGGCGGCCCCCAGTGCCATAAACTGCTGGGTGTCACTCCCCTCCTCCCGGAGAGGAATTAAGAGAGCAGGTACAAAAATAAACATTTCCTGCCACACAGGCACTCACTTTTGACAGGCAAATCCCCTCCAGCTAAGAGGGGAGAGGGCTCCGGGGCCGGGCTGAGCTGGGTGAGGGGAGTTTGTCATCTGTATGCAGAAGGGGTCTGCAGTTTCCTTCAGGGAAGGGGGTCTTGAGGATGGGCAGCTGACACACACAGGCTCACATGTGTACAGGCACCCGCTGTCATACACACACATGCACACAGGCAGACGCAGACACACAGTCATATACAAATAGAGACACACAGAGACACATAGTCATACACACAGACATATATGCAAACAGAGACACAGACACACACATGCACAGACACAGACACACATGCAGACACACAGTCTTACACACAGACATATATGCAAAGACAGAGACACATAGACATGCACAGAGACACACAGGCACACGCACGTACACAGTCATACACAGATACATACACACAGTCACATACACAGGCACACACAGACACACAGTCGTACACACAGAGATACATGCACACAGATACACAGTCATGTACACACACAGATACACACAGTCACATACACAGGTACACACAGAGACACAGTCATACACACAGAGATACATACACACAGTCACATACACAGGTACACACGGAAACACAGGCAGACATACACAGTCTTATATACACACAGGCACACACAGACACACAGGCAGATATACACAGTCCTATACACACAGATACACAGTCATACACACACAGATACACACAGTCACATACACAGGTACACACAGAAACACAGGCAGACATACACAGTCTTATACACACACAGCACACACAGACACACAGTCGTACACACAGAGATACATGCACACAGATACACAGTCATGTACACACACAGATACACACAGTCACATACACAGGTACACACAGATACACAGGCATACATACACAGTCTTATACACACAGGCACACACAGACACACAGTCATACACACAGATACATACACACAGACACACAGTCATGTACACACACAGATACACACAGTCACATACACAGGTACACACAGAAACACAGGCATACATACACAGTCTTATACACACACAGGCACACACAGACACACAGTCATAAACATGCAGAGATATATACTCACAGTCACATACACAGGCACACACAGACACACAGCCACATACACACACAGATAAATACACACAAGCACACAGTCATATACAAATAGAGACACACACAAGCACACAGTCATACACACAGACATACATGGAAACTCAGACACATACATACGCACATACACAGACACACAGGCACACATACACAGTCATATACACACACAGGCATATACAGACACTTGGACACTCACAGTCACATATACACACAGACATATGCAGACACACAGGCACAAACACAGTCATACACACAGACGCACACACAGTCATTCACATAGACACACCTGCAAAGACAGACACACACACATACAGGCACATTCACAAAAACACATGGACACACAGAAAGATGCAGACATGAAAGAGACACACACACGCATACACACAAATGCACAAACACACGTATACAGATGACAGTCATATACACAGGGACACGGGTTTCCACAGGCACACAGAAGCGCATGCACAGACACATGTGCAGCCTGATACACACAGATGTGGGCACGCACAGACACACGCAAAAGCCTTCACAAGTGACACGCAGAGGGAGATGCACACACTGTCACGGACACACAGGCACACCGAAGCACACTTCCAGAGAGCCGTGCACACACACACACCACGCACACACATGGGCACCAGCCCAGATGCTCAGACACACCCAGAGTCATACACCACACGCTGGCCTCGGTGGGAGCCGTGAGGCCGCCCTTTCCTGCAAACACCTGCCACGAAGTTTGTGGGGAAAGGATGTGAATGACGTGTGGTGGGTGGGGGGGTCGCTGAGCACGACGGGGAGCCTTCACCATCCGCGGAGCTGCCCGCCAGCCCCACCGCCGTCACTCAAGGGAATGAGGGAGCTCACAGCCCGACTTCCAGCCCCAGGAAATGAGTGTCAGGGGAACGAGGGACGCGCTGGGACCCGGGCGGCTGGGGGAGGAGGCACTCGGGGCAGGGAGCAGGGGGTGGCGGGGGGCCCACCCCAGGGTGAAGCCCCGAGCCTCGCCCCCCGCCCCACCTCCCCACCAGCCTGCCCGTGCAGGTCCATCGGTGGCATAGCGTGTCATGATGTGGCCGGCTCTCCTGACAGCCCCGGCTGACTCGGGCATTAAATCATCGCCCTGAGGGGTGCTCACCGTGGCAATTTCTGCGGGTGCTCCTGTCATCTCCTCCCACACAGTACCTATCACTTTTGACATGATTGGATCAAAATTAGTCAGTACATTTAGATGTAAATTAGAGACATCCAAGAATAATGATCCGCGCGGAGGCTCAGCCCCGTGTAATTGACATGGCAACAGCTTCCTTCCCCAGCGCCGCCTCGCCCGGCCTTATTAAATACCCTGATAGCAAAAGTCGCGTATCAAAAAAAGTCAGAAAACTTTTTTGAGGGGCATATTTAACTAAAGCCTTAAATCCCAAATAACTCTGTAATGTTAGCTTGCCCTGTACTTAGGACTACCAAACAGCTCATCCCCGCACGCATGGAGATGTGACCGGCCCCTCTTGCAGCCGGGATCCCAGCCCCCAAGCCTGGTGCCCAGCGCACGCACGGCGGGGCCGGTTGCTCCCTCTCTCACCCAGATGAGAGGTAGTCTGGAAATCCCCTCCCTGGATGGGCAGGGACACCTGCTCCTGGTGTCCCGTGCAGGGGCCAGCGAGGACGGAGCAGATGGGACATCCGCCACTGGGACGTCTCAGAGCCAGCTAGACGCCTCCACGGGGCCCAGCAGCAGCGTCTCCAGCCCGTCCTGCTGGAAGTACCACTCGGCTGCGCCGGGAGCACAGACGTCCCGGCGGTGACTTCCCCAAACAGCCCAGGGCTCTCTGCACCATCCACCCCAAGAGGCATCTGAGAGGAGCACCAGGGGTGAACTGGGCTCCCCACGCCCCCATCCAAGGGAGACTTGCCTGACGCCAGGCCAGACCCCCGTGAACCACAGTCCTGGGGCAGAGAGAGACCCTGGAAGGCTCCACCTCCGTCAGGCTATCCACAGGTTTGTGGTGCCAGAAGCTGGTTCATAACAACTCAATGCAGGAACCGACTGATTCTACTTTGCCTGTAACTGGACAGAGAGAGAGAAAGATGATGGGTAGACAGACAGGCAGACACACAGACAAACATGAATAGGCAGATAGATGATAGAGAGTGTAACGTGTGGACAGACTGATGGAGGGTAGGCAGGCGGATGGGTCAGTGAATATGATACATAGGTAGGTAGTAGGTAGATTCAGAGACAGAGAGAGAGGCGGATGGGTCAGTAAATGACAGGTAGGTAGGTAGTAGGTAGAGAGAGAGAGAGAGAGTAGATGACACGTAGCTAGATGGTTGATACATTCGTGTTAGTAGACACAGAGATAGATGCAGACAACACAGATGACAGAGAGGAAGAAATGGCTAGACTGATGGATAGATCAGCCTGTGATAGGGAGATGGATAAGAAATAGGTGATTAATATGGTTCCCAGGTGGCTCAGCTGGTGGAGAATCTGCCTGCAATTGGGAGACCTGAGTTCCATCCCTGGGTCGGGAAGGTCCCCTGGAGAAGGGAACAGCTACCCACTCCAGTACTCTGCCCTGGGGAATCCCATGGACTGGTATAGTCCATGGGGTCGCAAAGAGGTGAACACAGCTGACCGACTATCTCTCCCTCAGATGAACACAGGCTTCCCAGGTGGCACTTCCCAGGAACACGCCTGCCAATGCCAGAGATGTTAACGGCACTGGGTTTGATCCCTGGGTCGGGAAGATCCCCTGGAAGAAGGCATGGCAACCCACTCCAGTATTCTTGCCTCAGAAATCCCATGGACAGAGGAGCCTGGCGGGCTAGAGTCCACGGGGTCACAAAGAGTTGGAAACGACTGAGCGACTTGGCAGACACGCACACATACACGTAAATATGAAGATGGGTACGTAGGTAGCTAACAGACAGGTGTGAGGCCAGCAGCTGACGCGTGGTGGATAAAGTGACGCCACACAGGTGTATGATAGAACAAAGACAGGTGTGAGGCCAGCAGCTGACGCGTGGTGGATAAATTGACGCCACACAGGTGTATGATAGAACAAAGACAGGTGTGAGGCCAGCAGCTGACGCGTGGTGGATAAATTGACGCCACACAGGTGTATGATAGAACAAAGACAGGTGTGAGGCCAACAGCTGGTGCATGGTGGATAAATTGACGCCACACAGATGTATGATAGGTGTGTGTAGATATACACAGACTTGGCACGCATGCCACGTTGCTTCAGTCGTGTCCGACTCTTCACAACCCCAGGGACCGTAGCCCACCAGGCTCCTCTGTCTGTGGGAGTCTCCGGGCAAGAAGACTGGAGTGGGTTGCCATGCCCTCCTCCAGGGGATCTTCCCCACCCAGGGATCGAACCCGTGTCTCTTACGTCTCCTGCGTTGGCACGCAGGTTCTCTACTACTGACCACCTGGAAAGCCCGTATATAGACATCCACGGGGGAATTACAGGAACCCAAACATACGGGTTTACATATTTCATCAGAAGCTGTTAATAAAACTGCCGCGCGGGTCCAGCGGAGAAAGGAGTCCTGGGTACTTTGTGGAAGCGTGCAATCTGAAACAAGTCATCTGCAGAGAGACCACCCTGCGCCCGTGGACACAGTGGGGGCAGCACAGGGACACACACAGCCGAGCCTGTTTCAGCCTCACCGCGGGAATCAAAAGGGGTGATTAGTGCTTATTTAGCCTGTCACCTGTGTTTGCAGCAGCCCCGCGTGAGGAATTGTAACCAAACCCTTCACGTCCGGCTGGGTGCCCGGCAGCCCGCATTGCGGGTACCACTCGAGGGAAAAGAAACCGCTGTGAGTGACAGCTGGACCTGTCTCCATGCCGGGGTCCCTGGGACCAGGTGCAGGCCGCCCCCCACCACTTGACGGCCACTTGGGCGGCATGGAAAACCCGTGTGTGTCCCAACACCCCCTTCCCAGGAGGCAAGAACATAAGCAAATTAGCAGTGTTTTCGGTGGAGAGATGCCAGGCTGCCTGCAGTAGCAGACATTCCCCGCCACCGCCCGGGTTGTCAAGCGAAACGAAGGATTCCTGAAATAGAGCAAAGACCAGCGGGGGGAGGGTGAGGGCGCACTTCTAACCTCTGGACCCCAGAGGGTCAGTCACCCCCGCTCACTCCTGCCCCACCCCCCAGCCTCCGGCCAAAGCCCCAGCGTGTTTCTAATGAATGGGACGCTTGGCTCTAGCCAGCTGCCACCAAAGTCAGACAGCTTGCTGTCTCAGGAAGCAACCAGAAAGATCTTCCCGTGGGTGCCAGCCAGAGAAGCCTCCACAGCACTGATTTCCAGAAAGAACAGAGCTGCAAATGCGGTGGGTGTTGTACCCTGTGTCGCAATCACGTGGTCTTTATGAACTTAAAAATTAGAATCTCCTAGATTGCTTTCTTTTCCAAAACGCAACGAGACAGACTTCCCTGGTGTCCAGTGGTTGGGAGTCCACCTGCCGATGCAGGGGACACAGTTGATTACATACTACATGTAATTACGGGCTGCCCTGGTGGCTCGGCAGTGAGGAATGTGCCTGCAGTGCATGAGACATGGATTCGATCCCTGGGTTGGGAAGATCCCCTGGAGAGGGGAATGGCCACCCACTCTCCAGTATTCTTGCCTGGAGAATCCCATGGGCATGGAGCCTGGGCGGGCTGCAGTCCGTGGGGTCACAAAGAGTCAGACAGGACTGTGTGACTAACAGTATTATACATAGCTATATATGTTATATAATTTATAACTGTTCAGTTCAGTTCAGGCGCTCAGTCATGTCTGACTCTGTGACCCCATGGACTGCAGCACGCCAGGCCTCCCTGTCCATCATCAACTCCCGGAGCTTGCTCAAGCCCATATCCATCAAGTTGGTGATGCCATCCAGCCATCTCATCCTCTGTTGTCCGCTTCTCCTCCTGCCTTCAATCTTTCCCAGCATCAGGGTCTTTTCAAGTGAGTCAGCTCCTCACATCAGGTGGCCAGCGTATTGGAGTTTCAGCTTCAGCATCAGGCCTTCCCTTCCATTAATAAATATTCCGGACTGATTTCCTTTAGGATGGACTGGTTGGATCTCCTTGCAGAGCAAGGGACCGTCAAGAGTCTTCTCCAGCACCACAGTTCAAGAGCATCAATTCTTCGGTGCTCAGCTTTCTTTATGGTCCAACTCTCAGATCCATGCATGACCACTGGAAAAACCATAGCCTTGACATTTGTTGGCAAATGGACATTTGTTGGCAAAGTAATATACTATATTTATCTATTATAATTCTATAATTACAATAGATTACTGTAGTAGAAGAGTTGACTCATTGGAAAAGACCCTGATGCTGGGAGGGATTGGGGGCAGGAGGAGAAGGGGACGACCGAGGATGAGGTGGCTGGATGGCATCACGGACTCGACAGACGTGAGTCTGAGTGAACTCTGGGAGTTGGTGATGCACAGGGAGGCCTGGCGTGCTGCGATTCATGGGATCGCAAAGAGTCAGACACGACTGAGCGACTAAACTGAACTGAACTGATGATAACTGATGCTTTTCAACTGTAGCATTGGAGAGTCCTTCTCCAGGGAATCTTCCTGACCTCAGGGAAATGGCAACCTACTCCAGTACTCTTCCCTGGAAAATTCCATGGACTGAGGAGCCTGGTGGGCTACAGTCCATGGGGTCGCAAAGAGTCGGACATGACTGAGCGACTTCACCTTCCCCAGCAAACTCCCTCCTTTGAGATATTGTCAAACACATGATCTGGGGGAAGGAACGGGCGGGAGGACTGAGAAAGTAGCAAGGACGGATGCACCTCCGTGTGTGAAGGAGACGGCGTGTGGGAAGCTGCTGTGCAACCCAGGGGTCAGCTCGGGGCTCCGTGATGATCCAGATCGGGGGAGTGGGGGGAAGGGTGGGAGGGATGCTCAAGCGGGAGGAGATATGTGTATATGTGGCTGGTTCATGTTCTTGTAGAGCAGAAACTAACGATATTGTAAAGCAATGATCCTCCAGTTAAAAACAAAGCTTTAAAACAATGAAAAAAGCACAGCATTTGGCGGGGAGCATGTGTCTTTACCACATCTGAGTGGTTTTCAGCTCCGAATCCTGGTTCCAAGGAGAAACGCAGGTCCCAGGCATCCCCACCACAAACGGCACCGTTGGGCTGCAGAGGAGCATGGCCAGGGGCCCCTGTGTGGCAGGCGTGACACAGGAAATGATCTTCTGATGCCTCTCAGCCGAGAAGAAGCAGAGGTAAGAGCCGGACTTGGTGAGACAGACACGCCGTCTCACTCCCACCCACAGTCCCGTCATCACACACGTCCTCACACCCACCAGGACCCGGGGCGGCCTCTCAGAAGGGCTGAGACAAGAGACCGGCCGGCTGCTTTGGCCACACACCAAATCAGTCATGTCTGGACCCCTGGTTCCTAATCTATGAAATGATCTGGACAGGCAGAGGGTAGATGCATAGACGTGAGTGGGCAGATGATGGAGAGATATGATGGACAGACAGATACGATGGATGGATGGACAGATATAATGGATGGGTGGATAGACAGATATGATGGATGGAGAGATAAACAGATAGATGTTAGACAGATATGAGGGATGGATGGATGGATGGATATGATAGGTGGATGGATGGATATGATGGGTGGATGGATGGATATGATGGGTGGGTGGATGGATATGATGGGTGGATGGATGGATAGATAGATATGATGGATGGAGAGATAAACAGATAGATGTTAGACAGATATGAGAGATGGATGGGTGGATGGATATGATGGATGGATGGATGGATATATGGGTGGATGGATGGATATGATGGGTGGATGGATGGATATGATGGGTGGGTGGATGGATATGATGGGTGGATGGATGGATAGATAGATATGATGGATGGAGAGATAAACAGATAGATGTTAGACAGATATGAGAGATGGATGGATGGATGGATATGATGGGTGGATGGATAGATGGATGAATAGACAGGTATGATGGATGGATTGATAGATGACATGATGGAAGGATGGATGGATAGATTTGATGGATGGAAAGATAAATAGATAGATATTAGATAGATATGATGGATGGATAGATGGATGGATGAATAGACAGATATGATGGATGGATTGATTGATATAATGGATGGATGGATAGACAGATATGATGGATGGATTGACAGATGATATGATGGAAGGATGGATGGATAGATTTGATGGATGAATGGATAGGCAGATATGATGGATAGATGGATAGATATAATGGATGGATGATAGATATGAGGGATGGACGGATAAATAGATGTTAGATATGATGGATGGATGGATAGATGGATAGATATGAGGGAGGGATGGATGGATAGATATGAAGGGTGGATGGGTGGATGGATAGATTTGATGGATGGATGGATAGACAGAGAGACAGATAATTAGACAAGCTTTCTCATGCCTGGTCAGGCTTTCTCAGCATCACTGACGTCCGGGGCTGGACTTCTCTCTGATGTGGGGTGTCCTGGGCCCTGAGCTGGGGGAGCAGTGTCCCTGGTCTCCACCACATGCTGGGACCTCCCCACGCCACCATGACAACAACCGAACCTGCCCCCAACATGGTCAGATGGGCCACGTGGGAACACAGTCTCCCCAGGTTGAGAACTGCTGTCTGGGACAACCTCGAAGGACTTCCTGTTTCCCAACAGCCAGGGAATCTGAAAGGGCTGGTTCTCTCCAAGAACAGTCAGGCCCCACTCTGTGAGTGCATGTGGAATTTTCCTAAAGTTATATCTATACCCACAGAGTCCTCTGCTGGCTGAATCCCTAGACTGATTCTTCCACATAAAAAGAAGTGGGTTGTTTTCTTTTCATGAGTCTTTGCACCAGAACTGAGCGTGCCTGACCGAGGTTGCAGGATGCCAGTCTGGTAATTCGGCTGTCTCTGTGCTTTATGAGCTGTGGTGGGAGCCCCAGAGAACCACCCTCGCAGGTTCCTGCAGTCAGGGGCCATAGGAGGCGGGCGGAAGCCACAAGGAGGGAGAATCAGAGGCAGGTGCAGAACCTGAGAAGAGCTCACAGGATAAACCAGAGATGAATAAATATTGGTGAAAGAAATGGCAACCCACTCCAGTGTTCTGGCCTGGAGAATCCCATGGACGGAAGAGCCTGGCGGGCTAGAGTCCAGGGGTTACAGAGTCAGACACAACTGAAGCGACTGAGCACAGACAAGCCTTCAAAGCATGAGGGACTCGGGTCAGCTACAAAGAGGAACTTCCCTGTTACCAGACAGTGGATGCACAGAGGACTCTCTAAGAAGGAGATGAACACAAAGAGGGCACAAGCGTGTGTGCTCAGAGATGGCACACTGGATCACACACGCCCGGCGTGGATCCCGATTCACCGTCCTGCTCTCGTCAGCAACCTTTCCTTGTATGGAAACCAGGGCTGGAAACAGCATCTTCTTCCGTGTCCCACTGAGCTCTGATCATGATGATTTAAGGGACGTGTGCCCAGAGGGACTCAGCAGACCGGCGGAAGCTTTTCGCCATCGCTGAGACAGTCCTGTGTCTACAGGCGTGATCTGAGCTCTGTGGGCCTGCTCGTGGAAACACAGAGCCAGTCCTGGTTGAACACGTGTCACGCGGAGGTCCTTAAGGGCACGTGCCAGGAAGAAAATGCCATTGACTGTCATGCATTTGAGCTACTCAGGTCGGCGCCCTGAGTATTGAAATCAGGGCCATTCGTCCCATAATCCTGCCAAGACATTTGCAAAAGCGATGGATGGAACAAACACGTGAGTGGATGGTGTGCTGTTATTTATCATGCCCAAGGCCCATTTCAAACAATCCTGCAAGACTTCCATGGCAGTCCAGCGGGTAAGACTTGGCCTTCCAATGCAAGGGGTGTGGCTTTGATCGATCCCATGTGCCTCAGAGGCCAGAAGCAATATAATGACAAATTCAATAAAGACCTTAAAATGGTCTACAGTTTAAAATCTGTAAGAAAAAAAATAATAATCTCCCAAGGTCCCAAGGACCCACGTCCAATGATACACTTGGCAATAACGTGGGGATGGAGCCAGGTGCCTTCTCACTTTGTCCCAACTGAAGCGTCCTGAGGTTGAGAAGCTTGCCACAACCACCCTGCGCAAAGATGGAGCCCTCTCGCCATCCACTGCAGCTGTGCTGCACGCATCAGATGATCTGTTACCTCTTTCCCTCGAGACAGTCTCAGAAACCGCCGAAGAATTGATGCTTTCAAGCTGCGGTCCTGGACAAGACTCTTGAGAGTCCCTCGGACTGCAAGGAGATCAAAGCAGTCCATCTTAAAGGAAATCGGTCCTCAATATTCATTGGAAGGACGGATGCTGAAGCTGAAGCTCCAATACTGTGGCCACCTGATGCGAAGAACTGACTCACTGGAAAAGACCCTGATGCTGGGAAAGATTGAAGGCGGGAGGAGAAGGGGATGACAGAGGGTGAGATGGTTGGGTGGCATCACCAACTCAATGGACATGAGTTTGAGTAAACTCTGGGAGTTGATGATGGACAGGGAGGCCTGGCGTGCTGCAGTCCATGGGGTCGCAAAGAGTCGGACACAACTGAGTGACTGAACAATAAAATTCTCTGAATATCCTGTTAATACGGGAGGGAAATCCGAAGGAGCAGTGCGACCGACCCACGGGGCCTCAGAGGAAGTGACGAAGAATCCACACGTGACCCTGAGTCACTAAAGAAGCTTTTCAAAGATTCTGGGTGGGGACAGGTCTATTTCGTTCAAACACATAATCCAGCTCTTACCTTGTGGTCTGGTAGGGCTAGCCCCGTGACGTGTGTGTCTGCACGCGTGCGTGCTCAGTCGTGTCCAACTCTTTATACCCCATGAACTGTACCTGCCAGGATCCTCTGTCCAAGGGATTCTCCAGGCAAGACTATTGGAGTAGGTTGCCAAGTCCTTCTCCAGGGGATCTTCCCCACCCAGGCATGAAACCCACGTCTCTTGCGTCTCCTGCGTTGGCAGGCAGATTCTTCGCTATTGCACCACAAATCACAGAATTTTAAGGAATGCCCTGTCCCTGGTAAGAATCGAGTAGCTTTTCCACGGTGGATAAACTGACTAGTCAACCCGTAGTACAGTTCTTGAACTGGATGGTTTTCAAGCATTTCAAGGTGGAGGGATTCTTTGATGAAGTGAAATTCACTTGGAAATAGTAAAGGGGATGAGAGAAACACAGAGTGAGGAGAGGGGCCAGCACTCTGCCCGCTGCCCCTCTGCGCCCTGAGCCCCCAGCAGTGGCTCTGAAGGACATCTAGGTTCCCTCAGCTCAGAACCTATGACGTGACTTGCTGAATTTAGAGATAGGGTAGAAAGGCAGGGCTTTCCAGGCGGCGCTCGTGGCAAAGAACCCACCTGCCGATGCCGGAGGCCTAGGAGACGCAGGATTCCCCCCTGGGCCGGGAGGACCCCCTGCAGGAGGGCATGGCAGCCCCCTCCAGTCTTCTTGTCTGGAGAATCCCGTGGACGGAGGAGCCTGGCGGGCTGCAGTCCACGGGGTCACAAACAGTCAGATACGACTGAAGAGACTTAGCATGCATGCATGCAGAATAACTTCACCCTTCCCACACAAAAAGTGTCAGAATTGAAAAATCATATTCTTTGAGAGTGAGCCAGCATCTTTGGGGCCCAAAGGATTTTTCCCTTCACCAGAAACATATTCACCCCAACGTTTTTAGCCAGCGTAAAACATCCGAGTTGCATAAAATCAGAACAGTTCTGTCCACACCATCCATTCAAAGAAGACTGGAGCGCGGATGCTGGTTTGATGAGTCCATTCGGCCCAGCTGCGTGCCTCTGAGCCCATGTGGCCTTTGTCCGCCGTGATCCTCTGCCTTCACGCAGGTAGACAGACGAGGCAGCGGGCATGACGTGCCAGCTGTCCTTGGGGCTTTGTTGACTGGCCATGCGTTTGCTTTTGAAAATTCCCAGTGCAGTCCTTGGTGGTTGAAAGAAACAGACCGTCCATACCATCAACCCATGGTCTTCAAGGCATAACTAGAAAACAGTGGTCAACCAGCTGGAGTGGACCACGAACTCCGCACACTCATTCCCTTCATCTCACTTTTTAAAACTGAGTAACTGAGTTCTCCCTGGGGCCCGACGTGTGCACAAGAGGTCTCCCACTGCCCGTCACCTAAATCTCCCTTCACCACGAGCAGGGAGGGGTCCCAGTGGTTCCTACAGCCTGAACCTTCTTAGACCTGAACGTTCAAGCCTCTGAGAGGTTGCTCAACTGTGGGAGTTGTCATCAGACCTGCCCAAGGGGGTTGGCCGTGAGCTGGAGACAGGCTTATGGTCGTAAAGGACCACAAACGTGACCTTGTGACAGACTCCCCAGAAGACACCACACAGAACATCCCAGCAACAGGCCAGCCAGGCAAACCGTGTTGGGTTATCACCATGGGACCAGACCCCCTGTTGCCCCACAAGAGAAATACCTCGTGAACCCAGAAAACGCCTGGCAAACAACACGCTCTGCCTCGTGTTTCCACGCGACGGGGATGCTTTCTATTAACAGTCATTATGCAAATGGAAACACTTAAAACGTGTCACCGTTCTTACAGACTCGGCATTTGTCACGTTCCGTTCCCTTCACTGCAAAATGTGACAATTAACGGGCGTGAAGCGAGAGTGGATATGTCAAAACCGTGGCAGGCGTGTGGTAAGCGCCGGCTGGCTGTTTATTAACGGTATCCGCTGATTTAAAATGTCTGCCGTCAGCGAGAGGAGCTATCGCCCTGTGCTGTCTCCTCGGCACAGGGTCTCTGACAGTCCTTCCAGGTTCGTGCCAGCTGCGAACGTCGTTTGCTGGCACACGGGCAACCTTCACGGGGAGAGCAATGCTTCGTGGCACAGGCGGAGACGGACGGATTTCTGGTTGGCCTTCTTGGACCACAGGGCAGGGTGATGCCCACCTGAGCGTCACACAGGGCCAGAGCCCCCCAGACCTTGGTCTCAGGGCCCCGAGAGTCAGTGCTGGTCACTCCCCACTGAGCAATCCCATGCCTTTCCCCCCAGACCGTCCTCCCATTGAGAGACACCATGGTTCCTGCAGGGTTTCTACAGCCCCCTCTGTGTGGACACAGAGAACAAGGGTTGATGAACTTAACGGACTCAGTAGCCACTCATGTCGAAACTGTGTCCTCCTACTATTTTCTGAGTTGGATCTTCTGACTCTACACCACGCAGAAGTGACTGAGAGGAGCCTGGCCAAGAATTTAGAAGGCATCTTGTTTGTTTTCTCAGAATCCTAACCAACTGGTGGCATTGCCCTTGGGGGCAATTTGGAGGTGAAGGAAACGGGATCTAAGAAAACTGTCAACAAGCACCTGAGTAGTACCGGAGTGGCCACACTAACATCCCCAGAGACGTCCAGGGCCTGACCCCGTGTGGTGGAGAGGATAATTTCCCTCCCGATGCCCACATTCTGGTCCCCATGTGGTAGACAGAATACTGTCCCGCCTTGCTGGGAGCCACTTTCCAGTCTAGGGGGCCAATGACCCTTCTCTCTGGGCTCCCAGAGTGGAGGCTGGGGACCCACTTTCAGCTCAGGCCAACCAGGAGACCCTGCTAACATCCAGCTGTCTCAGGTGGCTATGAGTACATGAACGTTTTCATTCCGGCCCTTTTTAAAACAAATATTTATTTGGCTGTGCCAAGTGTTAGCTGTGACATGTGGAATCTCGCTTCCCAAGCAGGGACTGACCCCAGGTCCTGGGCATTGGGAGTGTGGAGGCTAACCACTGGGCCACCAGGGATGTCCTCTCACGCCTGCACTTCTGATCCCAGCAAACCCCTTCTCTGGACTGAGCACACTGGAGAGTCTCCTTGAGGCTGCAGGAATTGGAAACCCATACCGTCCCAAACGACATCACTAGTTTTGAGTATGGGAGCGGGGTTTGGTCCACGTCCGCAGGGTCACTGGCAGCCTCCCCCACCAGTCACAGAGGGCCTGTTCTGTTTTTTTCGTCATTAACTGTGTTTTTGGCTGCAGGGCGTCTTTACGGCTGCTTGCTGGCTTTCTCTGGGTGTGGGCAGTGGGGACTGTTCTCTGGCTGGGGTGCACGGGCTTCTCACTGTGCTGGCTTCTCGGCTTGTGGAGCTTGGGCTCCAGGCCACACGGGCTCCGGCACTTGCAGCTCCTGGCTTGTGAGCACAGGCTCAGAACTTGCGGTGCACAGGCTTGATTGCTCCGTAGCATGTGGGATCCCGCTTGATTGCTCCGTGGCATGTGGGATCCCGTGTCTCCTGCGTTAGCAGGTGGACTCAACCACTGGGCCTCCAGGGAAGCCCTCCAGTCTGAGATAGAGGGGTGCTCAGGCTCTTCACCAGGGGTGGGGAGGGCGGTGGGTAGGTAGGTGGCGAGAAACAAGTTCAGCGCTAAAGTTAGAGATTGCCTCCTGTGATGTCAATGGTGCCAAAAATAAATAAATTCATAGTGGGTACAGCGTGCACTTTTTTCTTAAGTCGCTCAGTCCTGTCTGACTCTTTGTGACCATGTGGACTATACAATCCACGGGATTCTTCAGGTCAGAACACTGGAGTGCGTAGCCTTTCCCTTCTCCAGAGGATCTTCCCAACCCCGGGGTCAATCCCAGGTTTCCAGCATTGCAGGTGGATTCTTTACCAGCTGAGCCACGAGGGAAACCCGGCATGCACACAGTTCAGTTCAGTTCAGTCGCTCAGTCGTGTCCAACTCCTTGTGACCCCATGAACCGCAGCACGCCAGGCCTCCCTGTCCATCACCAACTCCCAGAGTCCACCCAAACCCACCTCCATTGAGTCAGTGATGCCACCCAGCCCTCTCATCCTCTGTCGTCCCCTTCTCCTTACAATCCACGGGATTCTTCAGGTCAGAACACTGGAGTGCGTAGCCTTTCCCTTCTCCAGAGGATCTTCCCAACCCCGGGGTCAATCCCAGGTTTCCAGCATTGCAGGTGGATTCTTTACCAGCTGAGCCACGAGGGAAACCCGGCATGCACACAGTTCAGTTCAGTTCAGTCGCTCAGTCGTGTCCAACTCCTTGTGACCCCATGAACCGCAGCACGCCAGGCCTCCCTGTCCATCACCAACTCCCAGAGTCCACCCAAACCCACCTCCATTGAGTCAGTGATGCCACCCAGCCCTCTCATCCTCTGTCGTCCCCTTCTCCTCCCGCCTTCAATCTTTCCCAGCATCAGGGTCTTTTCCAGTGAATCAGCTCTTTGCATCAGTTGGCTGAAGAATTGGATTTTCAGCTTCAACATCAGTCCTTCCAGTGAACACCCAGGACTGATCTCCTTTAGGATGGACTGGTTGGATCTCCTTGCAGTCCAGGGGACCCTCAAGAGTCTTCTCCAGCACCACAGTTCAAAAGCATCAATTCTTCGGCACATACAGCAGGGTATAAAAGAAGGTCAGAGGGCATCCCCAAAGGTGATGGGTAGTTTGGGGCATGAATATTTCTCCAATCACCTGCCCCCTGGGATCACAAAATTACAGTAATCAGGCCCTCTGGGGGCTTCCTCATCCCACCACCACCCCCCTCCACCTAGCATCCTTTGCCCAAAACTGGTTTTAAAATATGCTCATTTTCACGCATCATCTGAGAATCCCCTTTCCTCCCAGAGATGAGGTTTCATACGATAAAGTGGACAGGCTTTGGAAAAGATGGAGAAAGCCCCCACATCTCTCACCCTCTCCATCTTCTCCTGAGGAAGCGTGAGTGGGGACCACCTCTCCTTAGACGCCCCCGGCATGCATCACAGCTCTGTCCACCCAGCCCCGGGGAGAGGGCAGCAGCTCTTATAAGGACAGACACCTGCCTCTGTTCCCAGTCCTTGGCACTCAGACCCTCACCCGACCCTCTGACTCTGGTAAAATACCTTCCTGAGCCAGAAAGCTTCTGGCTTCATCTCGGGCTGAGACGTGTGAAGCAAATTGGACCAGCCATTTCGGACTCATGAGCCTCTGAAAAATTAATATGTTTCTGACTTTTTTGAAAAGTGCCTGAAGGTTTTCTGCTCATCACTCAAAAAAGGGGCAGCCTTGGAGAGTTGCAGCCCTCACTAACCTTGGTATATGATGGGGTTTGGTTTGGTTTGGGGAGGGGTTTGGGGGATGTCAGAGGGCAAAGTTTTATGAGCCTCACAGGTAGACTTGGAAGGTCTTCTTTCCCCTGTGGTGGTCAGAATAATGTCCCCAAGGTCACCAGACTGGATGAAGCACAAACTGGAATCAAGATTGCCGGGAGAAATATCAATAACTTCAGATATGCAGATGATATCACCATTATGGCAGAACGCGAGAAAGAACTAAAGAGAATCTTGATGAAAGTGAAAGAGGAGAGTGAAAAAGTTGGCCTAAAGCTCAACATTCAGAAAACGAAGATCATGGCATCCAGTCCCATCACTCCATGGGAAATAGATGGGGAAACAGTGGAAACAATGTCAGACTTTATTTTTTTTTCTGGCTCCAAAATCACTGCAGATGGTGACTGCAGCCATGAAATTAAAAGCCACTTGCTCCTTGGAAGAAAAATTATGACCAACCTAGATAGCACATTAAAAAGCAGAGGCATTAAGTTGCCAACAAAGGTCCGTCTAGTCAAAGTTAGTTTTTCCAGTAGTCATGTATGGATGTGAGAGTTGGACTATAAAGAAAGCTGAGCACTGAAGAATTGATGTTTTTGAACTGTGGTGTTGGAGAAGACTCTTGAGAGTCCCTTGGACTGCATGGAGATCCAACCAGTCCATCCTAAAGGAGATCAGTCCTAAATATTCATTGGAAGGACTGATACTGAAGCTGAAGCTCCAATCCTTTGGCCACTGATGCGAAGAGCTGACTCATTGGAAAAGACCCTGATGCTGGGAAAGATTGAGGGGAAGAGGAGAAGGGGACGACAGAGGATGAGATGGTTGGATGACATCACCGACTTGATGGACATGAGTTTGAGCAAGCTCTGGGAGTTGGTGATGGACAGGAAGCGTGGCTTGCTGCAATCCATGGGGTCGCAAATAGTCGGACACAAGTGAATGACTGAACTGAACTGAAAGATGTCCACCTCCTGCTCCCCTGTGTGGTGGACAGAACAATGTCCCCAAGGATGTCCATGTCCTAACCTGGAACTTGTGAACATCTTAACTTATGTGGTGAAAGGGACTGCGCAGTTGTGATTAAGTGAAGGATCTTGTGTGTAGGAATTTTCCTGAGTTCTCTGGGTGAGCCCAGGGTCACTGCAAGGGTCCTTGTAAGAGGAGGGCAGGAGTTCAGAGAAAGGACAAAGCAGTATCCCCTGGAGGCTGGAGAAGAGACCAGTTCTGACAACACCTTGTAGACTTTTCTCATGCATATAGGACAAAAAGCTGTGTGTCTCTTCAGCCACTTAAACTGAGAGATGAGAGAGAAGAGGATAAGATAGCGAATGAGGGGACCCTAAGAAGTAAGAACAGAAAGGTGAGCCCCAGAACAGACACACCTTCCTAAATGTTGGAGGAAAAGAATGAGCAACAGGGTTTTGCTTTGCTGTTGCTCAGTCGCTCAGTCGTTTCTGACTCTGCGACCCCGTGGACTGCAGCACGCCAGGCCTCCCTGTCCATCACCACCTCCCGGAGCTTGCTCACACCCATGTCCATAAAGTTAGTGATGCCACCCAGCCGTTTCATCCTCCGTCATCTCATTTATGAACCAACTCTCACATCCATACGTGACCACTGGAAAAACCATAGTTTTGACTAGACGGACCTTTGTCTGCAAAGTAGTCTCTGCTTCTTAATATGCGGTCTAGGTTGGTCATAGCTTTTCTTCCAAGGAGCAAACATCTTTTAATTTCATGGCTTTAGTCATCATCGCAGGGATTTTGGAGAACAAGAAGCTAAAGTCTCTCACTTTAGTGAGAGAAACTTTCCTTTGTTTCCCCATCTATTTGGCATGAAACAATGGGACCGGATGCCATGATCTTCATTTTCTGAACGTTGAATTTTAAGCCAGGTTTTTCTGTCTCCGCTTTCACTTTCATCAAGAGGCTCTTTAGTTCCTCTTCATTTCTGCCATGAGGGTGGTGTCATCTGCATATCTGAGGTTGTTGATATTTCTCCCGGCAACCTTGATTCCAGCCTGTGCTCCATCCAGTCCAGCGTTTCTCATGATGTACCCTGCATAGAAGTTACACAGGCAGGGTGACAACATACAGCCTTGTGCTGCTTTCCCAATTTTGAATCAGTCCGTTGTTCCACGTCTGGTTCTAACTGTTGCTTCTTGACCCGCATACCACGTGAACTCATACTGAAAGAAACAGTAAATAACAGCATAGTATGAACAGTGGTTATAAAGCAAAACGAATTGAAATCAAAAGCATCATTATCTCAGTAAACATGAAAGGCTTCATTTGCCTACTGAAACGGAAAGGCTTTTTTCACGACGAGCTATCAAGCAATATCCAGCTGCAGGTGTTACATGGGAAACACACCTAAAACAAGGAAATTTCAAAGTTTCAGAAAGAAAAAACAAATGCCTGGCAAACAAACACCGTCTGGCCACGGGGATTAAAGCTCTGATCAAAGGCAAACTATGAGGTATACGAAAAGAAACCCTTAAATCAGACAGAGAAGGACATTGCTGCTGCTGCTGCTGAGTCGCTTCAGGCGTGTCCGACTCTGTGCGACCCCATAGACGGCAGCCCACCAGGCTCCCCCGTCCCTGGGATTCTCCAGGCAAGAACACTGGAGTGGGTTGCCATTTCCTTCTCCATACATGAGAGTGAAAAGCGAAAGTGAAGTTGCTCAGTCATGTCTGACTCTGTGCAACCCCATGGACTACGGCCTGCCAGGCTCCTCCGCCCATGGGATTTTCCAGGCAAGAGTACTGGAATGGGTGGCATTGCCTTCTCCAAAGAAGGACATTACCTAAAGCTAAAAACACAGCACACAATCAAGATAGAACTGCTATGGATATTATGTGCCACAGAACTCAGTGCTTACCTGCATATCTTTTGTTTAATGGACTTATATCACTAATAGAAAAAAAAAGAACTGGTTGAATTCCCCCATGATCTGTGAGTAAGGAAAAGCTATTTAGATGTGATAAAAAGTGGCAGATTTAACAACAAAAGAATATTTTTGGCCCAACTGATGCCCCCCTCAAAAAAAAAAAAAAACTACAAGAAAATTCAAAAGACAAAGACACATTGAGAAAAATGTTTGAATCATGTATCACAAATGAGTGGCTGACGTTCTTACTGTAATACATTTTTTAATAAGGGTAAATTAAAGACCAGACATCCTACAGAAAATCGCATAATGTACAAACAGACAAACTAGGAAAACAAAACCAGAAATTTAGTCCTTAACACATGGAAAGACATGGATAGATAGGGATGGTGGCGGCGGTGGTTTAGTCACCAAGTTGTGTCCGACTCTTGCAACCCCAGGGACTGTGGTCTGCCAGACTCCTCTGTCCACAGGATTCTCCAGGCGAGAAGGCCTTGTCCAGTTACATGTGATCGGTAGTGGACGGATAGGTGGTGGACAGATGGATTGACATTAGATGTAGAGATGACAGATAATAGAACAGATAGATGGAAGATAATAGATACGTAGGTACATGAAAAAAAAACTGAAAGTGCTCGTTGCTCAGTCGTGTCAGACTTGCTGCGACCACATGGACTGTAGCCTGCCAGGTTCCTCTGTCCACGGAATTCTCCAGGCAAGAACACTGGAGTGGGTTCCTGTTCCCTTCTCTGCCATTCCAGTGGATCTTGACCCAGGGATCAAATCTGGGTCTCCTCCATTGCAGGCGGATTCTCTAGCACTTAGTAAAGAATTAGAACCACCTTCCTAGTTAGGTGGATAGATAGATAATAGAGCTAGATTGGTGATGAACAGAGAGGTGGGTGGTGGATAGTACATGTGAAGGATGGATGCATCCGTGCATCCAACAAGGGAAGGAGGACAGGAACGAACGCCGTGGACGGGTGGGTGCATGGACACACGGACAGATAACAAAACAGCAGAGTAGACAAGTATGAAACTCAGCAGGCGCGTGTTTCTATTGCCTAGAAGGGTGCCTGTGTGTGTGTGTGCATGTGTGTGTGTTCTGTGTTGTCTTTCCAGAGCCATTTACACCAGCCAAGCTCACCCTCTTTGGGACCAGTGAAGCCTGAGTCAGAACCCACTTGTGTAGCACTGAGAAAGTTGCTCACCCACTCTAGGTTGTCAGAAACAACCCTGCAAATTTTTTTTTTTTAAAAAAGTGAAGACCACGAAAAAAAATTCCAGCAAAATGCACAAAAGTATTTGTGTTATGATTTCCTTTCTTTTCAATTCTTTCCTTTATATATTTTTTATTTTCTCATGAAAAATTAATTAGTAGTTTTTGCCTCATGGGCTGTGCTGCAGTAAGCTATGGAAAGATAAGATGTTTAAAAAACTCCACACTCGTCTCCGATATAACGCATGAAAGTCTAACAGCATCAGAACCTTTTACACGCAGAAAGATGCCAAAATTAACAGTCTGAGCTACAGCGGGCAAGACCAAAGGGAAAACGCTGTGGAGCATTTATCTCTTCCTCCACATGAGTAATTGCTTATTGTTGGAGACATAGGTGTGGCTCGCACGTGTCACACGGGTGCCCACGACACACACCAGTCAGCTGCCTCTCCAAGCCTGTCTGAAGCTCGCGACTCTCGTTGCTCCACAAGTAGGGCTGTGGATACTGGGGACCCGCTGCGGAGGGGGCCACCTCGTGAGTGAGCAGGCTGAGCTGTGGTCACCGCTGGCCTGAGGTGAGGGCGGGTGGGGATTCAGTGATTCCGGCTGCTGCAGACCCTCCTGGCCCAGGAAGTGGCAGCTGGTGACTCCTTTCTCTGCATCCAGGGGGGAGGTGGCGTCCCCGGGAGGACAGAGTGTTTCGGGGAAG